>OX465295.1:171910780-171952304 GCA_949987735.1 Leucophora obtusa | reverse complement strand
TCCAATTATTTGAGATTAAATAAGATCCCAGACAGATATTGACAACAGTTCAAAAAATAATACACTGGCAGAGCACTGATTTTATAAAAATTACAATATTTTGTTAAAATAAGGTTTAAACTCAGAAGGTCTCGAGTTCGATACCGTTCACGGCTATGCATTTTTTTATAAAATGAATTTCTTTTTATAAAATTATAATTTTATATTCTATAAATGTTTTTATAAAATTATTTTTTTTTTTTTAAATTGAATTTTTTTAAAAAAATAATTTTATTTATATCTTTTTAACGCTCTACAACATTTCCAATTGTATCAATTGTTTTTAAGATTTATCAATTGTATTTCAGAAATAATCAATTGAATTTCAGTTTTATCAATTGTATTTCAGAACTTATTAATTATTTTTCAGATTTATGAATTGTATTTCAGAACTACCCGATCAAAAAAATTTATATATAGTCGTATATAGTAATATCTTGTTTTATATTATAATATGTGAGTTTATATGTTGTCATGAATAGCCATTAGGGTTTGGCTTTCGGGAATTCCCGGGAAATCCCGGGAAAAGTTTGCCGGGAATTCCCGGGAAATAATATATTTTTCCCGGGAAAACGGGAATTTTTAAAAATATTAAATTTTTTAAATTGTTTTTAAAATGTAAACATTTTAAATACCAAAACAAAAATGTCATTGTTAAAATCTTTTAAAAGGGAATCAATTTATTTGACACACAAAAAAAATCATTGCCAAGTAATTAGGAGCATTTCAACTAATAAAGATTTTTCGCATAACTTATTCAAAATTTAAGTAGTAAAACCTAAAAACTTGGTAAAATGTTTAAAAGAAATATAAAAAAAATGTTGTTTCTTACAAATAATCGCCCTTACTATCTAAATTTTTCAAATGTATATTTTACTTAAAGACGTTTTGAGTTAAAATATTGGGTGGCAGTATACCTTGACTTGGTTTATTTTTGGAGCATTCTGATTGGTTAATTTATATTCAACCAATCAAAATGTTTGAAAATATAAATATTTTTTTAAGGTTTTCATACACAAAATTAACAAAACCGTATGATTAATTAATTTAAATTACTCCTTTATATTAAGGGCCAATAATTTTATAAGTAACGATTTCATTAATAAATGTGATATTTTGAAGTAAGTTTACTTTATTTTAATACACCTGCTTTCAAACTAATATATTCTTTTATATTAAAGAATAAAATGTCAGGAGTATGGAAATACTTCACAAAAAAGGACAATGCAGTGCAGTGCAATATTTACCCTAAAAGACTAATGGTTAACGGAGGTATTTAAATTTAGTTATCCGACATCTAAATTTGGTTCACAAAAAAACAAAAATTGATGGTCATGCAACTTCTCTTGAAGAAAACAACAACAAGAATAACGTTCCAGCTAAAATTAGCAAAGTACCCGAAGAAAAAAGTGTAAGCTAATTAGGCAATGAAAGTTTTATGGTAGGGCAAACATATCCTGAAATGGTATCCAAATTAGCCGCAGTCGACGGAATGTCAATCCGCACCATAACTAGATCTTTGTTTATTCGAGAAAGTTTTTATAATAAAAACCTGGCATTGCCAAAAAAATTAAACCGATGTAAAGAACATTATATTAAATTACTACAATCATGTGAAAGATATCATGATAAAAGAAATATCGAGTAATATTTCTAACAATAGGAGATTTACTATAATCTTAGATGAATGGACAAGAATATCACAAAAGAGATATTTGAACATATGTATAAACGGAAATAATTCATTTTATAACCTGGGGTTGGTTTATATATCAGGAAGATATAATGCTGATGAAATAAGAAGAATTGTAGAAATAAGACTAGAAGAGTTTTATTTGTCTTTGGAAAATAACATTGTGGCCACCATATCTAATGGGCCAAATGTGATGAAACGGTTTGTTTCCGACAGTCCAGTAGTGGGTGCTTTCTGCTGGAATCATGCAATTCATTTGGCAGTGCTTAGAGTAATTTATATGAAATCAAATGTTCAACATTCTGATATTTATACCCTACACCACTATGTGGTCAGGCTATTATAAGTTTGTGCTGATGTTTGTAACACCAAAAAATATTGACCCACCTTATAGTATTCCGATCGGCTCAGAATTTTTTTTATTTCAATTTAAAGATGTCCATGCATTCTTGTGCGCACTCTACAGGTCTGATGAAACTTGGTACACCGACTTACGTCGGCCCTAGGACGAAGCCTATTGATTTTGGTTAAAATCGGTCCATGTTTAGACCTAGTGCCCATATAAGGGTCCTCCCAAAATTATATTTTTTATACGCTGCAGGTCGCAAATATTAAGATATTTTGATGAAATTTGGTACACAGACCTATGTTGGCTCAAGGATAACGTCTATTGATTTTAGTGAACATCGGTCCATGTTTAGACCTAGTGCCCATATAGGGGTCCTACCAAAATTATATTGTTTATACGCTGCAGGTCGCAAATATTAAGATATTTTGATGAAATTTGGTACACCGACCTACGTCAGCCCAAGGAAGAAGCCTATTGATTTTGGTTAACACGGGTCCATGTTTAGACCTAGTGCCCATATAAGGGTCCCCTCAAAATTATATTGTTTATACGCTGCAGGTACACCGGCCTATATCAGCCCAAGGACGAAGCCTATTGATTTTAGTTAACAGCGGTCCATGTTTAGACCTAGTGCCCATATAAGGGTCCCCCAAAATTATATTGTTTATACGCAGCAGGTCGCAAATATTAAGATATTTTGTTGAAATTTGATACACAATTTGATTTTGTGAACATCGGTCCATGTTTAGACCTAGTGCCCATATAAAGGTTTCCTCAAAATTATATTTTTTATACGCTGGAGCTCGCAAATATTAAGATATTTTGATAAATTTGGTACACCGACCTATATCAGCCCAAAGACGAAGCCCATTGATTTTGGTTAACACCGGTCCATGTTTAGACCTAGTGCCCATATAAGGGTCCCCCCAAAATTGGCTTGGTTAGAAACTGCAGGTCGCAAATATTAAGATATTTTAATGAAATTTGGTTCGCTGACTCACATTATAGAAAATTTTGACACAAGTCCCATTTTAACCCATTCGAATTTCGGATCCAAACAATAGTTGGCTTTTAACCAGACTGGTGTAGGGTATTATGTAGTCGGCATGCCCGACTTTAACCTTTTTACTCGTTTTACTATGCATTCTCACTACACAGACTGAATTTGTACTGAAGTAGTGTTTTTTTTTAACAAAAATTACTTACGTAGTTGGTTTTCATTAACAATTTTGTTCAAAAATATTTCCCGGGATTCCCGGGAATCAAATTTTTTTATTCCCGTTTCCCGGGAATTAAAAAAGTCGGGGAAATCCCAAACCCTAATAGCCATATATAATTATATGTTTCTTATGTGGTACCTTATATAACCATATATTTTTATATATTGTCTTTTATAAAATTAGATATCAACCATATATGCTAAACGTAATGAGATATGACAGATCTGTTGTTATATATAATTATAAATGATCATATATAACATAATATATGATCTCATATGGTGGCATATAAGCCATATATTTTGAGATATAGTAATATATGCCCTCTTATAAAAATTTTTTGGTTGTAGGATGTAAGATGTTTTTATATATGATTATATATTACAGTAAATGCTATAAAATATGATTATATATGATTCCATATATGGTGCAAGATTAACAATAGGATATGATTAAATATGGTCCCACGTCAGTAATATTTTATATGTGTTTAATATATAATTATATATAGTCACATATTACTATATATAGTCACAAAAAAAAATTTTGTTTTTTTTTTTAATGAAATAAATATTTTTAAATAATAAATGTTTTTTTTAATTTTTAGTGTTATTTTTTAAATTTTTTTAAAATTTATAAAATTCCAAATATATCATAGGATAAATTTTGATCTCAAATTATCCAATTCGATCTGCCAAAATTAGCTTATCCGTTTGCATCTAATTGGATGTAAATTAATCCCATGGGATATTTGGGATCTATCAGGATCTCAATTTGATATTATTGGATATTATTGGGTCTCCCAATTTTGAGATTTATTTGGATGTAATTTAATCCTGTAATAAATTTGGGGGATCTGATTGGATATTACTGGATACCCCAATTTTGAGATGAACTTGGATAAGATCATATGTCGATCTATATCAAATGAGATATGACTACATCTAAATATAATGTTTTTTTGATCGGATAGTGAATTGAATTTCAGTTTTATCAATTGTATTTCAGAAATTATTAATTTTATTTCCGAAATTCATAACTGTATTTCTGAAATTATCAAACTGTATTCAGAAATTGTCAATTGTATTTCAGAAATTATGAAATGTAATTTCCCGAGTAAAATAGTTATATAAGAAATTACATAATTTAATATGGACTAATATGTTTATATATAGTCAAATGTGACACTGTATCTTTGCGGATATAATTATGTATAGCTTTGGGTTATTCAAAAAATTCTTATATGATGTCATATATAGATCAGTATAAATGTATATGTCCCCATATATATTAATATGTACTATATTTAGTTACATATGCTATGACAATTTTAATACAGCGTCATATATATATAATTAAAAATGGCTTTATCGTAAACTTATAAAGTCTTAAATAGCTCAATGTTAAATTTTTTCTAAGTTGTTTTAAATATATTTAAGTATAGCGCAATGTAAAAAAATTCTAGTGGTATTCATATAAACTCGTATTCTACCCGTAAACGGTGTAAACGTGGTATATTTATGAGTTTAATTTCAAACTCCATACAGAAATAATATGGTTTGTATTTATACATGGTTTACAAGGAATTTACGAGTTTATATGAAAACCCCTTCTATGTTTTTTTGAGATATATTTATGTATGATTTCAAAATATAAAAGGCGTACTCATTATAACTCGTAAATTCCTTGTAAACCTTGTATAAATACGAGCTATATTTTTTATGTATGGAATTTGACATTAACACTAATGCCCAAGGCCGCTAAAAAGCGGTCTTCAGATATTAAATAGTTTTTCGCTAAATAACATTTTTTTATTAACCCGAGTAAAAATAGTTATATATTGTCATATATCATGTGATTGGGCTACATCTGACAATGAATGGAGTCACATTAAGACAGATTTCATTATATACAACTACATCTGATATTATTTTTCAACGAATTTTTTGTAAGGTAATTGATATTATTACATATCCCTAAATCTGACTCCATATATAACTACATAAGCCTTATAAAACTAATCAAATTATATGTAGTGATCGATATGATTATGTATGATTTGATACTAAGTTTTATAACACTGTATGTGTCGTCGTACTAAAAATATATTTTAATTTAATATAACTTTCTATATAATCCATACAAATTATTTTATAGTTCAACATAAAAATTAGTTATCTGCAAATTCAGAGTTACTTACTCCCTAGCCAAATAATTTCCACGTGATGTTTTTGCATGTAAAATCATATTAAAAAATGATGCGTACGATTTAGAAGACAAAAGTATTCAAATAAGTTTTTATTTTATGTTTTAAAATTTGGGTCTTCAAAATTGTTAAAACCATAGACATTTAAATATCAATTAATAGCTGGTATGCATAAAAAGTATGCCTACTATCAGACAAAATTTTATAAAATCAGATATTTTTATATCGAATTAGATATAATTTGATGTCCTGGATATGGACAAATCTCGGATCAAACTGTATCAAATTATATCTAATTTGATATAATTAGACACATGTAGATGACCCATTTTTCGGATCAAGTTGTATGTCGTTGTATATGGGGATTTATCAAAAAAGATATACTTATATATGACACCATATTAAGATTTTTACCCGGGAAGTAAGTTATATTATATCAATAGAAAACATAATAAGGAACGAATTTCAAGCAAGTAGCATGTAAAGTGAAAATTTCGTAAATTTAAAAAATTAACTTTTTAAAACCGTAAAAAATATTTGAAAAATCGTCAAAAATACATTTACGATCTGGCATACATTATCGACAATACCAAAGCTAGCTTAGAGTCCATATCCAGGACATCAAATTATATCTAATTTGATATAAAAATATCTGATTTTATAAAATTTTGTCTGATAGTAGGCATACTTTTTATGCATACCAGCTATTAAATTGACATTGAAATGTCTATGGTTTTAACTCCCAAAGAAGACCCAAATTTTAAAACATAAAATAAAAATTTATTTGAATACTTTTGTCTTCTAAATCGTACGCATCATTTTTTAATATGATTTTACATGCAAAAATATCACGTGAAAATTATTTGGCTAGGGAGTAATTAACTCTGAATTTGCAGATAACTAATTTTGATGTTATATTAAATTAAATTATATTTTTAGTACGACGACACATACAGTGTTATAAAACTTAGTATCAAATCATATATAATCATATCGATCACTACATATAATTTGATTAGTTTTATAAGGCTTATGTAGTTACATATGGAGTCAGATTTGGGGATATGTAATAATTAGGGTTTGGGATTTCCCGGACTTTTTTATTTCCCGGGAAACGGGAATGAAAAAATTTGATTCCCGGGATTCCCGGGAAATATTTTTGAACAAAATTGTTAATGAAAACCACCTATATAAGTAATTTTTGTTAAAAAAAAACACTATTTCAGTACAAATGCAGTCTGTATAGTGAGAATTCAAAGTAAAAAATATCAGAATGTTGAACATTTGATTTCACATAAATTACTCGCAGCACTACCAAATGAATTGCATGATTCCAGCAGGCACCTACTACTGGACTGTCACACTTGGCCCATTAGATATGGTGGCCACACTGTTATTTTCCAAAGACAAATAAAACTCTTCTAGTCTTATTTCTACAATTCTTCTTATTTCATCAGCATTACATCTTCCTTATATATAAACCAACCCCAGGTTATAAAATGAATTATTTCCGTTTATACATATATTCAAACATCTCTTTTTCTTGTCCATTCATCTAAGATTATAGTAAATCTCCTACCGTTAGAAATATTGCTCGATATTTCTTTTATCATGGTATGTTTTACATGATAATATAATGTTCTTTACATCGGTTTAATTTTTTTGCAATGCCAGGTTTTTATTATAAAAACTTTCTCGAATAAACGAAGATCTAGTTATGGTGCGGATTGACTGCAGCTAATTTGGATACCATTTCAGGAAATGTTTGCCCTACCATAAAACCTTTAATGCCTGTTCAGCTTACACTTTTTTCTTCAGGTACTTTGCTAATTTTAGCTGAAACGTTATTCTTGTTGTTTTCTTCAAGAGAAGTTGTATGACCATCAATTTTTTTTTTTTTTTTGTGAACCAAATTTAGATGTCGGATAACCAAATTTAGATACCACCGTTAACCATTAGTCTTTTCTTTTCATATTTATTAATGAAAACGTTACTTATAAAATTATTGACCCTTAATATAAAGGCGTATTTTAAATTTAAAGTCGACTTTATTTGTAATCAAACGGTTTTATTCATTTTGTGTATAAAACCTACAAAAATATTTATATTTTCAAATATTTTGATTGGTTGAAAATAAATTAACCAATCAGAATGCTCCAATAATAAACCAAGTCAAGGTATACTGCCACCCAATATTTTAACTAAAGTCGACTTTACCTAAATTATACATTTGAAAAATTTAGATAGTAAGGGCGATTATTTGTAAGAAACAAAGCTTTTTTTTCATATTTCTTTTAAACATTTTACCAAGTTTTGAGGTTTTACTAATTAAATTTTGAATAAGTTATGCGAAAAATCTTTATTAGTTGAAATGCTCCTTATCACTTGGCAAAGATTTTATTTGTGTGTCAAATAAATGTTTTCCCTTTTAAAAGATTTTAACAATGACATTTTTGTTTTGGTATTTGAAATGTTCTTTATGACTAAAATTAAAAAATCCTATTCGAAACAAAAACAATTTAAAGAATTTAATATTTTTAAAATTTCCCGTTTTCCCGGGAAAAATATATTATTTTCCCGGGAATTCCCGGCAAACTTTTCCCGGGAATTCCCGAACCCCAAACCCTAGTAATAATATCAATTACCTTACAAAAAATTCGTTGAAAAAATAATATCAGATGTAGTTGTATATAATGAAATGTGTCTTAATGTGACTCCATTCATTGTCAGATGTAGCCCAATCACATGATATATGACAATATATAACTATTTTTACTCGGGTATATTACACAATTATTTATGTAAGAGAGATATAGCCATTCTTCTCTAGTGAAGTTTCGAAAGAAAGCATTAAAAATCTGTGATGTACACTAAAAGGACAGCAAAGTATTAGCAAACTACTAAATTTGTTATTAAATTGTACTGGGATAATACCAAAAAAATAAAATCCCAAGCCTTCGCCAACGTTGCGAAATAACTACGGCCAAGCGTTTATTGGTGTTATCATTTCGAAAACATGCCAGTACAGTAAAAGTTAAAAATCCGACGCATTACCAGTACATGTACTACCGTCTCCAATACCGGGCCGACATTAAGCCGTTTGTATTTTTCTACCTGGGATTAGATGAAAAACAGCGAGATATATTGAAACATTTAAAAATAATTACCTCAAACTTTGCTGATTAACCACAAATTGTCAGTAACTCCCAAGGTGCATGCAGTATTTCACCATATACCCAGTAAACATGGCAATACGAATATGATTCCCCAATCGTATTGCCTGGAAGAAAAATTTTATTGCGGCAACAATCATCTTCGTATTGCGGAAGATTCCCCATTTGGTAGCAAACGTGTCCCGAAAGCAATACTTCCACGCAATATAATAGCAATTCTTCTGGAAGATAAATAGGCGATATTGCTTTATTTGCGTATAGAAGATACAAAAAAGTATTCAAATATCTTCTTTTTATCTGGAAGATAAAAAGAAGATATCGCTAGAAAACCACCCAAATGATACAAATACGATTTTTAATTTTTTATTAACAACGAATACACGTCAAATTTACATATAATTATTTAACTTATATTTCACTAATTTTGTTAATATTACCCCATCTATTCGACTTCCGTGTATTAAATTTCGTGTTGCCATCCGTTATTTTCTGCAAAAAATAGAATTTTAAATTTCGTTTAAAATATACATATAAATAGATAAATAAAATTCAATTTATCTTACCTTAAATTTGTAATCTTGTATACGTGTACGTTATTCCAAAATTATTAGTTTTTAAATTTGGTTAAAATTGTTTCTATGAAATATTGCCTTTTTTTATTAAATGACAAATGAATTGTTGACATTTTTTTTTGATATCGCCGATATTTCTTCCAACTGATAAAAGGAAGAAATGTTCAAAATATTACTTTGATTATCTTCAAAGTGATAAATTAATGATATTTCCGTAATATTGTTTGGAAGATATATCTTCCAAATGTTTATTGGGTATTGGAATTTTGTACTAAAACTGACACTGTATTTGTACCTTGGAGTTAACGGGCTTCCGAATATGTTCACTCAGACTTCAAGATGGTTTAGCACAGGTTTAAACGAACAACTTATCCCAGCAAAAACATGGTAATGAGAGGTCATTACCATACGGATTACCAAGTAATGATAGGTCATTACCATTTGCATTACTTTGAAATACAAAATAATGACTTACTGATAATAGGTTATATAAGTACTTATATATTCTTGCAAATTAATCACTTACTGGTAATTGATTAAATAAATTCTGATTTAGCCTTTTTTTATATTAATATTTTTTTTATTAAGGCACATCTACACGAGACAGAAAATTGCTAGAGATAGAGCAAAAAACACCTCTAAATAGCTTAAATCATTCACAATAGAGCTAATTAGAGGT
This sequence comes from Leucophora obtusa, assembly GCA_949987735.1. Lineage (NCBI taxonomy): Eukaryota > Metazoa > Arthropoda > Insecta > Diptera > Anthomyiidae > Leucophora > Leucophora obtusa. The sequence goes on along the minus strand of OX465295.1, from coordinate 171,942,373 downwards.
GTTTTTTGCTCTGTCTCTAGAATTTTTCTCTCTCGTGTAGATGTGCCTTTAAATTGTTTCGAACATTTTTCCAACTGAATAGAAAATTTTCAGAGGTAAAAAGTTATATTTCTAATATCACCAACTATTTTACAATGTAGGGTAACCACTTATTTCCTAACTTCTGAGTAACGACTTATTCTATCTTTGTGAGTAACTACTTATTCTTTCACTATGGGTAACTCATTATTCGCACTTTTTTTGTAAGCGAAAGGGTAATGACCACCCATGAATTATTATTACTCGGTAATGTCTGTTTTTGCTGGGATGATACACATTACGCAGAATGGCTACAAAGAGCAATTCGATTGATATGTAAAGTTTACTATATGTACTGTATATTTTAAATAAAATAAAAACAAACGAAAAAATAAAAAAGTATTTATAGCTGTGTTTTCGACTTAACTATATCCGTTAACTTATAAAAAAAACTCAAATTGTATAAAAAAGCGTTTAAGACGAAAACTAACATATTACTTTTCGCATGCACGTTAACTTTCAACACGGATAATTATCAATGTTGAAAACTCAGCGTTTATACATTTCCATATCTAACGTAACTTATTCGTGTTACTTCCTAAAAACTTTTGCTGACCTAAGTTCGATTATAACGGAAAAATTATGAACATAACCTGTTTAAAATTTTTTTGTACTACAATCGGTTTAATTTATATTTGCTTTAAATACTTAACGTTGATAGGCATGAGACAAAATATAGCTTATATATCAATTTAATAAGTTTAAATGGGGGATTTAGTAATTGGTTTAATTTGAGATTAGGCAGACAATTTCATGCAGTTTTCATCACTAAAGCAGTTATCATCACTAAAATTGTAAATAGTATTTATTTAATTGAAAATAGCTTGCTTTTAAGACCTATGCCTACTTTTAGTGAAGTAATATTTTTTTCAGTTGTCATTTTTCGATTTCTCCAGGGGTGCCAAATTTGTTTAAATAAATAACTTGAAATTGCCATAACTTTTGATTTCGTCGTGCCACTTTTTTAAAATAATTTTTTTGAAGGGAAACTAACGTTATTTACTGTGTTTTTTGTATTTTTTGTCAAATATTTCTTTTAGCAGTTATTTTTCAAGAGCCCAAAATTTTTTTGAACAAAAAACTTTAAATGGTCATAACTTTTAAATTATTTTTTTGTCAATACCAAGGTTTATGTGTAGCGCTACCACAATATTTTGACTTAACGGTAGGTAATCAAATCGGTCACCAGATTATTGGGTAGCTGGTTAGTAACAGTTGAGGGTCTGGTAAACGCACTCAATATTTCCTTTTTTCTTTATTTTGAAAACTACACATTCTTAAAAATCTTGTTGACCTATGGAAAAACTTTGAATTCATACACATGTTTTGATGTTTTAAAATGCGTTATTTTTGAAAAATACAATAATTATTTTAGTGCATTTATGTTTTAATTGCATATTTTTTTATAGAGGCATGTTTTCGATTTGTAAGTACATGAAGTTCCTTGCCCTAGTTATGTGTATAAAATTATGCCTTAAGTCAGCTGAGAAAAAATTTCATAAATACGCGGATTATGAAAAGACCTTTAAATGTTAAAGGGACACAAAGTTTAACTGTATACACATATTCACACCAAGTCGTAACCAATTTCTCCACACATTTTATGTTTTATCTATTAACTGAATCTGCTACACCAAGCACATTTTGCAACTTTACCTTAAATTTAATACTGTTTGTGTATAAAGAATACTCTAATAAAAAACAACAACAACACTTCCTTTAATATCCTTTGTATGTATTATTAAAAAAACTTTACCCTCTTTGTTGTTGTTTTACATCCTTTTTGGCTTATATAGAGACGCATATAACTTAAAAATAACTAGCATTTTTAATGAGTTAATTAAGTTTTGCTTCTAGAACAACTACTACATATATTGCTTTTTCACTCACAGCTACTACTTCTTCCTTCATATTGCATACCGGTTTACAACAACAGACACTAAAAAATGAAGTTATATGCAGACATCTAGGTTGTAGTCAGGCTGGCCAGACTTGGGGTTTTGTCCAAAAACTTGGGGATTTTTTGTTGGCCTTGGATACAAAAATTTTTTATTTTGAGACAGGGGATTTTTTTTGGGGATTTACAAAATCTTTTGGGGATATTTAGAATTATTCCTAAATGTTGAAGATTATATATAGTTTGTTCGCATAATTTCAAAAAATGTAACAAATTCAGCCTTTTATGGATTTTCTATATTAATTTAAAGATTTTTGACACAAATAAATTCTTTTTGCCTGAGAGTTTTATATGGTTAATGTCCCGGAATCTAAAATATGGTTTTACAAAAAAACGTCATATCGATTATGGATAAAAGTCTATTGTACTAAACAGTGTGACGACTAATTTGGCCACAAACTAGTGTCACAGACTGTAGCTACTGTTATTGAATAGAAACAGACAATAACAACAATACACATAATCACAACCATGCATAAGCATGCACTGGTCAAACAAATAAAAGTGGTAAAAAAAACAACAACAGCAATACGCATGTGCAAATGTAATATTTAACAAGTAGTAAACACCTAGCAACAACTATTAAGGTTGTTTACAAAAATTAAGGAATTTAAGGAATGTATGTGCCGCTATATTACAATAGCAACATAACATTTTTTTTGTTTTGTTGGTAGCATCTACTTGTTTGTCGATTGGTATAAAAGGGCAGTATAGAAAATAGAAAGGGCTCATTCTTTTGACAGCGATCCAGCGCAGGGTAAGTACCCAAAATAACATAGTGAGCAAAGTAGACGCTTTAACTTTGTGTTTAGCGATCACCAGGAAAAGCTAGTGAATGTCATAGATATACTTCGGATGGTGTTTAGCGATCACCTGACGAAGCTTAGAAACATGTGTGACGAAGTGTGGAAGTGAGTGTGAATTGTTCAAAGGTAGAGACACTTTGACTGGTGTTTACCGATCCCCAGGCAAAGTTAGTGAGTGTGGTTTGATAACTTCGGATGGTGTTTAGCGATCACCTGACGGAGTTACAGACAAGTGTGAGTCACGCGTGAGTGGGAACACTTTGACTGGTGTTTACCGATCACCAGGCATAACGTAGTGAGCCAAGTAGACGCTTTAACTGGTGTTTAGCGATCACCAGGAAAAGCTAGTGAATGTCATAGGTATACTTCGGATGATGTTTACCGATCACCTGACGAAGTTTAGAAACAAGTGTGGCGAAGTGAGTGTGAATTGTTTAAAGTAGAGACACTTTGACTGGTGTTTACCGATCACCAGGCAAAGTTAGTGAGTGTGGTTTGATAACTTTGGATGGTGTTTAGCGATCACCTGACGAAGTTATAGACAAGTGTGAGTCACGCGTGAGTGGGAACACTTTGGCTGGTGTTTAGCGATCACCAGCCAAGGTTAGCGAAAGTGGTGGAGAATTTCGGATGGTGTTTACCGATCACCTGACGAAGTTTGAACCTTGAGTAGTTGGAGTAATAGAGTGAGTGCGAGTGATACACTTCGGGTGGTGTTTAGCGATCACCACACGAAGTTAGAATAAGATTAGGGTAGTGAAATATTTCTCCTGGTGGTTAGCGATCACTTCGAGAAACATTTGGTGGTGGGTAGTAGTACTTTATATATCTCCATTGGTGGTTACCGAGCACCAGTGAACTTCGGATGGTGTTTACCGATCACCTGACGAAGTTACGGGATATTAGGCCAAAAGCACACTTGGTGTTTCCCGATCACTTTGTGGGGTTTTGGCATAAGTGAATATAAGATAAATTGTGATATTGAAGTTTTAGGACCGGCAGGCAATATCAAAATACGAAGACGAGCCGAGTAAAGCCGAAGGTTAAAGGAGGGCTGAAACGCAAATCCAGGCCAACCAGAAGGTGTGCAGTGGACAGAGAAATTATCTGGGCAGAAGAGGCGAGCCTACCGCTGCGGGACAAGGATAATACAAGTACCCGAGAGGACCCGAAGGGACCCGAACCGTAAATTTGTAAATTAATTATAGGGATTAATATAAATAAAGGAAAATAACGATTGTGGATTAAACTTAAATAAAGCTGTGTACATTTATTTCTTGTAACGAACACTGGACAGAGGCTGAGTATACCCTAGCAAAAATAAGTCGTTACAACAGACAAACTTGAAAAATTCAAATCAAAAATTCTCTAGAAAACTGCCTTAAATTCTTGAAAATTTCAAAATAAAATATGTTTAGGGCTCGATTCGTTTGTTTAAATAAATTAATAACAACACTGTGAGACAAATGGTAGGGGTCAGTGATCGGGAAGGGTTCAAACTACCGGGGAAAGTTATATCGGTAAAAAAGAAGTTATACGTGTCCCGGCGTTTCGCTGAGTCACCCCTAGGAATCGAGATATATCGATTTGACCTTTGGTGGTCTTTTTTTGACATAACTCGAGAACCACTAGTCCGATTTTGCTCAAACAATTTTAAAAAAATTAAAAATTACAATTCCTTTAATCTGTTCATATAAAGTTTTTCTATATACTCAACAGTTTTGACGGTAAAAATAAATGTATGAAGAAAAAAATATTTTTTGCCTAAAATATTAAAAAAAGGTAATAAACAAAAGGTTATTGATTTTTATGGTAACGGTAACAAACATTTATTTTTACCGGCAAAACTGTTGAGTATATAGAAAAACGTTATATGAACAGATTAAAGGAATTGTAATTTTTAATTTTTTTAAAATTGTTTGAGCAAAATCGGACTACTGGTTCTCGAGTTATGTCAAAAAAAAGATATATCTCGATTCCTAGGGGTGACCCAGCGAAACGCCGGGACACGTATAACTTGTTTTTGACCGATATAACATATCCCGTTGGTTTCATCCCATCCCGATTTTGACTGTCGCATAGTGTAATTGAAGGTTTCTTCTTAAACGTCCCTAAATTCTGAGAATTTTTCTAAACATTTATACGAAAGCAATCCAAGAATTTTTAAAAACAGTTATTGTTAGTGCTATTTTTTATATTTAATTGTAGTTTTTATGCGGATAATGTTCATTTTAAGCAGATTAAATAAGATCTTCTAACTTTTTCAGCATTTTTTCTAGTTGGAGATTTTTTGGGGATATTTTTAGATTTGTTTGGGGACAACGAAAAAAAGTATCTGGCAAGCCTGTTTGTAGTTTGTAATAACGCTTTTAATGTCTTGTATAAATTAATCATATATCCATATAAAAAAATATGTACAAAAAGTTTTCATTTTGTTTAGGATAAAACCCAGCAAAATTTTAAGCGGATTTGGAAGCATAAAACAAGATATAGGTTAAATAATTTTGTTTAAATGAGTTAAAAATAATTTACAATCAAAATAAACATCGCTCTCTAAAAATAGTGTTAATGCTATAGAAAATATGTCACAGTTAAATTTCACGATTTAGCTTAAAAATTTTATAATTTTGCTGGGAATATATGGGTGAAATCAAAAAATGTGATAAGTTTTTGGGCCAAATTTGTGAGAAGCAAAAAGTGTTAATATTTCGGTTTTTTCTTAATGAAATCAGTAAGTTTAGTCACTATAAACCTAATTGCAAAAAATCTCTTCTACAAGTTGTCGCAATAACTTTTTTTGCACAATTTTAATTTTTTTGTGGTAACGGAGTTTACATTTCCACAAGCAAAAGATATAACAAAAAAATTTGCGTACGAATTTTCCTCAATTTATTATTTTTTCGTATTTGGATTTCAATAAGCTTTTCAATAATATATTGAATATATTGAATTGTTTCACACAATTATTAAATTGTGTGAAACAAATTTAGTATTCCAAACTAATGGCTCGAAATATTGATTCCAAACCAATGAAATGCAAAATCGATCGTTTTTCGCTCCAGTAGTTTAGGGTAAAAAACTGATAATTTTTTTTTATTTGACGCAAAATTATTAGTTGAATCATCTTTTGACGCATAAACATTGGTTGAATCACCTCTGCTTATGGTTATTTTAAAATATTTTAAACACTTAACTACATTTTTTTTAATGCAATCTGATGCAAACAATTTTGGTTATGGAGTTTACAGCAGTGGTCGCCACCCATAGCCACCAGTGGCCGATCATAATCGGCTTTTCACACGTACACAGTGTTACCATATATTTTTTTAGAAAAACTGTAATAAAAACTGTTTCTTTATAGAAAAACTGTTTTTCGAAAAAATTTTAAAAACCAGAAGAAATTCTGGGATCCCGAAGTATCCTGGGACTAAAATATTATCCCAGGGTCTCCATTTTCAAAATATCGAGATTGGAATAATTTAATTGTGTTTGGCATTTATAGTAATCGACTTTTTGAGCAGCCTTCTAATAAAACTTTTTTTTAAAGAATTTTGGTCTCCTAGGCCCGAACTTGAAGTTAAAAAAAGTTCATCGAATCACCCTTCCGAGAACTTTTTTATTAACCCCTGACTTAGGAAAGAAAAAAAATGGGTTTGTTTAAGAAATTATAGAAAAATAATACACTCTTAAAATTTTACAAGATCAGGAAATTTATTATGAATTATTATTATTTCTTTAATTCATTCATTTAAATTTACTAACTAATGGAATACATTTTGAAAAATAATTTATATACAAAAAGTAAATATCTTTTAAATAATATCCCCGGAAAATTTTCTGTTCCAAAGAATCGGTTGTAGAATAGCTACCTTTCCTTTATAACCCCTTCTACTGTCGATTCTAACACCGATTCTTTTTGTTTGAAATTGTCCCAAAAGCAACCCCTTCTATAGCTCCAAAGTTGAACCGGTTGCTCTAGAATCAGTTCTGGAACTAGTTCTGGAACTGATTCTACGTCAACCACACCTTCCATATAGGATCCCAGGAACTGGTTCCGGAACCAGTTCCATGGAATCGGTTGCAGTGGAACCAGTTGTAGAATGGGTGTGGTTGGCTACACTCAGAAAAGTTCTGCAGTTACTACATGACAGTTATTTATGTAGTAATGCGGTTGTAGTTATTTTAACTACAATTGTAGTTAATTTACTTAGAACAAAATTTTTCAATGTTTTTGACAGTTATTTTTTTAAACAAACTACAAAAATTACTACATTGTAGTAACATTTATTTTATGCAGTTATTTTGAATTTTATTTACAAATACTTAAATTTTTAAGTGTGTATGCACACACACGAAGCAAACAGAAGTATGTGTATGAATCACTTGTTTAGAAATTTCTAGTGAAAGAATATGAGTATAACATCCCAAGAAAATTTTCTGTTCCAAAGAATCGGTTGTACAATAGCTGCTTTTCATTCACAACCCCTTCTACTGTCGATTCTAACACCGATTCTTTTTGTTTGAAATTGTCCCAAAAGCAACCCCTTCTATAGCTCCAAAGTGGAACCGGTTGCTCTAGAATCAGTTCTGGAACTAGTTCTGGAACTGATTCTACGTCACCCACACCTTCCATATAGGATCCCCGCAACTGGTTCCGGAACCAGTTCCATGGAATCGGTTGCGTTGGAACCAGTTGTAGAATGGGTGTGGTTGGCTACCGGTTGTAAAAAATTTTCCTGGGATGTTTTCTCTTGCCTTAGTCATAAAACAACGCCAAAGAGTGAGCACGCGTAATACGGAAAAGGTTATATATTTTTTATTAAATTACTAAAATAATAAGGTAAGTTTTATAATATAAATTTATTTACGGGGAATGTTAAAAAAATATTGTATTTATTTTCTTTCAGTTCTTTTATATTCTCATCCCTTTCTACCTGGAGAAAAAAAAGGAAGCCAAACAACAGCATATTTCATCCCTCACAGACGGACATGTACAACAATATCTTAATAGTGAAAAAAAGTGACATTAAATGTAAATTTTGATTTCTCAATTTTAAATTTATTATAGAATAAAATTAAGTTAATAGTGTTTACATAAATTTGTTTTTTTTATTAAATTAATAATTAAAAAAAAAATTTTTTATTTATGTTTTTTTAACTACATTTGCAAGTTGTTTGTACAGTTTTACAATAATTTGCATGTATGTTGTTTCAATTGCATTTGTAGTTGTTTTTACTACATTTGTCAGTTGATTTTTAACAGTTAAAAATTACTTCATATTGCAGTTAATTTAACTGCAAATGTAGTCTACACTTTTTTAAGTGCAAATGCAGTTATTTTAACTGTCATTTGCAGTTGATTTTACCTACATAATTCCCTGAGTGTACCGATTGTAAAAAATTTACCTGGGATGTTTAATAAAATTTATTATGAATTACATATAGTTATATCTTTAATTCATTCATGCACTTATTCATTCATTCATTCATTCATTTCTTCATTAATTCATGTTCGTAATATACAAATATAAATTTAAAAATTATAAACTAATTTCTCACAGTGTAAAGACAACCAATACATTCACATTCTCTCTTTCTGCCGATCACTGGTTTACAGTAATGGAGTTTACATTTGGTAACCTTTTTCGTTTTCTTGCAGAAACGCTTTGTCAGAATTTTCTTTCCGAAACAAAATCGTATGATGCCTACAAGGTGAATCCAAACGTGCCATTGTTTTCTTTCTCGTTAAATAGTTTGGTGTAAAAATTAGGAACGGGGTTTACAACATTTCTTCAAATCTTATTAAAGACATCCTTTTTTATCTCGAGAATGTTAAATGTTGCAGTAAAACTTCAAGTCTGTTATACTAGATGATTATTTACAGTCCAACGATCATTCGAGTATAATTAACAATATACTTAATAGATACCCAGCAAAAAAAGTGGTATTCATTCTTTAGTTATAACTTCTTTCATTGCTTCCTTAGTTTCAGTTAGTATGCTTTAAGTGCTTTTTGGAAGTTATTCAAAGGAACTTCCGAAAGTATTCCAAATGTAGTGATTTGGATATAAACCTATGATAATCTTAAAAAATCACCCTTTTAATTGCTTCCGAAGCATAAGTTTTTATATTTCTATAGTTTTTCAAACCATAGTACAAAATATTTTCTAATCATTCAAATCAAAATTTTTTATAGAAAACTGTTTTAATGAACTTTTATTTTTTATAAAATCTTTTTTTTATACTTTTGTGAAAACTTTTATGCGAGATCCACTTATACAGTTTTACAATTTTTTCAGTTTGACAAGTTTCTTTGAAATTTAATTTTTTTTCAAATAATTCTCAAAACCTTTTGACAGTTTATATTTAGTTTCCATCTTTTGCAACTTTAATTCAGAAAATATCAATTGAAATTAATTTTTTTTTTAATTAAAAAAATTAGAATGATATTCAGAATTTTCATTAGAAATTTCGAAAAAGTCATTTGAAGTTCAGAAAAACAGCACTTGTAATTCGGAAATATCAATTTATTTTCAGAATACATCAATTGTAATTCAAAAATCATCAGTTAAAATTCAGAGAATATAAAAAATAAAATTCAAAAAATATAAAATCTACTACAATTCATAATTTCTGAATTTGGAATGATAATTTTTTTACTTTTTTAAAATTCAAAACGAAAACATTTTTCTTCTTATTAATAAATCTCAAAATGAATATTTTTTAAGTTTATCTTCATTTCATATTCGTAAAAGCAATGTATGTGTGAAATTCATCAACCGAGCTTATGTATTGAAGTACATTTGTTTGTTTATAATTTAACAATTTACTTCTTGAAAACCTTATAATTTATTTTATTATCTTTTGAAGTGTAATATATTTTTAACTATTTAATTTTTTAAATAAAAAACGAAAAATAACGAAAATAATTTTTTATTAAATCTGTGAGGGGGCAAAAATCGGTATCTTACTACAATGGAGTAAAGTTTTTTATCATCAATGTGAAAGTGTTTCTTTACACTAATGTAGAAGCATTTATTTGTACTAATAAAGAAGTACTTATACATACATTGCATAAAATTCGCTTTTTAAAAAATTATTTTAATGCATTCTTATGAATTAAATTTTCATAACAGCTTAAATACTACAAAATATATGCATATTTTTCACGCATACTAGAGAATATCTAAACATAGCATCTGGATTGCTTCTTTAGAATAAAAAGCATGAGTAATGGTAAGTACCCAGTCAGAAAAATACAAACGGGAAAGCGGTGGCAAAGCACTGGAGGAACAAAATTTTTAAACGTTGGCAAAACGCTGTCAAAACCAATAAATAGGTGGCCTGGAAATATATTTTACAAAATAAAATTTAAAAAAAGTTCATATGTATTTTTTTTGGTCCTGCCGTGATTTGAACCCAGGCCGTCAGATTGACAGACGATTGCTCTACCCACTGAGCTAACGAGACATATAATATTTGATGGCTAAACACATAAATGCCCAGTCAGAAAAATACAAACGGGAAAGCGATGGCAAAGCACTTTAACAGGTGGTACAAGTACTGGCAAAAAGTGCTTTCCCATTCCCAAAATGATAACATCATTAGACAAAAGGACCGGCTGTTCACAAAGCGCCGGAAAAGCACTGGAGGAACAAAATTTTTAAACGTTGGCAAAACGCTGGCAAAACCAATAAATAGGTGGTCTGGAAATATATTTTCCAAAATAAAATTAAAAAAAAGTTCATATGTATTTTTTTGGTCCTGCCGTGGTTTGAAGCCAGGCCGTCAGATTGGCAGACGATTGCTCTACCCACTGAGCTAACGAGACATATAATATTTAATGGCTAAACACATAAATGAATGATAATAGCTGGACAACTACTGGCTGTGCCAAAATGCTAGTACTGGCAAACAATTTTTAGTAACTAGTATGCCAGTGTTGGGAGGGCAAAAAAAAAGTTGGTCTTGAAGGAGCTTTCCCACAAACAAAAAAATTGATTTTATAAAACAAAAAAATTTTAAATTAAAAAAAATCCAACAAAAATTTTTTGCTTGCAACCGGATTTGAACTCGGAACCTTCCGACTACAAACATTTTTTAACGAAGCGTCAGCATTTTTATAAAATCATTGGTTTTCCAGTGAATTGATTTTTGTACGCCTGGTAGCATTGGCTAGGTAGCACTGGATAACCACTGGTTGCAAACCTTGGCATCCCGAGTAAAAAAAATTATATATAATCATATGTGGCATATATTACAATATATAATTAGACATGTGGTTATGTATATCCATATATAATTATATATGACGTTTTTTCCGAAAAATTTTCCTTATATTATGCCATATATAATTTCATCTAATTAGATATCGGCCTTCATAATATTAGATACGGCATATATAATTATATATTACACAACATGGTTGATCTTATTGCATATATAGTTATATATAGAACTATATCTTAATATATATGGTGGCATTTTAGCAATATATAATTATATATGGTATCATTTAAACAATATATAATTATATATGGTGACAGTTAAACTAGATATTATCATATATGGTGCCATTTAAACAATATATGGTCATATATGGTACCTCATAAACAAAATCTTTAATTCAGTTCCAGATATGATAATATATGGTACTATATATAGTGCGATATATATTTATATATGGTGTTATTTAAGCTATATATTATCATATATGGTGCCATTCAAACCATATATTATCATATATGGTATCATTTAAACCATATATTATCATATATGGTGCAATTTCAACAATATATGCCCATATATGGTACCTCATGAACAATATTTTTAATACAGTTCCACATATGATAATATATGCTACCATATATAGTGCCATATATATTTATATATGGTGTTATTTAAGCAATATATTATCATATATGGTACCATTTAAACCATATATTATCTTATATGGTGCCATTTCAACAATATTTGCTCATATATGGTACCTCATGAACAACATTTTTAATACAGTTCCAGATATGATAATATATGCTACTATATAGTGCCATATATGTTTATATATGCTGTTATTTAAGAAATATATTAACATATTTGGTGCCATTTAAACCATATATTGTCATATGTGGTGCCATTTCAACAATATATGCTCATATATGGTACCTGATGATGATGAGATGCAGATATGATAATATATGCTACCATATATAGTACCATATACTTTGATATATCGTATCATTTAAACAACCCGAGGAAAAATAGTTACATATAGTCATATATGTGATTAAGTTATATCTGTATAAATATACAGTTTCATCCGAAGAATGGCCCGATATATTTTTATCAATTGTTTATCAATTTTTATCTAAATGTATCAGTTTAGATCTGACCTGATTCAATTATGTGTTAATTAGATGAAATTGTATCAGATTTTTGATCTGATACAATTTTATCGGTTTGATCGTAATTGGTTCAATTTTATATAAATAAAATATAATTGTATCCGACATTTACCTTATACAATTGTATCAAAGTTTTAAACTGATATCAGGACAAAATTGGGATAAACTATATAATTTTGTATACAAATATATCTATTTGGACCTAAACTGATACCATGTAATATAAACCAATAAAATTGTATCAGGTCAAAAAGCCATTTTTCGGATCAAATGGTATATGGATGAATCTAAGTTATATATTACCATATAAAGCTCCATATTGGTGCCATTTAAACAATATATTGTCATATATGGTGCCATCATATATGGTAACTCATCAGCAACTACAATATTAACTGTATTTCAGAAGCTATTAATTGTATTTCAGAAATTTTAAATGTATTTTAGAAATTATGGAATGTATTTCAGAAATTTATTAATTGTATTTCAGAAATAATCAAATCTATTTCAGAACTTGTTGATGGTTTATCATAGTTAATAGAGAAAAATTTCTAAATTACATTTCATAATTTCTGAAATACAATTGATAATTTCTGAAATACAGTTTGATAATTTCTGAAATACAGTTGTGAATTTCGGAAATACAATTAATAATTTCTGAAATACAATTGATAAAACTGAAATTCAATTGATTATTTCTGAAATACAATTGATAAATCTTAAAAACAATTGATACAATTGGAAATGGTGTAGAGCGTTAAAAATATGTAAATAAAATATTTAAAAAAAAAAATTCAATTTAATAAAAAAAATATAATTTTATAAAAACATTTATAGAAAATAAAATTATAATTTTATAAAAAGAAGTTCTTTTGAATGGGGGAAATGTTTTTAGTTGATCTGTTATTTTTAAGTAAATAAATGTTATTTTAGTTTGACTCAAGATCATAAATTAATATCACTTTCTGTTTAAATTATTTTCAAATCAAAGAAAGATGATACAATTTTTACAAGTAAATTACAAAGAATAAAAATGATTGAAAAAATTTCGATAAGACCAGCAAGGAGAATGCGCATTTTTATAAAAAAAATGCATAGCCGTGAAAGGTATCGAACTCGAGACCTTCTGAGTTTAAACCTTATTTTAACAAAATATTGTAATTTTTATAAAATCAGTGCTCTTCCAGTGTATTATTTTTTGAACTATTGTCAATATCTGTCTGGGATCTTATTTAATCCCAAATAAATAGAGATCTTACGTAGTACCCAAATATAATGCGGGATCTAATTTTAGCTGTCATTTTTCTGGATAGTTTTAGATGTCAATCTCCAAATATATTGCTGTTTCTAATTCGATCTGCAATTTATGGGATAAATTAAGATCCTACCAAATCCCCAAATATATCACTGGATTTAATTCGATCTGCAATTTATCGGAAAAGTTAAGATCTTACGCAATCCCGAAGTATATTACTGGATCTAATTTTATCTGTAATTTTTTGGATAAATTTAGATCTTACTTAATCCCCAAATATATTGCTGGATCTAATTTGATCTGCCAATTTTCTATTCAATTTATATCCAAGTTTATCCACAAATATATTGCTGGATCTAATTCGATCTGCCATTTTTCAGATAAATTTAGATCTAAGTTAATCCACAAATATATTGCTGGATCTAATTTGATCTCCCATTTTTCAGATCAATTTATATCTAAGTTTATCCACAAATATATTGCTGGATCTAATTCGATGTGCCATTTTTTGGATCAAATTAGATCTAAGTTTATCCCCAAATATATAGCTACATCTAATTCGATCTGCCACTTTTTCGGATCAAATTAGATATACGTTTATCCACAAATATATTGCGGGATCTAATTTGATCTGCCAAAATTGAGATCAAATTAGATCTAAGTTTATCCCCAAATATATAGCTGGATCTAATTGGATCCGCCATTTTTCGGATCAAATTAGATCTAAAAATATCCGCAAATATATAGCTGGATCCGCCAATTTTCGGATCAAAATAGATCTAGGTTTATCCCCAAAGATATCATTGGACCTCCCAATTTTGAGATATAACTTGATCTTAGTTTATCCCCATATATACAATGGGATCTAATACGATATGATTGGATACACCCAATTTTGAGATCTAATTGGATAAGCTAGATATTACAGCAGATCTTAAACAATATCAAATTGGATATAATTAGATATTGCGCGAGATCAATTTTTTTTACTCGGGATATCACTCTAAGCCAATTCTTTGCCAGTGGTTTTTTTTATAAACCACCGAAATTTTTGTAAAAAAAATACTGGTAAAACGCTTTTCGCAAACGCTGGCAAAGCGTCCCAAATGAGTCTTCTGCCAGTCATTTATTTTTAATACCGTGGTTACCCAGTGGTATGCCAGTGCTTGATTTTTTGTACCACTGACGATTTCTGACTGGGTGAGTGATAATAGCTGGACAACTACTGGCTGTGCCAAAATGCTAGTACTGGCAAATAATTTTTTGTAACTAGTATGCCAGTGTTGGGAGGGCAAAAAACAAGTTTGTCTTGAAGGAGCTTTCCCACACACAAAAAAATTGATTTTATAAAACAAAAAAAATTTTAAATTAAAAATACTGCAAAAATATTTTTTTGCTTGCAACCGGATTTGAACTCGGAACCTTCCGACTACAAACATTTTTTGACGAAGCGTCAGAATTTTTATAAAATCATTGGTTTTCCAGTGAATTGATTTTTGTACGCCTGGTAGCATTGGCTAGGTAGCACTGGATAACCACTGGTTGCAAACCTTGGCATATCACTCTAAGCCAATTCTTTGCCAGTGGTTTTTTTATAAACCACCGAAATTTTTGTAAAACAAATACTGGTAAAACGCTTTTCGCAAACGCTGGCAAAGCGTCCCAAATGAGTGTTCTGCCAGTCATTTATATTTAATACCGTGGTTACCCAGTGGTATGCCAGTGCTTGATTTTTTGCACCACTGGCGATTTCTGACTGGGTAGCTATATTTGAATGCTTCCGTCCTATGACACGCCAACGTTAAATTCATCGATGAAACCATTAGAAAAGAAGTGATGCCTTTGCCATAGTAGTGATGCTTTTATTGCTTCTTTGGCAGAACTATTTTTGCTGGGTAACTCCAAAATTCTGGTGTATACCTTTTTATCAATAATTATGGCGAAAAACCATTACAGAGTTGAAGTCGTTTTACCATAGATATACGAAAAATTTGTAAAATGTATTAATTTTTTTAACCAAAAATTGGTCAGATTGTTATAGATTTTGAAAAACAGGTGACAATGCGCTGATATGTATCGAAATATATAACTCAAATGTATTCCATGTATTAGAAATTAGCTGGTTACATGGTTTTTATCACATTTTTTGATATCACCTAGAGATGGGCACGTGAGCAGAATTTTGCGTGATTCACGTGAATCACGCGTGATCACGCATGAGTGTGAGTAAAACCTTAATTTACTCACGTGAACGTGAGTGAGTGTGAGTAGATTAAACATGTTTGTGAGTGAGTGTGCGTGAGTCGAATTTTATCGACTCACGCTTTTTTTTGTCTTTTTATTTTATTCATATTTTCAGTAATTGTTTTAGGCGACTTTATATTTTTGGGTATTTTTTATACAAAATTTCATACTCGTCTAGGGTTTCCTGGGAAACGGGAATGAAAATCGAAAAGTATCAGTTTTTCGGTAACATTTTTTTATTTTGATTAAGACTAAATTTTGGGGTCTGAAGCTGTCGAATGCCCCATTAGTGCTTCTCAATCACATTTTTCAATATGAAAATTAAATGGAAGAAAAACATCGGCTGCCATTTCATAAATTAATGATAATGATTTCGGCCTATCTCTATTCTCCTTCCCTACACTTAAAATAATACATCAGTAGAAAACTCTGTTAAATGGGTTTGGAATCGATTTGACTAATTTTTAACAAATTTTTTATTGAAACACTGATTTAAAGAAGGATTTAAATTATCTTCATTTAACACAATACTAAAAATTCTCAGTAGTTTAACTACTGTATTCGAAGTTTTAAAGTTACAGCTATTTCTTTCCCTCCCGTTTTTTTTTAAATGGCCAATATCTCGAAAACTAAGAGAGATAGAGCAAATTTGACGAAAATTTCAGCTAACCCTTGCTACGGCTTAAAATGGCCCTTGGTAGGACCTTCGGCCCTCAGAAATTTTTAGTAAAAATTTTACATAAAATAATGTTCTTTAGTTTGACTCTAGATCATAAATTAATATCACTTTCTGTGTAAATTATTTCCAAATTAAAGAAAGATTATACAATTTTTACAAGTAAATCACAAAGAATAAAAGTTTTTTGAAAGAATTCGATAAGACCAGCAAGACAGAATACGTATTTTCGGCTTTCGCTACAAAGCTATCATCAGTGCGTTTGGCATTGAATGGGTTAATAATTAATAATTGTCTACTTATGTGACAGTTGAAAGCAAATCGAATTTGTTATCAACAACTCAACTTAGACTAATATCAACGAAATCTAACAATGCTATTTTTATCCTTTGTTATTATTACTCTTTTTTGCTTTGAACCTTAATTCTTAAGATATCTCAGCTGATTCTATTCAACTCTGTGTATGATAACCACAGATTATTTGAATTACAAAGAACCGTTAAATTTAAATGTATGTTATTTAAATTATATTTGCACCGTGTCAATGTGTTTTAAGATGAATGAGGGGAATGTTTAGTTGATCTCTTATTTTGGTAAATGAATGTTCTTTAGTTTGACTCTAGATCATAAATTAATATCACTTTCTGTTTAAATTACTTCCAAATTAAAGAAAGATTTTACAATTTTTACAAGTAAATTACAAAGAATAAAAGTTTTTTCAAAGAATTCGATAAGCCCAGCAAGACAGAATACGTATTTTCGGCTTTCGCTACAAAGCCATCATCAGTGCCTTTCGCCCTGAATTAATAATTGTCTACTTATGTGACAGTTGAAAGCAAATCGAATTTGGTATCAACAACCAGGGTTGCCATTTCCATTTTGAGAAAAAGAGGACGTCAACCTCAAAAAAGGAGGACATTTGTCTTAAAAAAGAGGAAAATTTTTTTTAATAAATTAATTTTACAAAAATCAACAACGCGATAAAATATACAAATAAAAATTTATTTTATAAATAAAACAATTTTTATGTCCACTAAAAAATCACAAAAAATCATTCTGAAATTTAACCCTTAAATGCATGGTGTAGACAATTGGCAGCATACCATGCATTTACATTTCATAAAATTGCACATATCTCGAAAACTAAGCGAGATAGAGCAACACGGACAAAACTTCTGCTCCTTTGGAGTATCTTTATATAGCTTTAGACGATATGGACCAGGGGAGGGTTCCGATACCCTATAGTTTGAACAAATTTTGCGATCAGTATAATTACAAATAAAACTGTAGTTTTACTAATTTTTTACTAAAAAACTAACAAAAGAATTTGTTAAAATCAACAATTTTTATTTTAAGCCAAAAAACAGGAATAAATTTTATTAATGTTCAGCCATCAGACATATTATTTTGAGTGTACCAGCTTTGAAAATGCCGATTATAATCTATTTTGGCATAAAAAGGGTTTTGAATTTTTTCGCAAAACTGGTATTAAAAGTTGTGTAACGAGAATCTTGCTGAAACAAGTATTTAAGTACACCATTGCATTCCAAGGTGCAAAAATAGGCCTGAAGAGTTTATCCTTAATGGGTCTATTAATATTGTATGCTCTATGGAATAATATCCCACCAAAGTCATTCAAAAACTTTTAAAATCTGTGGTTTGGCAAGGCACTGGTCGGCTATTCCTTCGGCAGGCGGTCGTCCTTCGATTCGGGTATCGGTTCTGCAGGTAGTCGTTTCCGCCTCGGATATCGGTTCGGCAGGCAGTCGCTTCCCACTTGGTTACTGGATCGGCCGGTGCTCGTTGTCGGACTCGGTTCGGGTATCTTCGGGTTGGCGAACTCCTAGGCAGGGGAGTCGCGTTTCTTCCAGATCACCTTGTCAGTGGTGATCAAAATTAGATCAGACCGCGAAGGCTGTGAAATTAGAACAGACCGCGAAGGCTGTAAAATTAGAACAGACCGCGAAGGCTGTAAAACTAGAACAGACCGCGAAGGCTGTGAAATTAGAACAGGCCGCGAAGGCTGTGAAATGAGAACAGACCGCGAAGGCTGTAAAATTAGAACAGACCGCGAAGGCTGTAAAATTTTTTATGAGACAACCAACCGAAGTTTATCGTCTTTCCAAAAGTTTAGCTCGGTACTGGCCAGTATCGCACTATGGTAGTTCGGGTTAACCACCCATGTGTGTATCAACTTGAACTACTTATTTGAGTTCAAAAATTAACCAAATGAGAATTATATGTGGCTGAAAAGCACAGCAGAAAAATATATAAAATACTAAACAATAGTGTGTGCTTTGACATACACAAAAACTAACTTGTATGCAGTATGTAAACAATATGCATACGAACCCATATAAAGAATACAAGCAGTTCCTATATCGTATTCACACTGCGTACCCGAGTAAAAAAAATTATATATAATCATATATGGCATATATTACAATATATAATTATACATGTCGTTATGTATATCCATATATAATTATATATGACGTTTTTTCACAAAATTTTTATTTATATTATGCCATATATAATTTCATCTAATTAGATATTGGCCTTCATAATATTAGATATGGCATATATAATTATATATTACATGACATGGCTGATCTTATTGCATATATAGTTATATATAGAACTATATCTTAATATATATGGTGGCATTTTAGCAATATATAATTATATATGGTATCATTTAAACAATATATAATTATATATGGTGATCAGTTCCAGATATGATAATATATGGTACTATATATAGTGCGATATATATTTATATATGGTGTTATTTAAGCTATATATTATCATATATGGTGCCATTCAAACCATATTTTATCATATATGGTGCCATTCAAACCATATATTATCATATATGGTGCAATTTCAACAATATATGCCCATTAGAGTGGTCCAAAAAAACATGAAAGTTGGAATTCGCGATCTCCACAATGTTGCCCCTATTCCTTAATGTCTAAAAACTCTCTGTGCCAAGTTTCAGCTAAATCCGCTGTTATTTAGAAGTAGCACAAAAAGTTGTCTTTTAAGAATTAGTAATTTATCTCTAGAGTAATTTATACAAAAAGAAGGGTTGACTTTAAATTTAATTATTTCTTAACCTTTACGCTATTATTTAAAATTTTTTTTTAAATCTGGTCTTAATTAATGTGAATATAAGGAATTTGAAATCAAAACTTAAAAAAATTAAGTAACTTTTAAGTAATTCGCGGTTTTTTTTTAAATTTATACAAAAAAATACATATTTTAGTCAAATTTTCGAAATTTTCCGAAAAGATGTAATTAAAAATTCAACTTGTTTTTGCCTTGTATGCGCAAATTTCTCAAATCTGATCTTTATTTTAACGCAGATTATGAATCAGCAATCGAAACTTAAAAAAAATTTGTGGTTTATGAATTATTCGCGGTTTTTGAAAATTCAAAAAAACTCAAGTTTTTCGAGATATTTTCCCAATTACCTGTAAACGGTGTTATCGAAATTTGCAATTTGTTATACTTTTGCAATTTACTTACGAAGGACCTTCATTATATATAACACTGATTTTAATTTTAAAAAGGATAACAGATATCCTTGCAAATTAAGTTAAAATTTGACATTTTTTAATATTTCGCTATTATTTAGATTGCTATAATTTTATTGCTACCAAAAACCCTATCCCACATAATAGGACATTTAGCAGATATATATTAATGCAAAAACGAAATTTTCAGATTGGTAAATATAAGGAAACATCCTGATCGAAGTTGGTCCTTTTTTGTATGAAATTTTCAAATTTCGCGAAATCCGCGACTCCGATTTCAATTTTGATTTCATATTCGTAATGTACACCTAAGAATATATTAGATTTGATATGTCGCGATCATAATAATTATATTTCATTTTTCTAATTTTTTCCATTATTTTTAATTAATTAAAAATAATAGAACAAGTACAACCTCGAAACTTCAATTGCGATGTGCTACCTCTAAACAAAACTTTTTTGGTGATTTTTTTGATCAGACTACATTTTTTTTCAAAGTGGCATATTTGTAGGGTTGTGGAGTGTGAAAATTCCAACTTTTTTTTTTTTTGGACCACTCTAATGCCCATATATGGTACCTCATGAACAATATTTTTAATACAGTTCCACATATGATAATATATGCTACCATATATAGTGCCATATATATTTATATATGGTGTTATTTAAGCAATATATTACCATATATGGTGCCATTTAAACCATATATTGTCATATATGGTGCCATTTCAACAATATATGCTCATATATGGTACCTGATGAACGACATTTTTAATACAGATGCAGATATGATAATATATGCTACCATATATAGTCCCATATATATTGATATATGGTGTCATTTAAACAATATTAATATATAGACATATATGGTATCATTTAAACAATATATTGTCATATATGGCACAATTTAAACAATATATGGTCAAATTTGGTACCACATCAACATTTTGAATACAATTCCATATATGGTTTAATTTTAATAATGTAAAACTATGTATGGCGCTATAAAAAATATTATCAGATATGTTACTTCATTAACAATATTTATAATACAGTGTCATATATTGTAATATATGTATATCATTTAATATATATTGATGTATGGTAACGGTGCAATAATTCCAATATCAGTTGAGATACAATTTGTGGGTCCATATCAACAATTTGTTCACGTACATTTAACATATATATATGTACATTTAAGTTATAACTTTATAAAGTTAAATATTTCCATAAACCTCGTCTAACTGTATAGAATGTTTATGAATATACGATTTAAGATATAATAATTACAACTACAAATTGGTGCCATTATCTAAAATTTAATTTAATGTTAACTTATAATAAAATAAAAATGTATTTCCTAAAAATAAAAATATAGTGTTAATTAATGTTAATATACAATAGGTTTAAGTTTAACATCCCAGACAGAAAAATATAATTCGGCACAATGCTGGCAAACCGTTGGCGATGGTCGGTTATGCGTTGACAGAACGTTGCATTAACTATCTTGCCAAAAAAATAGATTTCAAAAAACATTTTTGAAAAAATTGAGAAAACTTTTTTTAATATTTGCTTTTAAAAACATGAAATTTAACCCAGTCCACCAGATTGTCAGCCAAGACTTCTACACTCTAATCTAACGAGACTTATTATAGATGTGTGATAGCTAAAAATTAAATGAATGATAAAAGCATTTCGAGTTAACTTATAAGCATCGAAAAAAGGTATTCCAGAAATTATTAAATGTATTTTAGACAATTTTAATTGTATATCACAAAATATTATTTGCACTTCAGAGACTACAATATTACGCAAATTTAATTATTTATTTATTTAGTTGTGTCCAGAAATAATGAAATCTATTTCAGAATTTCATAGCTAATAGAGAAAAATTTCTCAAATACATTTCATAATTTCGGAAATACGATTGATAATTTCTGAAATACAGTTTGATAATTTCTGAAATACAGTTGTGAATTTCGGAAATACAATTAATAATTTCTGAAACACAATTGATAAAACTGAACTTCAATTGACTAGTTCTGAAATACAATTCATAAATGTGAAAAATAATTGATGAGTTCTGAAACACAATTGATAAAACTGAAATTCAATTGATTATTTCTGAAATACAATTGATAAATCTTAAAACAATTAATACAATTGTAAATGGTGTAGAGCGTTAAAAAGATGTAAATAAAATTATTTTTTTTAAAAAATTCAATTTAATAAAAAAAAATATAATTTTATAAAAACATTTATAGAAAATAAAATTATAATTTTATAAAAAGAAATTCTTTTTATAAAAAAAATGCATAGCCGTGAACGATATCGAACTCGAGACCTTCTGATTTTAAACCTTATTTTAACAAAATATTATAATTTTTATACAATCAGTGCTCTGCCAGTCTATTATTTTTTGAACAGTTGGCAATATATGTCTGGGATCTTATTTAATCCCAAATAAATGGAGATCTTACGTAGTACCCAAATATAATGCGGCATCTAATTTTATCTGTCATTTTTATGGATACTTTTAGATGTCAATCCCCAAATATATTGCTGTTTCTAATTCGATCTGCCATTTTAATACCGAAATAAATTGCTGGATCTAATTCGATCTGCCATTTTTCTGATAAATTTAGATCCAAGTTTATCCACAAATATATTGCTGGATCTAATTCGATGTGCCATTTTTCGGATCAAATTAGATCTAAGTTTATCCCCAAATATATAGCTAGATCTAATTCGATCTGCCACTTTTTCGGATCAAATTAGATATACGTTTATCCACAAATATATTGCGGGATCTAATTTGATCTGCCAAAATTGAGATCAAATTAGATCTAAGTTTATCCCCAAATATATAGCTGGATCTAATTGGATCCGCCATTTTTCGGATCAAATTAGATCTAAAAATATCCGCAAATATATAGCTGGATCCGCCAATTTTCGGATCAAAATAGATCTAGGTTTATCCCCAAAGATATCACTGGACCTCCCAATTTTGAGATATAACTTGATCTTAGTTTATCCCCATATATACAATGGGATCTAATACGATATGATTGGATACACCCAATTTTGAGATCTAATTGGATCAGCTAGATATTACAGCAGATCTTAAACAATATCAAATTGGATTTAATTAGATATTGCGCGAAATCAATTTTTTTTACTCGGGTAGAAATAAATATTAACGATAAAGTGCGTTCACACTGAATTAAATTTCAATTATGTAAGTAGCCAAATTGGAGTGGTAATTTGCGACGTTACATCCCCCCTTACTTCGGAGAGCGATGCTCTGTAATTTATACTGGCCAGTATCCCCGAAGGGTTGGTTTCTTTTTTTTCCTTTTTTTCGAGTGGGCGAGTTTTGGTATCGGATGATGGAATTTGGGGATATTGAAGTTGATGTCGATGAATTTTTGGTTTTGGTAGTCGGGACAGGTACAATGCTTGCTGGGTCAGGCTCGGTATTCTTACATAATATACGGGTGGCTTTCCTTGCCCGTTGGGGAGGTTTTCCACTTTTCGGGTGATCGGTATTTGTATGCATTGTCTTCGGCTTCGGCGGGTGGTTCGTGTTTTCCGTCCCTCTATTTTCCTTGGCGGCCAGTATGTTGAAATTGTTAATACAGTTAAGGCTTTCGACCGATGAAACTCTTCGGGGTTCGGGTTTCGGCAAGAGTTCACCTCCTAGTCGTATTTCGACTTGGTTACTGGTTCGGCACTTACAGCTTCGGGATAATATGCCATCCTTTCCACAATAGGAACAAAATAATTTATGACGGTTCGGACATTGCCATCGTTTATGGCCTTTCCTCTTACATCTCCAACAATGATTTGACCGGTTGTAAGTTGACAACATATGAGAAGTATGTGGTTGATCGCTACGCTTCAGTTCCTCAAACTCTTTCGCCAATTCTATCAGTTCGTCTAATGTCCTAAAATCACTCCTTCGAACATAGTGTTTATACTCTGTTCGGAAACCATCGTAAATACGATGTAGATGCTCACGATATTTCAACTCTTAATGTCGTCGTGCAAGCGTAAGAATATCTATTATGTAATCCTGGGCACGCTCGCGACTAATTTGCCTTCGGTTGTAGAAAGATTGTTCCAGATGGGCTAAGTACCGACTAGGTAGAAAGAATTTCATCGCTTCGTGCTTAAAAATACCCCACGTTGTAATTTCAGTTCGTTTAACGCGGTACCACTTTAGGGCATTCCCAATAAGCACACCAGGTAGAGCCGGCAGTAATCTGTTTAATGAAATTCGGTAACATTCTGCTAATTCTTCAAACCGTTCGAGAAATTCTATGATTCCACTATCAACATTAAACTTGAGTTCTCAATTTTGGATGGTTTTCATTACTTCTGCATCGGAAATTTCGTCATTTACTATCTTTCCAGAAATCATCTCATTCGGTATAGACGCGGAAATAATCGGTTCTTCGGAAATCGTAAGCTTTTCGGCTGCAGTTATTTCGTTTTCAAGATCTTGCAGCGGATTTTCTGAGGATGACCTTAATCGTTTTGCACGGATATGCTCAGCCATCTGTTTACGCAGGTGTTCTACGGTAAAGCCGACATTGGGTATCCCGCATTTTCGGCAATGCTCTATGAGTTGCTCCTTCTTTAGTATGTATATCCAGCCAAGTGCATCGGTCGTCAGAGTGTGACTCGTTGATAAGGGTTCTGTTGTGTTGCCATTGTGTTTTTGACTCAATTCATCCTCGCTGGCGGTGGTGTCGGTTTTTCCGCTTTCCGACTTTGAATTGGGTCCCTGCTCGGGCGCCATTTATAATAAGGGTTTTGTCGTCGGCTGAGGTACTTCAGTCGTGTCCAGGGTCTTCTTGAGGACACGAAAACCTTAAATAACAACACAATCGATTTTCCCTTTTTAATATTTATAATATTTGTAGAATCTTCTACGATGGGAGGAGGAAAAATGAAACATAACCTTGTGCGTTGATGGCTTGTTCGTAACAACCACTTTATTTACAAATTTACAATAATTATATACTAAAATAAAACTAAATATCTTACAACTAGGGTTTATCCCGCCCTTTTTTCAATCCCGCAATCCCGGGAATTTTGTGCGGGATTTCCCGGGATTTTTTTGATCCTTTTTCAGAAGTTTTAGCTATTATATATTGCAATTTTAGAAGCTAAATAAATTGAAATTTAAAGCATTGATTTGAAATTAATTTAAATAAGAAATATTTGAAATTAAAAAATTCGATTTCAAATTTAAGAAACTGAATAGAATAAAAAAAAATTATTTATTTATTATTCGGTTAAGTCATACATGGGACTAATAAATTAGGTGGACTAATTAATTGACGATTTCATTAACATTGATTGATATAAATGGTAATGAAATTATTTTCGTTACCATTGTTTCAAATTAATGTTAATGATTTTGGAATTTGATTTCATTTGAATAATGACAATGGTGTTTAATTTCATTACCATTGATAATGTATCAATTAAAAAAAAATAATTACCATTGACAGATAAGCTTTCCGAGGAACGCAAAAATGCAGAAAATTCACTGAAATCAGGGTTGGAAATTGTCAAAATTTGAAAAAATTTCCAAAATTGAAAAAAATCACAAAAATTGGAAAATGTTGGAAAAGTCGTCAAAATTCCGAAAAAATCGCCAAAATTTAAAAAAATCGTCAAAATTTGAAAAATCGTCAAAAATTTCAAAAAATCGTTAAAAATTTTAAAAATCGCCAAAATTTTCAAAATTTTCAAAATTTCCAAAATTGAAAAAAATCATAAAAATTGGAAAAAAATCGTCAAAATTTTAAAAATCTTCAACGTTTGAAAAATCGTCAAAAATTAGAAAAAATCGCCAAAATTTCGGTTTTACAAAATTGAAAAAATCGCCAAAATTCATTTCTCGCAAAAATTGAATTGCTAGATTTTAAAATCGCGTTTTTCTCGCAAACTAAGCCTCGTAGAGAGAAAAGGGCTTTTATTTGGAATATCCCCCATATCTCGAGAACTAAATGAGTTAAATGAAAACGGACAACGGTTTTGAAACAGGGAAGTCATAGTGAGTCATCTGCGGAAAAATAAATGCGAAAATCGCTTAAATAAAATTTTAATCATCCATATCTCGAAAACTAGAAGAGCTAGAGGAAAAATTACTGCACCAAAGGTCAAAACCCACCACCAATAGCCCGATACCGAAACTAAATTTTGACTTGCATTGCTAGATTTTAAAATCGCGTTTTTCTCGAAAACTAAGCCTCTTAGAGAGAAAAGGGCTTTTATTTGGAATGTCCCCCCATATCTAGAAAACTAAATGAGTTAAATGAAAACGGACAACGGTTTTGGAACCAGGAAGTCATAGTGAGTCATCTGCGGAAAAGTAAATGCGAAAATCGCTTAAATAAAATTTTAATCGTCCATATCTCGAAAACTAAAAGAGCTAGAGGAAAAATGACTGCACCAAAGGTCAAAACCCACCACCAATACCCCGATACCGAAACTAAATTTTGACTTGCATTGCTAGATTTTAAAATCGCGATTTTCTCGAAAACTAAGCCTCGTAGAGAGAAAAGGGCTTTTATTTGGAATGTCCCCCATATCTCGAAAACTGAAAAGAGTTAAATGAAAACGGACAACGGTTTTGGAAAAGGGAGGTCATTGTGAGTCATCTGTGAAAAAATAAGTGCGAAAATCGCTTTAATAAAATTTTAATCGTCCCATATCACGAAAAACTAGAAGAGCTAGAGGAAAAATGACTGCACGAAAGGTCAAAAGTCACTACTAATACCCCGATAGTGAAACTAGATTTTGACTTGCATTGCTAGATTTTAAAATCGCGTTTTTCTCAAAAACTAAGCCTCGTAGAGAGAAAACGGCTTTTATTTGGAATATTCCCCGTATCTCGAAAACTATATGAGTTAGATGAAAACGGAACAAGGAAAAATAAATGCGAGAAATAAATTTTGGAAATTTCGTTTTTTTAAACCTAGACTATTTTTTAAATTTTTGGCGATTTTTTCTAATTTTTGTCGATTTTCACAAATTTTTACAAGTTTCTCAATTCTGGCAATTTTTTCCAATTTTTGACGACTTTTTGAAATTTTGACGATTTTGGTAATTTTTTTCAAATGTTGACAATTTTTTTCAAAATTTTTACGATATTTCGCAAGTTTGGCAATTTAGTCTAATTTTTGACGATTTTTTTTTTTTTAATTTTGATTATTTGGTCAATTTTTTTCAAATATTGACGATTTTTTCAAGTTATGACGATTTTTTTCAAAATTTTTTACAAAATTTTTCAATTTTGGCATTTTTCAGATTTTTTTCCAATTTTTGACGGCTTTTTGAAATTTTGACGATTTTGGTAATTTTTTCAAATATTGAAAATTTTTTCAAGACGAGTTTTTTCAAAATATTTACGATATTTTGCAATTTTTGCGATTTTGTCTAATTTTTGACGATTTTTTTTTAAATTTTGACTATTTGGGCAATTTTTTCAAATATTGACGATTTTTTTTCAAGTTTGACGATTTTTTCAAAATTTTTACAAAATTTTTCAATTTTGGCATTTTTTCAAATTTTGGCGATTTTTTCTAATTTTTGCATTTTTTTTGCGATTTGTTTTCTGGTATTTGAAACTTTTTTTAATTTCAGCGATTTTTTGCATCCATGTGCGCGCACATGTGCGTTCCGCTTTTTTAGCTTTTTAGAAAAATGTTTATATTTTTGGCTCGCTTGAGGGCTTTTCCATCCCTGATTGTAGCTTATGTTATATATTAAGATTTTTGTAAACAAATGGTTTTTTAATCAATTGTAATTAGTTTTTTTTACATTAGTGTGATTTCATTACCATTAGTAATGATTTTTCTAATGAAAAATATTTCATTGCCATTAAATGGTAATGAAATTTTTTTCATTGTCATTAGTATGAACTAATGGTAATGAAATTTCAATGGTAATGAAAAATTCCCATGTATGGGTTAAGTTAAACCGAAAACAAATACTCGACCTACAGAATTTTTTTTTCTTTAAAATGGTGATCTTTGTTCAAATAAAGCAATATATACAACACTTCAACATCCGTATCTCTGTTCCAAATACCTCCAAAAAAAACTAGGCATTAAAAAAATTAGTAATATTTTTGTATTTTCAATTGAGTATTTTGAGGTTTTTTACTTCAAATAAATTTATTTAAATATCAAACGCTATGTCTTTATTTTAATTGTATTTTTTAAATATTGCAACTATGCAAATTAAATAATTTATTTTTAAATAGTTGTGGCATAAATACCAATTAAAGTTAAAAAACTATTTCATGAATGGTTTCCCTTCAATTTGAGGTCAAATATTATAACATTTTCCTTTAAATTATTTGAAAATTAAAAAAGAGATGATAAAATTTTTACAAGTAGAAATAACATAGAATAAAAATTTAAAAAATTTCGATAAGGCCAACAGGATAGAATACGCATTTTCGGGACCTGCTACAAACCCATCCTCAATATTCTATGACTTTATATTTATATTGAATTGAAATAAATAAGCAAATTGAAGCAACTCAACTAGACCTAACATCAACGAAATTCTAATAATGTTATTTTTTTTCAAGCTGCATCCTACGGAATTCAACTCTGATCGACAACTTATAAAGCACAGATTTATGAACGACAACGAACCGTTAATTTTAAATGCATTTCTAATTATTTTTAACCTACAACATAAATCCGTGTTGATAGTAAACAATTAGACATAGGAATTAATTTACGTTTTTCACTATATCTAGTGTGTTAATATGAATAAAATATTATTTAATAATATTCTAGTGTCGATTTTTATAAAAATCTTTAAAAGAATTTGCCTAATAATTTGTGTGAAGAATACTCACTTTTAAATTTTTTATAAAATAATTATATACGTATACTTCTGAAAATCTGAAAGAAACAAAATCCTTAGAAATACAAATTTTTGGATTCCATATTTAAGAAATACTTCAGCAAAAATCTATCTTAGTTCTGACTATAAAACTGGTACTACACAAGTTTTGCACTCATTAACAATTCCAATATATCCTAAAAGAAGGGAAGAAATGAAAATACCCCTGTCTTTCACTTTTTCTACATCAATTCGTTTAACTGTTCAAACCGCGAATTAATATTTAGTTAAGATACTTCATTTTAAAATTAAGAAGGCCTTCCATATAAATATATTAGCCAAATAGTAATTCCATATTTAAACTGTTAAGTGTAAGTCATGCATATTTTATATTTAGCCCTCCTTTCAGAATATATTAAGTAGATTTTATCATGGGTAAAACCAAAAGATGAACTTTGTCGGACGGTGTCTTAATAGAAATCGAGCTTTTCAAGTACAAGATATGTCGGATTTATTTATTTTCTAACGAGCGGGAATTCCCGGGATCCCGGGAAATTCAGAAAAAAATCCCGCTGTCCCGGGAAATGAAAAAGTCCGGGAAAAGAAAAACCCTACTTGCAACTAAATGCCTGCTTAGAATTGGTATTTTATCTACAGGCTTCATCTCTTATCATACAAAAGAATACACATCCCACAAGCGAACAACAACAACAAACATGTCTATTCATATTCAATATATAAACAGATGTTCTTCGTCGCTGCTACCTGTTCTACGTTTGTAGATACATTATTAAACATTCTGCCCGCCCTTGAAAGATTGTAATCTTTCAAAACCTTTGTATTAACATTTTGAAATAATTTGGTTTTAATTATGTATCCTATATCCATTGTGGTTTTCTACTAACTAATTTTTAAAATACTATAAACAAATAAAACCGTTCTCGCGCTTTGTCTGTTTAACATTAATTATTCTTTATTGAAAAAATTGTTATTAGCTTAAAAACCTTAAATTGATAATTATCATTAACTTATTAATAATCAATTACCTATGGCGTGTGTACATTTATTTAGTTCTCACTACCTCAGCGTATTTAACTTTAGTGAAACGGCATGTGTGCCCTTGACCGAGAGTAATTCGGTGTCTCGTTTCATCGTTTACTAATTCTATGGGAATAAAATAATTACTTAAAAAGCTTGGTAGTAACCCGCTCACCATATGTACACTACAATACTTTCTTCGAAATTTCTTCCTTCTTTTTTCCGTGAAATTCATTTTTTTATGTTGGCGACGCCCTTTCGATGATTTTAGAAATTTTCAAATATTAGAAAAAGTTTGGTCGAATCTTTTCTTATACATATTCGGTATTTATATCTAGATCAATTTTTCTGTTCGACAACATTTTGTATGAACCACAATAGAAATCATTATTTTTTAGACTTAATCTCACCTACATTCTTTTTTTTAATAATTTTGTATATCATATTTGCTTAACTTAATGTCTTATAAAATAGTAAATAAATTTTGAACAATACAGTTTTTGTTAAATATATTATTAAAATTATTTTGTAATAGATTTTCAGTATAATTTTCTCAAAATTATTTTCACTGGCGAAAGCTGGTGACCCGGCCACCCGTGAGACCTTTTGTTATCACTAAGTGATCAGTATTCTTCAATTTAATTTTTTCTTTATGAAATCTATTATGTCTATTTTGGTCATTATGATTAAAGATCTTCACTAATTTCCTTAATTTTAGGTTTATTATTTGTACCTGTACTGAGTTTATTTTCATGCTCCTTTCTACCTGCTATTATTAATCCGCAAACTACTGGTTTGGTAGATTTTGCTTTGTCTATTTTTCTGGAATTTTCGATTATTTTCTTCTTTTCCATATTTCTCTTTACGGCTTTTCCGCCTTGAATTCTTGTGGCAGTTTTTCTGTTGTTATTTGAATCAACTTTTCCCTTCGGGTATTTTATTTTGTTCTTCCCGCTAGATGACGAATTTTCCATTTATGTCAGTAATCTCATTTCTATGAAGAGATGTATGGTGATTACGGTTTGGGATTTCCCGGACTTTTTTATTTCCCGGGAAACGTGAATGAAAAAATTTGATTCCCGGGAATCCCGGGAAATATTTTTGAATAAAATTGTTAATGAAAACCACCTATATAAGTAATTTTTGTTAAAAAAAACACTATTTCAGTACAAATGCAGTTTGTGTAGTGAGAATTCAAAGTAAAAAAATATCAGAATGTTGAACATTTGATTTCACATAAATTACTCGCAGCACTGCCAAATGAATTGCATGATTCCAGCAGAAAGCACCTACTTCTGGACTGTCGGAAACAAACCGTTTCATCCAGTGGCGGTTCCAGCTTTCGATTTGGAGGGGGGGGGTGGGGGGGGTTAAATTTTAAAATTTTGTTTATTACTCATACGTCACGTATAATCCATAGGGTTGCTACAAAAGTCGAAATAATTATAATTAACCACCTGTTAACCCATTTTTGCCCACTAATTGTTCTACCGAGAATTTTGTGACTACCTTCATGTGAAAAAAAATACATGTTACATTTTTCAAAATTCGAAATTGGGTTTAGACAGAAATTGAGTAATTTTTCGGAAGTAACGAATACCTTTTGTAATTGTTTTAGAACAAATTATTATTGGCGAAAACTAAGAATTAATTTTTTTATAAAATTTGACTTAAGTAATAAAATTTTAAACAAAATTACTTATATAAGTT
>OX465295.1:171619240-171910580 GCA_949987735.1 Leucophora obtusa | reverse complement strand
ACCCATAAAACCCTTTTAGTGAAATCAAATTTTAGCTAACTCTGCTAGATTTTAAAATTGCAAATATCTCATAAACTACTAATGCTAGAACGAAAAGGACGTTTATTTGGTTTTTCGCCTCTAACTCGAAAACTAAGCGAGATAGAGCTACTAAAAAATAATAATAATAATAAAAAAAATAGAACTACTACCCGAAAAAGACCGTGGCTCTTTCATGTAAATGTATGGAAAATGCGGTACTTTCTGAATTCTATAGTAATTTTCAGAATATTTTTGTTCCACAAAGTAGACAGATATCTCTAAATATTGATCGAATTTACCTTCCTATAATTTTTGCAAAGTTTCAACACATTTGGAACTACGGTGTGAAAACGCCGTATTACTACCCGAAAAAGACCGTAGCATTTTCACATAATATATGGGAAATGCATTACTTTCTGAATTCTATTAAGATTTTGGGAACATTTTTGGTCCACGATCCGCCCAGATGTCTATAATTCTTGGTCCAATTTATGTTGACTTGTTTTCTGTAAAGTTTCAGCCCGTTTGAAGCTACTATGTAAAAACGCCGTACTACTACCCGAAAAAGACCGTGGCATTTTCATATAAATACATGGGAAATGCAGCATTTTCTGAATTCTATTACGATTTTCGGAACATTTTTGTTCCACGATCCGCCCAGATGTCTATATTTCTTGGTCCAATTTATGTTGACTTGTTTTCTGTAAAGTTTCAGCCCGTTTGAAGGTACGATGTAAAAACGCCGTACTACTACCCGAAAAAGACCGTGGCATTTTCATATAAATACATGGGAAATGCAGCACTTTCTGAATTCTATTATGATTTTCGGAACATTTTTGTTCCACGATCTACACAGATGTTCATAATTCTTGGTCCAATTTATGTCTAGATATTTCCTGTAAAGTTTCAGCCCATTTGAAGGTACGATGTAAAAACGCCGTACTACTACCCGAAAAAGACCGTGGCATTTTCATATAAATACATGGGAAATGCAGCACTTTCTGAATTCTATTACGATTTTCGGAACATTTTTGTTCCACGATC
Source organism: Leucophora obtusa (assembly GCA_949987735.1). NCBI lineage: Eukaryota > Metazoa > Arthropoda > Insecta > Diptera > Anthomyiidae > Leucophora > Leucophora obtusa. The sequence continues at coordinate 171,909,515 of OX465295.1, read as the reverse complement.
TACACAGATGTCCATAATTCTTGGTCCAATTTATGTCTAGATATTTCCTGTAAAGTTTCAGCCCATTTGAAGCCACGATGTAAAAACGCCGTACTACTACCCGAAAAAGACCGTGGCATTTTCATATAAATACATGGGAAATGCAGCACTTTCTGAATTCTATTACGATTTTCGGAACATTTTTGTTCCACGATGCGCCCAGACGTCTATAATTCTTGGTCCAATTTATGTTGACTTGTTTTCTGTAAAGTTTCAGCCCGTTTAAAGCTACGATGTAAAAACGCCGTACTACTACCCGAAAAAGACCGTGACAGTTTCATATAAATGTATGGGAAATGCAGCACTTTCTGAATTCTATTATGATTTTCGGAACATTTTTGTTCCACAATCTACACAGATGTCCATAATTCTTGTTCCAACTTATGTCTAGATATTTTCTGTAAAGTTTCAGCCCATTTGAAGCTACGATGTAAAAACGCCGTACTACTACCCGAAAAAGACCGTGACAGTTTCTTATAAATGTATGGGAAATGCAGCACTTTCTGAATTCTATTATGATTTTCGGAAGATTTTTGTTCCACGATCTACACAGATCTCCATAATTCTTGGTCCAATTTATGTCTAGATATATCCTGGAAAGTTTCAGCCCATTTGAAGCTACGATGTAAAAACGCCGTACTACTACCCGAAAAAGACCGTGATATTTTTATATGAATATACAACTTACGAGTATAGTAGTTTTTTGTATTACCATAGAAGACTGTCATATAAAAATTAACTTTTTTCTGAAAAAAGTACTTTTTTTGGAAAAAAAAAGTAAATTTTATAAAAAAAAAATTTTTTAAAAAAAGTCCTTTTTTCAAAAAAAAAGTACTTTTTTATAAATTGTACTTTTTTCAAAAAAAAAAACGCTTTTTTGGGAAAAGTACTCTTTTTTGGAAAAAGAACTTTTTTTTTGGAAAAAAGGACTTTTTTTGGAAAAAAAAAAATTTTTTTTTCGAAAATATTACTTTTTCGTAAAAAAAAAAAATTTTTCGGAAAAAGTATTTTTTTTTTACAAAAAAGTAGTTTTTTTTTAAAAAAAGAAGTATTTTTGTTTTTTTTTTGTAAAAAAGTATTTTTTTCGAAAAAAGGTCCATTTTTATGTAAAATTTACTTTCTTCTATGGCTTTTATGGTTTATGGTTTTTCGGTCTACCCGGTCTTCGGTCTACCCGGTCAGACCGGTTTTCACAACCGGTGTTACGGTCTACCCGGTCTACCCGGGTAGACCGTAACCCATAATAAGGGTTTTGTCGTCGGCTGAGGTACTTCAGTCGTGTCCAGGGTCTTCTTGAGGACTCGAAAACCTTAAATAACAACACATTCGTTTTTCCCTTTTTAATATTTATAATATTTGTAGAATCTTCTACGATGGGAGGAGGAAAAATGAAACATAACCTTGTGCGTTGATGGCTTGTTCGTAACAACCACTTTATTTACAAATTTACAATAATTATATACTAAAATAAAACTAAATATCTTACAACTAGGGTTTATCCCGCCCTTTTTTCAATCCCGCAATTCCGGGAATTTTGTGCTGGATTTCCCGGGATTTTTTTGATCCTTTTTCAGAAGTTTTAGCTATTATATATTGCAATTTTAGAAGCTAAATAAATTGAAATTTAAAGCATTGATTTGAAATTAATTTAAATAAGAAATATTTGAAATTAAAAAATTCGATTTCAAATTTAAGAAACTGAATAGAATAAAAAAAAATTATTTATTTATTATTCGGTTAAGTTAAACCGAAAACAAATACTCGACCTACAGAATTTTTTTTCTTTAAAATGGTGATCTTTGTTCAAATAAAGCAATATATACAACACTTCAACATCCGTATCTCTGTTCCAAATACCTCCAAAAAAAACTAGGCATTAAAAAATTAGTAATATTTTTGTATTTTCAATTGAGTATTTTGAGGTTTTTTACTTCAAATAAATTTATTTAAATATCAAACGCTATTTCTTTATTTCAATTGTATTTTTTAAATATTGCAACTATGCAAATTAAATAATTTATTTTTAAATAGTTGTGGCATAAATACCAATTAAAGTTAAAAAACTATTTCATGAATGGTTTCCGTTCAATTTGAGGTCAAATATTATAACATTTTCCTTTAAATTATTTGAAAATTAAAAAAGAGATGATAAAATTTTTACAAGTAAATAACATAGAATAAAAATTTAAAAAATTCGATAAGGCCAACAGGATAGAATACGCATTTTCGGGACCTGCTACAAACCCATCCTCAATATTGACTTTGACTTTATATTTATATTGAATTGAAATAAATAAGCAAATTGAAGCAACTCAACTAGACTAACATCAACGAAATTCTAATAATGTTATTTTTTTCAAGCTGCATCCTATGGAATTCAACTCTGATCGACAACTTATAAAGCACAGATTTATGAACGACAACGAACCGTTAATTTTAAATGCATTTCTAATTATTTTTAACCTACAACATAAATCCGTGTTGATAGTAAACAATTAGACATAGGAATTAATTTACGTTTTTCGCTATATCTAGTGTGTTAATATGAATAAAATATTATTTAATAATATTCTAGTGTCGATTTTTATAAAAATCTTTAAGAGAATTTGCCTAATAATTTGTGTGAAGAATACTCACTTTTAAATTTTTTATAAAATAATTATATACGTATACTTCTGAAAATCTGAAAGAAACAAAATCCTTAGAAATACAAATTTTTGGATTCCATATTTAAGAAATACTTCAGCAAAAATCTATCCTACTTCTGACTATAAAACTGGTACTACACAAGTTTGCACTCATTAACAATTCCAATATATCCTAAAAGAAGGGAAGAAATGAAAATACCCCTGTCTTTCACTTTTTCTACATCAATTCGTTTAACTGTTCAAACCGCGAATTAATATTTAGTTAAGATACTTCATTTTAAAATTAAGAAGGCCTTCCATATAAATATATTACCCAAATAGTAATTCCATATTTAAACTGTTAAGTGTAAGTCATGCATATTTTATATTTAGCCCTCCTTTCAGAATATATTAAGTAGATTTTATCATGGGTAAAACCAAAAGATGAACTTTTTCGGACGGTGTCTTAATAGAAATCGAGCTTTTCAAGTACAAGATATGTCGGATTTATTTATTTTCTAACGAGCGGGAATTCCCGGGATCCCGGGAAATTCAGAAAAAAATCCCGCTGTCCCGGGAAATGAAAAAGTCCGGGAAAAGAAAAACCCTACTTGCAACTAAATGCCTGCTTAGAATTGGTATTTTATCTACAGGCTTCATCTCTTATCATACAAAAGAATACACATCCCACAAGCGAACAACAACAACAAACATGTCTATTCATATTCAATATATAAACAGATGTTCTTCGTCGCTGCTACCTGTTCTACGTTTGTAGATACATTATTAAACATTCTGCCCGCCTTGAAAGATTGTAATCTTTCAAAACCTTTGTATTAACATTTTGAAATAATTTGGTTTTAATTATGTATCCTATATCCATTGTGGTTTTCTACTAACTAATTTTTAAAATACTATAAACAAATAAAACCGTTCTCGCGCTTTGTCTGTTTAACATTAATTATTCTTTATTGAAAAAATTGTTATTAGCTTAAAAACCTTAAATTGATAATTATCATTAACTTATTAATTATCATTACCTATGGCGTGTGTACATTTATTTAGTTCTCACTACCTCAGCGTATTTAACTTTAGTGAAACGGCATGTGTGCCCTTGACCGAGAGTAATTCGGTGTCTCGTTTCATCGTTTACTAATTCTATGGGAATAAAATAATTACTTAAAAAGCTGGGTAGTAACGCTCACATATGTACACTACAATACTTTCTTCGAAATTTCTTCCTTCTTTTTTCCGTGAAATTCATTTTTTATGTTGGCGACGCCTTTCGATGATTTTAGAAATTTTCAAATATTAGAAAAGTTTGGTCGAATCTTTTCTTATACATATTCGGTATTTATATCTAGATCAATTTTTCTGTTCGACAACATTTTGTATGAACCACAATAGAAATCATTATTTTTTAGACTTAATCTCACCTACATTCTTTTTTTTAATAATTTTGTATATCATATTTGCTTAACTTAATGTCTTATAAAATAGTAAATAAATTTTGAACAATACAGTTTTTGTTAAATATATTATTAAAATTATTTTGTAATAGATTTTCAGTATAATTTTCTCAAAATTATTTTCACTGGCGAAAGCTGGTGACCCGGCCACCCGTGAGACCTTTTATTATCACTAAGTGATCAGTATTCTTCAATTTAATTTTTTCTTTATGAAATCTATTATGTCTATTTTGGTCATTATGATTAAGATCTTCACTAATTTCCTTAATTTTAGGTTTATTATTTGTACCTGTACTGAGTTTATTTTCATGCTCCTTTCTACCTGCTATTATTAATCCGCAAACTACTGGTTTGGTAGATTTTGCTTTGTCTATTTTTCTGGAATTTTTGATTATTTTCTTCTTTTCCATATTTCTCTTTACGGCTTTTCCGTCTGGAATTCTTGTGGCAGTTTTTCTGTTGTTATTTGAATCAACTTTTCCCTTCGGGTATTTTATTTTGTTCTTCCCGCTAGATGAAGAATTTTCATTTATGTCAGTAATCTCATTTCTATGAAGAGATGTATGGTGATTACGGTTTGGGATTTCCCGGACTTTTTTATTTCCCGGGAAACGTGAATGAAAAAATTTGATTCCCGGGAATCCCGGGAAATATTTTTGAATAAAATTGTTAATGAAAACCACCTATATAAGTAATTTTTGTTAAAAAAAAACACTATTTCAGTACAAATGCAGTTTTTGTAGTGAGAATTCAAAGTAAAAAATATCAGAATGTTGAACATTTGATTTCACATAAATTACTCGCAGCACTGCCAAATGAATTGCATGATTCCAGCAGAAAGCACCTACTTCTGGACTGTCGGAAACAAACCGTTTCATCCAGTGGCGGTTCCAGCTTTCGATTTTGGGGGGGGGGGGGGGTAAATTTTAAAATTTTGTTTATTACTCATACGTCACGTATAATCCATAGGGTTGCTATATCAGTCGAAATATTTATAATTAACCACCTGTTAACCCATTTTTGCCCACTAATTGTTCTACGAGAATTTTGTGACTACCTTCGTGTGAAAAAAATACATGTTACATTTTTCAAAATTCGAAATTGGGTTTAGACAGAAATTGAGTAATTTTTCGGAAGTAACGAATACCTTTTGTAATTGTTTTAGAACAAATTATTATGGGCGAAAACTAAGAATTATTTTTTTATAAAATTTGACTTAAGTAATAAAATTTTAAACAAAATTACTTATATAAGTTGCATTTAAGACAAAAATCGTTTTTAGTTCTGATTATCAAAATATTCCTTTTACTGAATGGGGTAAAAAAATTATGGTTTTTTTTTTTTAAATAGGCAGTAATATTACTAATGGAAGCTTTTTATCTCTCACCACCTTTTATCTGTCCTCTATCTTCTTTCCAAAGAAGGTAGCTATTAATTAATGTAACAAATTTCTTGAAAATTTATTCTGAAGGTTCAGCACTACACTAATGGCGTTTTCTTTTCTGAAAAAAATGTTACATTTTTTTGAACTTTGCTTTTGAATTGCCTTTTTGTGTTCTTTTCTAAATTAAGGGTAACATTCTAAGAGGGCTAGGTGTTCTTTTCTAAAAATGTTGCCTAAATAAAGGGCAAAAGTGCGACATTTTTCGCCCTCAAAAATTTTATGGGGTAGAGTGTTGCCCTGTTTTTTTCTTTATGTCAACGCCATGTGTATATACTGTAATGTTTTTTGCCAGCTAACTCGCAACTTGGTGGCCTAGGGGGTAATATCATGGCTTCTGATGCAGTAGGTTCAAACCCCGGTTGGAGTTTAATATTTTTTTTGGTTTTTTTTTTTTGTTTTTATAAAATTTTTATTAGATTTTTATAGTTTTGTTGTTATTTAGTATTTAGCAATTTTTTAGGCTAAAAATAAATAAAAAATTATACAATTTGTTTTAAATATGAAAAAAAAAATTTTAATTGAAAAAAGAAAATACATAAAAAAATTTATTTTTTCTTTGGCTGGAATTTGAACCCGTCCAGCCCATGTCAAAGGCAGGCATGACAACCACTAGGCTACAATTAGTAATAGTTTGCGTAAACAATATTGCATACGAGTATACAATAGACATACTTATGTTTAGAAAAATGCAACAGTGATTTTATTGTATTCTATTCTGACTGGAAAAATGTAACATTTTAATGGGGTGAGGGCAACATTTTTAAAATGTTGCCTTTTAACAAGGCAACATTTTTTTTCAGAAAAGAAAACGCCATAAGAGAATTACCTGCATGATATTAATGAATTTTTGCATTAAGCCAATGAAGTTTCACTGGAACTCGACCTTTGAAACTTTTCATTGAATTAAATGTTGTGACAAATATCATTTTAATTATTAAAAGTTTCATGCACTCAATCAAAAAGTTTCATAAAATATATAAATAAATAAATATATAAATTAAAAAAAATTTTTTCATTTACTTTGTGAATAAAACTTCATTGGCTTACTGCAAAATTTCAAAAAAAACTAATCCAGTAAAATTCCCTCTTTGTATTTTTCTTAGTATATATATTGGGAGAGTATTTGCCGAATAGTATCTTATAACGTGTGTAATTTTAAGATTATAGGGATTTACTTTTATGAAAATTATTTCGGATCCTGAGGACTGTTTCATAATGAAATCTCTTACAATTTCTTTAAAAAATTGTAAGATTCTAACAGCAATTTATTACGATAACTTTAATATTTTGAGAAATTCATTCCTAACATTTAACACTATTTCAGTACAAATTCAGTCTGTGTAATGAGAATTCAAAGTAAAAAATATCAGAATGTTGAACATTTGGTTTCACATAAATTACTCTAAGCACTGCCAAATGAATTGCATGATTCCAGCAGAAAGCACCCACTACTGGATTGTCGGAAACAAACCGTTTCATCACTAGAGTTTGCTGTTCGGTTTTAACCGAAACCGCGGTTTTTGAAGCCTCAAAGCCGAAACCGAAAACCGACAAAAATAAGTCGATTTTTAGCAAATACTTAAAGCAATTAAAATAATTAAATAAAGTATTATATTTGAGCCTAGAATCTCGAAAAGGGTTCAGCTCTTATTTTACAAAATTCTGTATTTAATTGTAATGAACAATTTCTCCATTAAATATTACTTTAAAGATTTTTTGTTTTTACTATAATTTTAGAAAAAAAACCACCAAAAGTCATGTAGTTTAAGAGATATTGAGTTTCACGTATTCAGTTTAGATTTCACCGCTTATTTTTCAAAAAGTTTTATTTCGTAGAACACGAAATTTATTGTTTAAAATTTCAACTTTATATTGTTTTAAACAAATTGCTAAATTCCAAATTTAAACTCTTTAAATACAGTTTAATCTGCCGAAAAAAGAATAAAAAATTTTAATTTATAACGGTTTCTGCGTTTTTTTCCCAGCAATGGTGTTATTGCTTTTATTCGAGTGAGATTTTCAATCAAACTTTAATAAATATCTTGAATGTATTAAAATATTTAATTGTTATACATACATTTTAAATTATTTTAAAACAATTATATTAATATCACAAGAAAACCGAAAAATAACCGAAACCGCGGTTTTTATAATTTTGAAAAACCGAAACCCCGGTTTTCAAATTTTTCGGGTTTTAGCAAACTCTAGTGCCAATAGCACAATTGTTGCAAATAGATCAGGACTGCAACGAAGTTATTCAGATAACTCAAGCTCTTTTAAAAGAAATAGCTCCCAACGATTGCATCGGTATAGAAGACATCGACAGATGGAATGAAGATATGTTTGATGACGGATCTGTTTATGTTCTCAGTAGCGATGGTGAGTCTTCAGATAGCAGCGAAGACGACGTTGTTGCAGTATCATCAGTTGTCTCTAATACTACAGCCATTGAAAGCGTAAATAATTTAATAAAATGGTGCAATAACAGTGAATTGTTTTCAACTAAGCACATAAGTAATCTCTTGGCTCTCCGTAATGATATTTCGGATTTAAAGAAACTAAAAAACAAACAAATATAACTGATTATATGTCAAACAAAGATTAGTTGTTAACTTGGCCATTGTTTAATTTTAATTGTTTAATTTTTTTAAATACAGTTTTTTAGTTTTTAATTAAAAAAAATACATGTGATGTAATTGCATTGCTATGTTTTGTTGCCATTCGTTTTTTTTTATATTCATATTTTTAATTTAAAACGAGTAAAAAGGTTAAAGTCGGGCATGCCGACTATACAATACCCTACACCACTCTGGTGTATTGTTTGGATCCGAAATTCGAATGGGTTAAAATGGGGCTTGTGTCAAAATTTTCTATAATGTGAGTCAGCGCACCAAATTTCATTAAAATATCTTAATATTTGCGACCTGCAGTTTGTAACCAAGCCAATTTTGGGGGGACCCTTATATGGGCACTAGTTCTAAACATGGACCGATGTTCACCAAAATCAATAGGCTTCGTCCCTGGGCCAACATAGGTCTATGTACCAAATTTCATCAAAATATCTTAATATTTGCGACCTGCAGCGTATAAAAAGTATAATTTTGGTAGGACCCTTATATGGGCACTAAGTATAAACATGGACCGATGTTCACCAAAATCAATAGGCTGCGTTACTGGGCCAAAATAGGTCTGTGTACCAAATTTCATCAATATTTACGACCTGCAGCGTATAAAGAGTATAATTTTGGTAGGACCCTTATATGGGCACTAGGTCTAAACATGGACCGATATTCACCAAAATCAATAGGCTACGTTATTGGGCTAACATAGCTCTGTGTACCAAATTTCGTCAAAATATCTTAATATTTACGACCTGCAGCGTATAAACAATATAATTTTGGTAGGACCCTTATATGGGCACTAGGTCTAAACATGGACCGATGTTCACCAAAATCAAACTTGTTCGTCCTTGGGCCAACATAGGTCTGCGTACCAAATTTCATCAAAATATCTTAATATTTGCGACCTGTAGAGTGCGCACAAGATTGCATGGACAGACAGACAGACGGACGGACGGACAGACGGACATCGTTAAATCGAAATTAAAAAAAATTCTGAGCCGATCGGCATACTATAAGGTGGGTCTACGACCAAATCCGAAATTCGAGTGGGTTAAAATGGGGCTTGTGTCAAAATTTTCTATAATGTGAGTCAGCGCACCAAATTTCATTAAAATATCTTAATATTTGCGACCTGCAGTTTGTAACCAAGCCAATTTTGGGGGGACCCTTATATGGGCACTAGTTCTAAACATGGACCGATGTTCACCAAAATCAATAGGCTTCGTCCCTGGGCCAATATAGGTCTGTGTACCAAATTTCATCAAAATATCTTAATATTTTCGACCTGCAGCGTATAAATACCCGAGTAAAAATAGTTATATAGGAAATTATATAATTTAATATGGACTAATATGTTTATATATAGTCAAGTTTAACACTATATCTTTGCGGATATAATTATGTATAGCTTTGAGTTTTTCAAAAATTTCTTATATGATGTCATATATAGATCAGTATAAATATACATGTCCCCATATATATTTGTATGTGCCATATCTATTTACATATGCTATGACAATTTTAATACATCGTCATATATAATTAAAAATGGCTTTATCGGAAAATATATAAAGTTTTATATAGCTCAATGTTAAATTTTTTTCTAAGTTGTTTTAGATATGTTTAAGTATAGCGCAATGTAAAAAAAATTCTATGTTTTTTGAGATATATTTATGTATGATTTCAAAATATAAAAGGCGTACTCATTATAACTCCTAAATTCCTTGTAAACCTTGAATAAATATAAGCCATATTTTTATGTATGGAATTTGACATTAAACTCATAAACATACCAGGTTTACACAGTTTACGGGTAGAATACAAGTTTATATGAGAAGGCTTAAAATGCTTGGTTAGAATTATGTACAACTTCTTTTAAATTTTTATTTCAATTTTTAATTCTTAACTTAAGGGTGTTATTTTTCAGTACTTTTTAATAGTTTTTGTTTTGATCTTGAAGTATGAAGCGTTATATAATTATGTCTTTCTACATCAAATTAGATATAATTATATCGGGTCAAAATCCGGATAAGATTCTATATGATTCAATATATTTAGATCTTATCCGATATAATTTTATCCACCATTTTTTGGATCATAGCATATCTCCAATTATATTAAATAAGATATCATTACATATGACATCATATTATTTTTTTTACTCGGGTAGTATAATTTTGGTAGGACCCTTATATGGGCACTAGGTCTAAACATGGACCGATGTTCACCAAAATCAATAGGCTGCGTTACTGGGCCAATATAGGTCTGTGTACCAAATTTCATCAAAATATCTTAATATTTACGACCTGCAGCGTATAAAGAGTATAATTTTGGTAGGACCCTTATATGGGCACTAGGTCTAAACATGGACCGATATTCACCAAAATCAATAGGCTACGTTATTGGGCTAACGTAGCTCTGTGTACCAAATTTCGTCAAAATATCTTAATATTTACGACCTGCAGCGTATAAACAATATAATTTTGGTAGGACCCTTATATGGGCACTAGGTCTAAACATGGACCGATGTTCACCAAAATCAAACTTGTTCGTCCTTGGGCCAACATAGGTCTGCGTACCAAATTTCATCAAAATATCTTAATATTTGCGACCTGTAGAGTGCGCACAAGATTGCATGGACAGACAGACAGACGGACAGACGGACATCGTTAAATCGAAATAAAAAAAAAATTCTGAGCCGATCGGCATACTATAAGGTGGGTCTACGACCAATATTTTTTGGTGTTACAAACATCAGCACAAACTTATAATACCCTGCCCACATAGTGGTGTAGGGTATAAAAATACATTTGATGTATTGGACTGAATTGTTGTGTTTTGTTTTCTTGTTTTTATCAAATAAAATTGAATTAAAAAATATTAAAAAGAGTTTTATTTAAGTTTTTGGAAGTAAATTTACTCAATTTTTTTTTCGAAAAAAAACTTACAGAAATTAGAATAATTCAGAAATTAGAATTGCCTCAAAAACAAAGCGGTTCTAATTTGCGAGCGTAATGTATTCTTTTGCAGAATATAAATTGCTGATTAGGTTTCTTAACTATTTTTTTGTATCATAAAGGCTGTTTTCGCATTCCGCCAATATTTTGCAATTTTTTGAGTGTGGTTTTTTAAAATTTTTAACCTTAGGACTATAATTCCCATATCTTATGCCGAAGTTTGGTGGTTAGTATGCAAAAAGTTTCGCGAAAAAATGTGGCAAAAAGGAAAATTTTTCTATCAACATATTCATTTGAAGAATGTAAATCGCTGACTGAGTTTTTTAATTTACTTTTTGTACCATAAAGCTTTTTTTCGCGTTCCGCCATTATTTTGCAAATTTTTAAGCGCGGTTTTTTAAATTCACAATCTAGGGACTATAATACCTATATTCTATACCAAAATTATCTGGTTAGATTGCAAAAACAAAAAAAAATTGGGAAAAAAAATTTTACAAAAAGGAATAGTTTTGCATCAATATATAACATACTATGTATAGCAGAATGTTAATCGCTGATTAAGTTTAAAAATTTTTGAGTGCGGTTTTTTAAAATTCATAAATTTGGGACTATGATACCCATATCTTATGCCAAAGTTTGGTAGTTCGTACGCAAAAAATTTCGCGAAAAATAAATTTTGCAAAAAGGAAAATTTCTGCATCAACATATTCGTTTGCAGAATGTAAATCGCTGACTGAGTTTTTTAAATTATTTTTTGTACCAAAAAGCTTTTTTTCGCGTTCCGCGATTTTTTTGCAATTTTTTATGTGCGGATTTTTAAAATTCATAATCTTGGGACTATAATACCAATATTCTCATATCAAAGTTTGGTGGTTAGTTTGCAAAAAAAAAAATTCGCGAAAAAAATTTTATAAAAAGAATCTATCTATTCCAAAACTGGTTCCACAAGAACTCATTACAAACTCAACTTTTTTCAAATTCTGTTTTGGTATTTTTGAATTACATAAGTACAGTTAAACATTATTGGAACACTTTTTTATAGTTCTTGCATTGATCCGTGGTATCGCTAAATCGGTCAACGAAAATTTGAAAACTCAACTAGTTATAAAAGATTGAATATTATTCCGCAAACAAAAACATGTATAAAAAATCCATAGCCTCCTGGATTCGAATTTTTATTTAACAATTTCGATGCGCAGAGCAAAAAAAAATCCGCCCTTTAAAGGGACGCTATGCACTAAAGGGTTAATTTACACAATTACTGATTTAGTCAGTAATTTAAGTGCTTTTGATAAATTAAAACGCTTACTTTTTCACACAGACCAATGCGGCGCAGTATTATAGTCAGCACTACCCGAGTAAAAAAAGTTAGATGTTATAAAATACAAACGTATCTTTTTTTGATAAAGCCTGAACTACAATTTGATCCGAAAAGTGGTGGATCGTAATGTATTAATTTAGATACACCTTAAATCTAATATGATGAAATACGATCCGAAAAATGGGTTTATCTTACTATATATAATTAGATTTAGTACAATAAAGTTACATTTTATTTGATACCATTAGACAAAAATACTTCCCTCAAAGTTCGCTCATATTGCATTAAATCGTCCATTCTATTTAAATTAGTTTTTGATTGTCATTATGTCACATCCAATTCTATATGATTGGATAAACCCATTTTCGGATCGTATTTCATCATATTAGATCCCCAGTGCATATAAATGAATACAGCATGATCCACCATTTTTTGGATAAAATTTTGTTTTGGCCAACATCAGAAATAGATATGATTGCATGTTGTACCTCATTAATTTTTTTAATAGGGTATCCACGAATTTTAATAAACCTTTTCTTGAGTAATAAAATTTTCAAACGAAATTTCTCACTAAAGTAAAATTTAAGTTTAAATTAGTGCTCTGTTCTGACAATAAATCTCGCCCACTCAACAAAAAGTCTGTTACGGCTACTGTCAACATTTTCAGTTATTACTGGAAATTTAACTATTTTGCGCCCTCCGGTATGTTTTGCTAATTTTAGCAACTCAAGCCTACTGATTTGCAGTATAATGAAATTAATAGAAAGAATTACACTATGCGACAGTCAAAATCGGGATGGGATGAAACCAACGGGAAATGTTATATCGGTCAAAAACAAGTTATACGTGTCCCGGCGTTTCGCTGGGTCACCTCTAGGAATCGAGATATATCTTTTTTTGACATAACTCGAGAACCACTAGCCCGATTTTGCTCAAACAATTTTAAAAAAATTAAAAATTACAATTCCTTTAATCTGTTCATATAACGTTTTTCTATATACTCAACAGTTTTGCCGGTAAAAATAAATGTTTGTTACCGCTACCATAAAAATCAATAACCTTTTGTTTATTACTTTTTTTTAATATTTTAGGCAAAAAATATTTTTTTCTTCATACATTTATTTTTACCGGCAAAACTGTTGAGTATATAGAAAAACGTTATATGAACAGATTAAAGGAATTGTAATTTTTAATTTTTTTAAAATTTAAAAAAAAAGACCACCAAAGGTCAAATCGATATATCTCGATTCCTAGGGGTGACCCAGCGAAACGCCGGGACACGTATAACTTCTTTTTTACCGATATAACTTTCCCCGGTAGTTTGAATTCTTCCCGATCACTGACCCCTTCCATTTGTCTTACAGTGTTATTAACGGCTCCTAAATTTTATAAAATTGTTTAAACTGTAATTTAAAAATTATTTGCTAAAATTAGCTAAAAATTTTACTGAATATTAATATCACTGGAAGAAAAACCTCCATCATACAGAGTGTTCGATTGCTAGAATTTCTTACTACTTTTACTACAATTGGAAAGTTTTGTTTACTTTTTGTATTGAATTTTTCCAGCTGTAGTAAATGTAGTAACTTGTAGTAAGTAAACGAATATGCTTATATTTATAAAAATCTTCATGGACGGCGCCTATTGATTTTGGTTAAAATCGGTCCATGTTTAGACCTAGTGCCCATATAAGGGTCCTACCAAAATTATACTGTTTATACGCTGCAGGTCGTAAATATTAAGATATTTTGATGAAATTTGGTACACAGACCTATATTGGCCCAATAACGCAGCCTATTGATTTTGGTGAACATTGGTCCATGTTTAGACCTAGTGCCCATATAAGGGTCCTACCAAAATTATACTGTTTATACGCTGCAGGTCGCAAATATTAAGATATTTTGATGAAATTTGGTACACCGACCTATGTCAGCCCAAGGATGAAGCCTATTGATTTTGGTTAACACCGGTCCATGTTTAGACCTAGTGCTCATATAAGGGTCCCCCCAAAATTTTATTGTTTATACGCTGCAGGTCGTAAATATTAAGATATTTTGATGAAATTTGGTACACAGACCTATGTTGGCCCAAGGACGAAGCCTATTGATTTTGGTGAACATCGGTCCATGTTTAGACCTAGTGCCCATATAAGGGTCCCCCCAAAATTGGCTTGGTTACAAACTGCAGGTCGCAAATATTAAGATATTTTAATGAAATTTGGTGCGCTGACTCACATTATAGAAAATTTTGACACAAGCCCCATTTTAACCCATTCGAATTTCGAATCCAAACAATAGTTGGCTTTTAACCAGACTGGTGTAGGGTATTGTATAGTCGGCATGCCCGACTTTAACCTTTTTACTCGTTTTTATCTAAAAATTTTCGAAATAAAAAAAGTTTAAAAAATTACGAAATAAAATATTAAATTAAATATTAAACTTTTTACTAAAAAAAAACTAAACTTGAATTTCAACAAGGGCCGCACAAAAATAAGCAAAGGGCCGCATGCGGCCCAATGGGCCGCATTTGCCAACCGTTGGTATATATCATTGGATGCAGAAATGTGTCCATATGAATGTTGTTTTAAGAATTTTTACAAAATTTGTATGTAAGTGTAATCAGAAAAAACTAAAAAAAACGTTTTAAAATGTTTTTTTTTTGTTTTTTCCTCAATACAAAATAAAACGTTTTTTTTTTTGTTTTTTCCTCAATACAAAAATAAAAATAATTCTCAACTTTCTTGAAAATATCAGCAGGCACCAGAAAACGTTTTTTTTTTTTTGTTTTTATCAAAAATAAATATCACTAAAGTTCAAAATGTTTTTCTTTCTCAATCGAAAACAAAAAATTTAAAATGTACTTTAAAACAAGAATATCCCTCAAGTTGAAATTCGAAAAATATCTTTAGGTATAAATATCAAAGATAAAAAAATTGATAAAAAAATAAAACTTTTTAAAACGTTTTAAAAAACGTTTTTTTTTGTTTTTCATCTTTGTACTAAGTACAAAAATATGAATAGAATTTTAAAATTTTTGTTTTATTTTTATGGTGGAGATACTATTCTGGTTTTTGGTTTCAAATCTGTAGAAAATCATATAATACCCTGGAGAGAACTGTTGAGTGGTATATACATACAAACATATATTGCAAATATTTTTTTTTTGCTAAAATGTTTGCCAATTGACCAACATTTTGCACTAATATTATTCATTTTCGGAATGAAATCGCTGTATAAGTTTTCTAATTAAATTTTTGCACCATGAAACCTTTTTCGCATTCCGCCATTAATTCGCAATTTTTTAAGTGCAGATTTTTAAAATTTATAACCTAGGGACCATAATACCCATATCTCATACCAAAGTTTGGTAATTAGTTCGCAAAAAAAAATTGCCAAAAAAAATTTGCAAAAAAAAAATTTTTTCCATTAATGTATTCTCTTGCAGAATATAAATTGCTGATTAGGTTTCTTAACTATTTTTTTGTATCATAAAGGCTTTTTTCGCATTCCGCCAATATTTTGCAATTTTTTGAGTGCGGTTTTTTAAAATTTTTAACCTTAGGACAATAATTCCCATATCTTATGCCGAAGTTTGGTGGTTAGTATGCAAAAAGTTTCGCGAAAAAAATTTAGCAAAAAGGAAAATTTTTCCATCAACATACTCATTTGAAGAATGTAAATCGCTGACTGAGTTTTTTAATTTATTTTTTGTACCATAAAGCTTTTTTTCGCGTTCCGCCATTATTTTGCAAATTTTTAAGCGCGGTTTTTTTTTAACTCACAACCTAGGGACTATAATACCTATATCCTATACCAAAATTATCTGGTTAGATTGCAAAAACAAAAAAAATTGGGAAAAAAAATTTTCCAAAAAGGAATAGTTTTGCATCAATATACATATGTATATGTATGTAACATATGTATAGCAGAATGTTAATCGCTGATTAAGTTTAAAAAATTTTGGGTGCGGTTTTTTTAAAATTCATTAATTTGGGACTATGATACCCATATCTTATGCCAAAGTTTGGTAGTTCTTACGCAAAAAATTTCGCGAAAAATAAATTTAGCAAAAAGGAAAATTTCTGCATCAACATATTCGTTTGCAGAATGTAAATCGCTGACTGAGTTTTTTAATTTATTTTTTGTACCACAAAGCTTTTTTTCGCGTTCCGCGATTTTTTTGCCATTTTTTAAGTGCGGATTTTTAAAATTCATAATCTTGGGACTATAAGACCAATATTCTCATATAAAAGTTTGGTGGTTAGTTTGCAAAAAAAAATTCGCGAAAAAAATTTTCCGAAAAGGAAATTTTTTGCATCAGTGTATTTGTTTGCAGAATGTAAATTTCTGATAACAATTTTTAATTCATTTTTTGTACCATAAAGTTTTTTTTCGCGTTCCGCCATTGGTTTGCAATTTTTTAAGTGGGGTTCTTTAAAATCCATAATCTAGGGACTATAATACATATATCCTATACCAAAATTAGCTAGTTAGATTGCAAAAACAAAAAATCACGACAAAAATTTTTGCAAAAAGGAATAGTTTTGCATCAATATATTTGCTTGCAGAATGTTAATCGCTGATTAAATATCAAAATTAAAATTTTGTACCATAAAGCCTTTTTTCGCATTCCGCCATTATTTTTAAATTTTTTAAGTGCAGTTTTTGTGGTTAGTTGCTCACAAATCCTATTGTTTTAATGACCACAGTTTGTCTTTTGCACAAAATTATTCAGCCTATCATGCTTTGTAGAAGTCTTTTCGGCTGAAATTTTTATTACTTTTTAATAACTATTGGATGCAGAAATGTGTCTGTGAATGTTGTTTTAAGAATTTTTACAAAATTTATATGTAATTGTAATCAGAAAAAACTAAAAAAAACGTTTTAAAACGTTTTATTTTGTTTTTTCCTCAATACAAAAAAAACGTTTTTTTTTTGTTTTTTCCTCAGTACAAAATAAAAATAATTCTCAACTTTCCTGAAAATATCAGTACGGATATTTTTTAAATTTTGTTTTCGAAAAGAAAACAAAAAATAAAAAAATTGATGAAAACAAAATATCCATCAAGAAAAATAAATTCATTTGTACACAAGTGATTTTTTTTTATTGAGGAAAAAACAAAATAAAACGTTTTAAAAGTATTAATATCGGGTGCCTGAATATCAGTACGGATATTTTTTAAATTTTGTTTTCGAAAAGAAAACAAAAAATAAAAAAATTGATGAAAACAAAATATCCATCAAGAAAAATAAATTCATTTGTACACAAGTTATTTTTTTTTATTGAGGAAAAAACAAAATAAAACGTTTTAAAAGTATTAATATCGGGTGCCTGGTTAAAATATTAACTGAAAACATTAACATCCCAGCAAAAAAATACCTGACCAAGATCCGTAAAATCACCTATATTGTTCGGCACGAATGCGTTCAAATTGAGGTGAAAAGGGCATTTTTTTAACATTGGCTTGTCATAGAAGAGAAGGTGTTTATGCTACTTTAAGTCTGCTTTGCTCGTCATAAAAATGAGTGCTTGGATGTTCTTTTTTATATAGGAAAGCAATTAATTTTTTTTTACTATCTAAGGAGAGATGAAAAGTAACTTCTTGGGAATGCATTCAAAAGTCATAAATATCACTTCTTATATATATATTTGAATGCATTCCCAAGAAGTTACTTTTCATCTCTCCTTAGATAGTAAAAAAAATGAATTCCTTTCCTATATAAAAAAAAACATCCAAGCACTCATTTTTATGACGTGCAAAGCAGACTTAAAGTAGCATAAACACCTCCTCTCCTATGACAAGCCAATGTTCAAAAAATGAGTTTATCACCTCAATTTTAACGCATTTGTTCCGAACAGTATAGGTGCTTTTACGGATCTTGGTCAGGTATTTTTTTCTGGGAAGTAAAAAAAGTTTTTAATTAATGGCATTTTGGAAGTCATTTAAAATACGTTTACTGAAAGTAAGAAATCAGTATATATAGCTACTTTATATGCAGTGAAAAATGCATTCTTGTAGAATGCATTCGGTTTTTTTTGCTGGGATATACCACAATTTTTCATGAAGAAAAAAATAAAATTAGATTGAAATTTTGATTTATTTTTCAAATATTTTAGGATATATCCAATGTATTTCGACTAGGGATTGGGGTTCGGGAATTCCCGGGCGGCAAACTTTTCCCGGGATTTCCCGGGAAAATAATATATTTTTCCCGGGAAAACGGGAAATTTGAAAAATATTAAATTATTTTTATTTAGAATAGGATTTTTTAATTTTAGTCATAAAAAACATTTTAAATACCAAAATAAAAATGTTAATGTTAAAGTTTTTTAAAAGGGAATCAATTTCTTTGACACACAAAAAAGAAATTGATTCCCTTTTAAGTAATAAAGATTTTTCGCTTAACCTATTCAAAATGTAAGTAGTAAAACCTAAAAATCTGGTAAAATGTTTAAAAGAAATATGAACAAAAAGTTTTGTTTCTTACAAATAATAGCCCTTTTTATCTAAATTTTTTGGGGGCGCTGTGGTGTAATGGTTAGCGCGTTGGACTGTTACAAGTAAGGTTGCGGGTTCGAGCCCCAACCAAGGCAACATCAATTTATGAAAAATAATAATATGCATGAGTTTTTTCTATCCCTCATACATATCGCAGCGTCCTCCTTCGGTGTTCCCCATAGCACTTAACCCCACCGAAGTAAAGTAATATAACAGGGCTATGAACTAAAAAGCTTCAACAAAGTCCGCCAACTCTTCATCAGATGGCGCGCAATTGTTCTAAGATTCAACATCTCGCGCAATTGCAGTGTTGCCATATTTGAAGCCCTTCATCTTTCACCACTTTGCACTTCTCCTCTATCCCCTTTCCAAAGGAAGCAACACGTTAATTAATAGGAAGAATTTCCTGAGTGTTGCTTCTCTTTAACAAAAAAAAAATGTATATTTTAGTTAAAGACGACTTTAGTTAACATATTGGGTGGCAGTATACCTTGACTTGGTTTATATTTGGAGCATTCTGATTGGTTAATTTATTTTCAACCAATCAAAATATTTGAAAATATAAATATTTTTGTAGGGCTTTCATACACAAAATGAACAAAACCGTATGATTAAAAATAAAGTCGACTTTAAATTTAAAATAATCCTTTATATTAAGGGCCAATAATTTTATAAGTAACGTTTCCATTAATAAAATATTTTCAAGTAAATTTACTTTATTTAATTACACCTGCTTTCAAACTAATATATTATTTTATGTTAAATAATAAAATGTCAGGAACATGAAAATACTTTACAAAAAAGGACAATACAGCGCAGTGCAATATTTGCCCTAAAAGACTAATGGTTAACGGAGGTAGTTTATCCGACATCTAAATTTGGTTCACAAAAAAAAAATTGATATTCATGCAACTTTTCTTAAAGAAAATGAGCCAAATGTGAAAAAGCGGTTTGTTTCCGACAGTCCAGTAGTGGGTGCTTTAATTTAATTTAATTACATTTTTTTATTCCCGTTTCCCGGGAAATAAAAAAGTCCGGGAAATCCCAAACCCTAATTTCGACACAAGATTAAAAACGTTATAATACCCAAATGGAAGCTTAACTACAAAAATTTCAAAACCATAAAATTTTTTTAATATTTTAAGTTGCAATTCCACGAAATCGAAAAATCTTTAAAGCTGCGATTTTATGTTATTAGACTCTTGTCAACGAAGTTAAATATTTTTAATCTGCCATTACTGTCTTGAAGAAAAGGGGATTTTGTGGTTTTATAACAAATCCAAACAAATAGTCTTTGTCTATTCGAATGTTTTAGGGGTAAAAAGGAGGCTAAGAAATTTCAAATGGTGTTTTTTACCCTTCCTATACCCGCGCGTTGGTCTGTGAAACCGACAAAACACTTTTTTCAAATATATTTAATTTGAGGCTGTTTTGTAAAAGACTGAAAGTCGATAAAATTAATGAAAATAAAGTTATTGCATGGTATAATTTTTCTCATTATATCTTCAAGTTTAAAAAATTTTTTATCTATATAGCCCAGCAGAAATTACTGCTTGCTTGGAAGCAGTTTTGTCAGGGAAAGTTGAGCAGTGAAGCGAATGCATTATTGATGATATCATGCCTGATTTTTGTTCGAGATAGCTCGCGTGAAAGCACTTGTTTCGAGATCCGAAAAGGCATGAATTCACCGCTTATAATTAGTGCTCCTGTTTTTCTTTTAAAATGTCGATAATTCATGCCTTCTCAGAAGTGCATATTATAATATAAAGCTTTTCAACTATTTAAAATCATACCTTCTCAAAAGCACAATATTCCTGAATATTTTTCCGTGAAGAGAAAATGCCTCTTTTTTTATTAAAACCTCTTATTTAATTTAAAAAAACTTTTTTCCGCATTTTAAAAAATTTTGATAAAAGAACCGTAAAAATATTTAAGCAATCAAAATGTCGCTTTTTGAAAGCACAGCAAAAAGCGATGTAAACAATTAATCAACTTAGGCCTTTCATTAGTGCTGTTTACGAAGCTATACATTTTTAGAAGCGAAATTTAACAAAAGAATTTGTTAAAATCAACAAATTTTATTTTAATCCAAAAAACAGGAATAAATTTTGTTAAAGTAACAAATTTTTCTGTCCAGCCAACAGACATTATTTTGAGTCTATGAATGCTATTTTCCAGCTGCTAATGGTGAAAAATTACGCGTTTTTATACAATTTTTGTTTTTAGTGTCATTTAACTTAGACCGTAATGTTTTTAAAAGATGGATAAATCTTAAAAAACTGCAAGTCGGTCGAAATCTGTTCAGGCGATGAAATCTAAATTGGTTCACGTATGGCTAAAATATTTGGCGTATAACTTAACTTAGTGAGAATAAAAAATGACAGCTGTTTACCCTCCAAAATGCCGTATAAGTTATTAAAGACGCAAACCATGTGTAAAACACGCGCTATCTGTTGTGAATCTCATTGAACGAAATAGTGTAAACAACATAGAAGTCAGTCAAGCAGCAATTTCAAAACGTTTGCGAGCAGCAGGATTCATTGAAAAGCAAGGAAATTGGATACCACACGAGCTGAAGCCGAGAAACATTGAAAGACGATTTTGCATGTCCGGAATGCTTCTTGAATGGTGATTATTGGTGATGAAAAATGGAAACATGAAGCCGCAATATTCCATGATGACAAGGCGGGTTAAGAACTATTTAGAAAATAGTGATTGGGAAGTTTTACCTCACCCGTCTTATAGCCCAGACTTTGCCCTGTCGGACAACCATTTGTTTTGATCGATACTGAACTCTCTCACTCGAATACGCTTCAATTCGAATTTCGTTTGATTCGTTCTTGGCCTCAAAAAATTATCAGTTATTTTGATGCGGAATCCATATGTTGTCAGAAAGATGGGAAATGCCCAAAATTTGCAAAGAAAAATCCGCATTTTCAAGTTACTAAACTTGTTTTCTGTGAACAAAAGGTGTTATGTGTACAATGTGGTGTGAACATATTTTGAAAAATGGCTCCTTGAAGAGGTGTTATGTGCAGCGTTGCCAGAAAAGTTTGGGCTCATATCCCCATTTGACAAGTTGAAATCCCCAAAAATCCCCAAAACAAATTTCGAAATCCCCGAATATTTCCCCAATATTGTTTTTAATACGAATTTAAATTGATAACCCATTTTTATTGAAAATTAAATTTTATTTGTTAATATTAGAGATAATGATTTTCAATCAAAACAATAACATTACTAAAATCATTTGCTTGCACAAAAAAATTAACAAAAATCACAAAGTATTAATATAGTCTTAAACTAAGTAATATAAAAACATTAAAATGAACACATTCAGTAAGATTACGTATGCATTATTTTATTTGGTTTTAAAAAACTTATCAAATTTATTTTTAAGCACCGTAAGTTGTTTTTCACGTGTAAAAATTTTACTTGAACTTTAAAGGCCTCAAATTCCAATATAATTTTTAAAAATTAACAATTTTTTTAATTTGTAACAAAGACACAATCACAATAAACACAAAATGTCACATTTTCCCAAGAAAAATAATTTTTCTTTCCCAAGAAAAATAATTGTCTTGCGTGAAAACAAACTCCATACAATTTTCACGTGAAACTCATTATCGTGAAAAATCACTTTTTTTGTATGGAGTATAACAGTTTTTTCACGTGAAATCGAAACAAATTACGGTGCTTTACTATAAAAAATATATATCGACCATTCCACGACAAAATCTTACTATTGGATTTCTGTTTTAATTATATTTTTCACCCTGAAACTCTAAGTACCCACTTAAAGACTGCCTTTTTTATTTTCTAGAAATTCTAAAAAATCGGGATTTGATTCGCGATTGTCTTTTTTCGAAAAATGAAAAATTACAATTTACATTACATTTATATTTTCTTTAATATTAATTCATGGAATACAATTCTTTTAATATCAAAATGTAATAAATATTTTTAAAAATGGCCACTCTTGATTTTAAAAAATTGCATATTTGCAATAATTTTTACTAAATAGCCATTTTTTTGCTGTAAGCTTTTTTTCAATAAATCATAAAAAAATAGTTAAATAGGACAGAAAAAAAATTAAAAGTCCTTCATTGAGAGTGTGGTAAACTTTGCATGCTAGAGTGGTCTACAAACCATATTTTGGTTTACTTGACGTCTCCACGAGTCATAAAATTAATGTTAAAACACGGGAATATGCAGACTAGTATGTTTAATAACCGGTCAGTCATTTAAATCAGGTAGGCTATAATATGGCTGTCATTTCTTTAAAATTTCTATTATTGCCAACTTTAAAACGTAGTTTAACAAAATAATGTACATCAGAAAAAATATATATTTTAAATTAAGATGAAATACACAATATAAAAAAAAGACAAAAACAGAAATCCCCAAAAATACTTTGGAACATGGGTAAAATCCCCAAAATGTTCTGAAATCCCCAAATCCCTCCCCACGAAAATCTGACCACAAATCGAAGTTGAAATCCCCAATTTGGGACGAAATCACCTAATCTGACAACACTGGTTATGTGCAGTTTTTCTTAAAAACTAAGCACCGCTCTGTAACAGAGATTAAATCCGTATTTCTTTTAATGCAGTATTTTAGCAAATGAGGTCGTGAATCATTAAGGCATATGATGTCAATAAAATATCTTAAAAGGATAATATAAATCAGTTTTTTCGCTCTCCTGAAAACTTGTTAAAAAACACATAGCACTACATGCAGGCAAGCCGACGCGACGATATGTATAATATTTTTTCGTCCTGCCGTGATATGAACCCAGTCCGTTTTTTTATAAACCACCGAAATTTTTGTAAAACAAATACTGGCTAAACGCTTTTCGTAAATGCTGGCAAAGCGTCCCAAATAAGTGTTCTGCCGGTCATTTATTTTTAACACCACGGTTACCCAGTGGTGTGCAGGTACTTGATTTTTTGTACCACTGTCAATTTCTGATTGTGATGTTTCAATATTCATAAAATGTACCAAATTATTAATTAACAACTATTAAATATTTATCAAATGCTTTATTCTATAAAAAAAAAATTAGTTACATACAGAGCTTTGAAGAATTAATTCCTTTTTGAATGAATTCACTACCAATCGAATTCAATTTTCTCTAGAATTGAATGAATTCCTTTTCTTAAGTAATTCACTGAATTCATTCAACTGAATGCGTTCATCAAACAACAAATTCAAAGAATTAATTCAATTGCAATAGTTCTTTTTATTAAATCAAATGAATTAATTCACCGGTGAACGCGTTCAATTTTATAAATCGAACGGAAAAAAAGTGAATTAATTCCTTACTGAATTAATTCACCACTGAATTCATTCAATTTCATTCAGTGAATTAAAAAAAAATAAAATTACATTCAGTGAATTAAAAAAAAAATAATAAGTTCACTGAATTGAAAAAAAATAAAATAAGTTCACTGAATTAAAAAAAAATAAAATAACTTCACTGAATTCAAAGATTGTTTTCTGCCGTTCAGTAGAAGAAAACAATAATGTACAAATAAAAGTTTTAAATAAGCAATTTTACAGCGTGTGCTAGTAACAAATTAGAAACCGGATGCTGTTTATCAACCTTCTTGATTCAAAAATAAATACTATTAAAAATAAAAACTTTACAGATATAGATAAATTTGGAAAAAAATATAACTATATAATGTGTGAAATTATCCATAAAAGAGTTATCCATAGATTTTTCTCATGTGGAACTTAAGTGGAATACAATTTTATTTAATAAAATAATTAAAATGGTCGAATTTAGTCAATAAAATTACTTAAAAATAAATGAATTTTAATGTTTAAAGCGTTTTTTTTTAATTTAAATACAATGCAAGTGCTGTTAAGTGTATATTTACTATTTTCCTTTACTTTGTAAATGGAAATTTTAAGTGCAAAATTCCTAGCTCCTCCGATGAATTCGATGCTGGGACACATACCCATGGAATCTACAAGAGTCCTAGCATATTTTAAGGTATGTCCCATATTGGCGAATCCAACCTGTGCACTACAAACAGTCTGCCAAAGTTATCCATAGATTTGGATTACGGCCATGTAAGAAAATATTTCAAGATTATTTTCTCGACTCCGCCGATGAACTGGAAAACGGGACATATACCTGCATATACCTGCAATCTGCAGGAGACCGAGAATATTTGCAGTTATGTCCCATTTTGGCGAATCGCACCTGTGCACTACAAACAGTCCTTCAAATTCATCCATAAATTTAAATTTTTGGCAAATTTGAAATATATGGACGTACTATTTTCTCCGTTCCTCCGATGAATTGGATGCTGGGCCACATACCCATGGAATCTGCAAGAGTCCTAGCATATTTTAAGGTAAGTCCCATATTGGCGAATCGAACCTGTGCACTACAAACAGTCTGCCAAAGTCATCCATAGATTTTGATTTTTAGCAAATTTTAAAAATATGGCCGTACAATTTTCTCCGCTCCTCCGATGAATTGGATTATGGGACACATACCCATGGAATCTACAAGAGCCCGAGAATATTTTCAGGTATGTCCAATATTGGCGAATCGGTATGAGGCCTTACAACGGGCCATAAAAGTTGTCCATAAATTTGGTTTTTTATAAGGTAAAAATTTAAAAATAAAAATTTTACGAGCGCTTTCCAGGAAAATATAGGAATGGTCAGGACTTGAGCTGTGCCTAGGATCAAAGGATAAATACCTTACATTCCGAAACTATTTTCTTATCAAATATCGAATGTAGGTTTTAGAAAAAAAAATGCTTTATTTGTTAGAACCCATATTTCTAGAAACAATTTATGTAATGCCCAATCCAGGTAAAATTAGGAATGGTCAGAAGATAAACTATCTCTTTAACGGACGACCTTTTTCTGTAAATGCAAAAACACTTTTCGTTTTCAAAATCGAATGCAGGGTTTGAAATTTATTTTAATTTTTTTAATTGTACCAAATTGGAAATTTTTATAAATGTTGTCTAATTTTCTTAGCTCGTCCGATCATTTGGAAAATGAGTCACATACGAACGGATTCTACTTGAGTCCAGGAGTATTTTAAGGTATGCCCCATTTTGGCGAATCGCCGTTGTGTACTACAAAAGGTCTTTCAAAGTCATCCATAGATTTTGATTTTTGGAAAATTTTAAAAATATTGCTGTACAATTTTCTCCGCTGCTCCGATGAATTGGATTATCGGACACATACCCATGGAATCTGCAAGAGCCCGAGAATATTTTCAGGTATGGCCAATATTGGCGAAATGCCATGGGGCCTTACAACCGGCCATAAAAGCTATCCATAAATTTGGTTTTTTATATGGTAAACATTTTTAAATAAAAATTTTCCGTGCGCTTTCCAGGAAAATATAGGGATGGTCAGGGTTTGAACTGTGCCTAGAATCGACGAATAAAAACCGTAGATTGCGAAAAAATTTTCTTATCAAATATCGAATGTAGATTTAAAAAAAAAAATGGTTTATGTGTTAGAACCCAGGTTTCTAAAATGATTTATTTAATGCCCAATCCAGGTAAAATTAGGAATGGTCAGAAGATACACTACCTCCTTAAAGGACGACCATCATCTGCAAATACAAAAACACTTTTCGTTTTAAAAATCGAGTGCAGGGTTTGAAATTTATTGTAATTTTTTAAATTGTACCAAATTGGAAATTTTTAAAAATGTTGTCTAAATTTTCTTACCTCGTCCGATCACTTGGAAAATGAGTCCCATACCAACGGACTCTACTTGAGTCCAAGAGTATTTTAAGGTATGTCCCATTTTTGGCGAATTGCCGTTGTGTACTACAAAAGGTCTTTCAAAGTCATCCATAAATTTTAATTTTTGGCAACTTTGAAAAATGTGGCAGCATTATTTTCTCTGCTCCTCCGATGAATTGGATTATGGGACACATACGTATGGAATCTACAAGAGTCCTAGAATATCTTCAGGTATGTCCCATATTGGCGAATTGGCATGGGGACTTCCAACCGGCCATAAAAGTTGGCCATAAATTTGGTTTTTTATAAGGTAAAAATAAAAATTTTACGAGCGCTTTCCAGGAAAATATAAAAATGGTCAGGGCTTGAGCTGTGCCTAGTATCAAAGGATAAAAACCTTAGATTCCGAAACTGTTTTCTTATACAATATCGAATGTAGGTTCTAGAGAAAAAAATAGTTTAAATGTTAGAACCCAGATTTCTAGAAACAAATTATGTAATGCCCAATCCAGGTAAAATTAGGAATGGTCAGAAGATAAAGTATCTCTTTAAAGTACGACCTTCATCTGTATGGGCGCTGTGGTGTAATGGTTAGCGCGTTGGGCTATTACACGTGAGGTTGCGGGTTCGAGCCCCAACCAAGGCAACATTAATTTATGAAAAATAGTAATATGTATGAGTTTTTTCTATCCCTCATACATATCGCAGCGTCCTCCTTCGGTGTTCCCATAGCAATTAACCGCACCGAAGTAAAATAATAAAACAGGGCTATGAACTAAAAAAGCTTCAACAAAGTTCGCCAACTCACCATCAGATGGCGCGCAACAACTCTTCTAAAATTCAACATCACGCGGAATTACAATGTTGCCATATTTGAAGCCCTTCATCTTTCGCCACCTTTCACTTCTTCTCTATCCCCTTTCCACAGGAAGCAACACGTCAATTAATAGGAAGAATTTCCTGAGTGTTGCTTCACTTAAAAAAAAAAAAAAAAAAAAAAAAAAACACACTTTTCATTTTAAAAATCGAGTGCAGGGTTTGAAATTTATTGTATTTTTTTAAATTATACCAAATTGGAAATTTTTAAAAATGTTGTCTTTAATTTCACAATTTTCTTGAGCGTAAGGTTTGATTTTTCTTATAAAAAAGTTTTTTTATTATTTTCGATATTTCGCTACTCCATTGTGTAGCATCTTCAGGAAATAAGAAATTAACAAATTAACAAATTATGAACAATTTGAAAGTTTGAAAAAATTGAAAAATATTTGTCAAATATATTGTATGTATACATTTATACCAGCAAACAAAATTTTTGTTAAAAATTTTATATATAATTTTTATTCCAAAAATTTTGTTTGCTGGTATAAATGTATACATACAATATATAAAAATTATATATAAAATTTTTAACAAAAATTTTGTTTGCTGGTATAAATGTATACATATAATATATTTGACAAATATTTTTCAATTTTTTCAAACTTTCAAATTGTTCATAATTTGTTAATTTGTTAATTTCTTATTTACTGAAGATGCTACACAATGGAGTAGCGAAATATCGAAAATAATAAAAAACTTTTTTATAAGAAAAATCAAACCTTACGCTCAAGAAAATTGTGAAATTAAAAACATAAAAAGAAGGTTAAATAAAAGACAAAAAATAAAAATGTTGTCTTAATTTTCTTAGCTCGTCCGATCATTTGGAAAATGAGTCACATACCACCGGACTCTACGTGAGTCCAATAGTATTTTAAGGTATGTCCCATTTTGGCGAATCGCCGGCGTGTACTACAAACGGTCTTTCAAAGTCATCCATAGATTTTGCTTTTGAAAATATGGCCGTACAATTTTCTCCGCTCCTCCGATGAATTGGATTATGGGACACATACCCATGGAATCTACAAGAGCCCGAGAATATTTTAAGGTATGTCCAATATTGGCGAATCGCCATGGGGCCTTACAACCGGCCATAAAAGTTGTCTATAAATTTAGTTTTTTATATCGTAAAAATTTTAAAATAAAAATTTTGCGTGCGCTTTCCAGAAAAATATAAGAATGGTCAGGGTTTGAACTGTGCCTAGAATCGAAGAATGAAAACCGTAGATTCCGAAAAAATTTTCTTATCAAATATCGAATGTAGATTTTAGAAAAAAAAATGTTTTATGTGTTAGAACCCAGGTTTCTAAAAACGATTTATTTAATGCCTGATTCAGATAAAATTAGGAATGGTCAGAAGATAAACTATCTCCTTAAAGGACGACCATCATCTGTAAATGCAAAAACACTTTTCGTTTTAAAAATCGAGTGGAGGGTTTGAAATTTATTGTAATTTTTTAAATTGTACCAAATTGGAAATTTTTAAAAATGTTGTCTTAATTTTCTTAGCTCGTCCGATCACTTGGAAAATGAGTCCCATACCAACGGACTCTACGTGAGTCCAATAGTATTTAAAGTTATGTCCCATTTTGGCGAATCGCCGTTGTGTACTACAAAAGGTCTATCAAACCCAGCAAAAAAATACCTGACCAATATCCGTAAAATCACCTATATTGTTCGGCACGAATGCGTTCAAATTGAGGTGAAAAAGGCATTTTTTTAACATTGGCTTGTCATAGGAGAGAAAGAAGGTGTTTATGCTACTTTAAGTCTGCTTTGCACGTCATAAAAATGAGTGCTTGGATGTTCTTTTTTATACAGGAAAGCAATTCATTTTTTTTACTATCTAAGGAGAGATGAAAAGTAACTTCTTGGGAATGCATTCAAAAGTCATAAATATCACTTCTTAAATATATATTTGAATGCATTCCCAAGAAGTTACTTTTCCTCTCTCCTTAGATAGTAACAAAAATGAATTGCTTTCCTATATAAAAAAGAACATCCAAGCACTCATTTTTATGACGTGCAAAGCAGACTTAAAGTCGCATAAACACCTTCTCTCCTATGACAAGCCAATGTTAAAAGAATGCGTTTTTCACCTCAATTTGAACGCATTTGTGCCGAACAGTATAGGTGGTTTTACGGATCTTGGTCAGGTATTTTTTTTCTGGGAAGTAAAAAAATTTTTTAATTAATGGCATTTTGGAAGTCATTTAAAATACGTTTATTGGAAGTAAGAAATCAGCCAGGCACCGGATATACAAACCAAAAACTTTATTTTTAAGTTTTCATCAAGAAATAAAGTATTTTGTTCAAAATAAAGTAAATTTCTAAATTATTTTTTTTATATTCATCCAAAATTGAAAATATATTTATCTTTATAAAAAAAAGAAAAACAAAAATTACAAATGATTTTTATACAAATGATATTTTTTTATTTTCAACCCCAAACAAAAAAAGAAAAAATAAAAAAAAAGTTTTTGTACAAAAAAAAGAAAAGTTTTTTTTGTAGAAAAAAAAAGTTTCCTTATTAAGAAAAACAGTTTTTATTTTTTAATTTATAAAATTTTAGATTTATGGTAAAAAAATTGTATTAAAAACCCTTATCAGCGATTTTCATTTTGCAAAGAAATATACTGATGTAAGAATTTTCCTTTTTGCAAATTTTTTCCCCCGACTTTTTTTTCGCGATTTTTTTTAATTATCCATCAAACTTTGTTGTATGAAATGGGTATAATATTCTCTAGATTACATATTTAACAAAACCGCACCTAAAAAAACGCGAAATTTTGGCAGAACGCGAAAAAAGACTTTATGGTAAAAAAATTGTATTAAAAACCCTTATCAGCGATTTGCATTCTGCAAACAAATATACTGATCTAAGAATTTTCGTTTTTGCAAATTTTTTTCCCACGACTTTTTATTTACCAAACTTTGTTGTATGAAATGGGTATTATAGTCTCTAGATTTCATATTTAGCATAATCGCATCTAAAAAAACGCGAAATTTTGGCGGAACGCGAAAAAACACTTTATGGTAAAAAAATAGTATTAAAAAACCTTATCAGCGATTTTCATTCTGCAAACAAATATACTAATGTAAGAATTTTACTTTTTAGAAATTTTTGTTTTCGCGATTTTTTTGCAATTAGCCACCAATTTTTTAGGTGCGGTTTTGTTAAATATGTAATACCCAAGACTGTAATACCCATTTCATACAACAAAGTTTGGTAGCTAGTTGAAAAAAAATCGCGAAAAAGTCTCGGGGGTAAAAATTTGCAAAAAGGAAAATTCT
The DNA here is from genome assembly GCA_949987735.1 of Leucophora obtusa. Classification (NCBI taxonomy): domain Eukaryota; kingdom Metazoa; phylum Arthropoda; class Insecta; order Diptera; family Anthomyiidae; genus Leucophora; species Leucophora obtusa. The sequence continues at coordinate 171,878,635 of OX465295.1, read as the reverse complement.
TACATCAGTATATTTCTTTGCAAAATGAAAATCGCTGATAAGGGTTTTTAATACAATTTTTTTACCATAAAATGTTTTTTCGCGTTCCGCCAAAATTTCGCGTTTTTTTAGATGCGATTATGCTAAATATGAAATCTAGAGACTATAATACCCATTTCATACAACAAAGTTTGGTAAATATTTAAAAAAAATCGCGAAAAAAAAGTCGCGGGAAAAAAATTTGCAAAAAGGAAAATTCTTAGATCAATATATTTGTTTGCAGAATGAAAATCGCTGATAAGGTGTTTTAATACAATTTTTGTACCATAAAGTATTTTTTGCGTTCCGCCAATATTTTACAATTTTTTAGGTGCGATTTTGTTAAATATGCATTCAAGAGACTATAATACCCAATTCATAGAACAACGTTCTGTGGCTAGTTGCAAAAAACAAATAGCGAAAAAAAGTCGCGGAAAAAAGAACACATTTTAGGCCAGATATTTACAGCAAAAGAAAACTAAAAAAATATATATTTATATATATTTTTCTTTTTTTATTTATAACAACACAAAAAAAGTTTCTTTTTTTCCATCTATTTTTTTTTTTTTTTTTTTTTTGAAAGAAAATTAAAACAGAAAAAGTTTTTTATTTTCATCATGAGGGGTATTTTAAATAAATATTTTTTTCTTTTTATTTTTTTGTACGTTTGAATTTTTATTTTAATACTTTTACGATATTTATATTTGATAAAAACCAAAAAATAAAAAGTTTCCGGTCCTTGAAATCAGCATATATAGCTACTTTATATGCAGTGAAAAATGCATTCTTGCAGAATGCATTCGTTTTTTTTTGCTGGGAAGTTATCCATAATTTTGAATTTTTGGCATATGGCCATACAATTTTCTCCGCTCCTCCGATGAATTGGATTATGAGACACATACCCATTGAATCTACAAGAGTCCTAGAATATCTTCAGGTATGTCCCATATTGGCGAATCGAACCTGTGCACTACAAACAGTCTGCCAAAGTTATCCATAGATTTGGATTATGGCCATGTAAGAAAATATTTCAAGATTATTTTCTCGACTCTTCAGATGAATTGCCATATTTTTCAAATTTGCCAAAAATCAAAATCTATGGATGACTTTGGCAGACTGTTTGTAGTGCACAGGTTCGATTCGCCAATATGAGATATACCTTAAAATATGCTAGGACTCTTGTAGATTCCATGGGTATGTGGCCCAGCATCCAATTTATCGGAGGAACGGAGAAAATAGCAAGTCCATAATTTTGAAATTTGCCAAAAATTAAAATTTATCGATGACTTTGAAGGATTGTTTGTATTGCACAGGTGCGATTCGCCAATATGGGACATAATTGCAAATATTCTCGGACTCCTGCAGATTGCATAGGTTTATGTCCCGTTATCCAATTCATCGGAGGAGTCGAGAAAATAATCTTGAAATATTTTCTTACATGGCCGTCATCCAAATCTATGGATAACTTTGGCAGACTGTTTGTAGTGCACAGTTTGGATTCCCCAATATGGGACATACCTTAAAATATGCTAGGACTCTTGTAGATTCCATGGGTATGTGCCCCAGCATCTAATTCATCGGAGGAGCTAAGAAATTTGCACGTAAATTTTCCATTTGCAAAGTAAAGGAAAATAGTAATATACACTTAACAGCACTTGCATTGTATTTAAATTAAAAGAGATTCATTTATTTTTAAAATTTATTTATTTTTAAGTAATTTTATTTAAGTTTATTAACAAAATCCGACTTATTATATAATTTTATCTTAAAAAAAATGTTGTTCCACTTAAGTTCCACACGAAAATCTATGGATAACTTTTTTGTGGATAAGTTCACAAAAAAAATTTATGGATGGCTTTTTATGGATAACTTCACTCACGTACTATACAACTAGTTTGAAAAATTAATAGTTATATTTTTTTCCAAATTTATCTATATCTGTAAAGTTTTTATTTTTAATAGTAAAAGGCTTTATTTTTGAATCATGTAGGTTGATAAACAGCATCCGGTTTCTAATTTGTTACTAGCACACGCTCTAAAATTGCTTATTTAAAACTTTTATTTATACATTATTGTTTTCTTCTACTGAACGGCAGAAAACAGGCTTTGAATTCAGTGAACTTATTTTATTTTTTTTTTTAATTCAGTGAACTTATTTTATTTTTTTTCAATTCAGTGAACTTATTATTTTTTTTTTTTAATTCACTGAATGTAATTTTATTTTTTTTTTTCATTCACTGAATGAAAATGAAATTGAATGAATTCAGTGGTGAATTAATTCAGTAAGGAATTAATTCACTTTTTTTCCGTTCGATTTATAAAATTGAAGGCGTTCACCGGTGAATTAATTCATTTGATTTAATAAAAAGAACTATTGCAATTGAATTAATTCGTAACAAAATAAATCGAACGAAAGCAATATGAATTAATTCCATTCAATATATGGTGCTTAGTGAATTAATTCATAGAATTTTTAATTCAGAATTGAAAAATTGAATTAAGGAATTTATTCTTCAAAGCTCTGGTTACATAACATAAAAATTTTTATAATTTTTCGGGCTCGGGATTGTCAAAATCCCGAATCCCGGGATTTTAAATATCAATCCCGATTGGCATCCCTAGTACTGATCAATGACATATGCTACACACACACATATATATTTACACATTCTCAACAAAACAAAAAAAAAACATATTCAACAAAATATCTAGTAGGTATATTCGTAAGGGATAATTGACAGTATTATGACCATAAGAGGTGTCCAAGATTATATGGCAATTTTTTAAAGGCGAATTTGGTGAGTGTCGGGGTCCAATTTGTTTCCATTCTATATAAAACTAATAAATATGAAGTTTGGGGGCAATCGAATAAAGAAAAGTCGAGGCGGAAATCGATTGAAAATTTCAAGAGTGTTTATATGGGAAAAATATGACTTGTTTCAGTTTTTAGGAAAATTTCGTTCTATGCTTTAACTTTTTCTACCACTTGTGTTATGAATCGGTTTCAGTATAAAAGTATCTTTTAAAAAAGCTACATAACTTCGACATCGGTTAAAAACTCGCCAAGAAATAGCAAATCCCCAGACCAATTTTGTGGCAAAAAATACTAGGTCATGAAATTTGATGGCACTCTTTTAAACTTTCAGAAATTGATTAAATCCATCATTTTTTTTTGCTCCCTATACTTATAAATACTCAGATATGAAATATTGTTTTATTACCTGTCTCGCAATGAAACAAAAGCCGCATAAATTTTTTGCCATAATTTTTAAAACTCCATTTAGGATTTTTAAAATATTTTCTTAAACAAATTTAAAAAAACTGGATTTTTCACTTCAAGGACTTGTTGAGTCCATCCTAGAGATGAAGTGTGCCAATTTTGAGGTAAATCCCTCCATGGCCCTGTCGGTGACAAGCTCTTATTTTTTGTGGATTTCGAGAAAAGTGTGATTTTTATAAAACATTAAGAAAATTTACTCTTTTTAAGTACTTTGTATCAAAAATTAATCAATTTTGTACTTTTAAATATTATATTGTCATCTTAATAGCTTAGCGGTTTGGAAAAAAAATAACATGAGCTCATTAACCCTTTTGGACATGGAGTCACATATGACCCCAAGCTAGGACAATTTATTAAAAAAAACGCATATATTTTGTATACTGTTGAATTTTTAGAAGTGATGCTTAAAATATAATAGCCAAATGTGCAGATCTTCCATGCTGAAAATTTGGAATAAATCGAACAACGTTAACCCATTCATTGCCAGGGCGAAGCTCTGAATTTTTGCATATTTTAAAAATTAATAAATAAATAAAATGACTTATTCTAGATACCTTAAAAAATGTGTGCTATATTTTTCGAAATTCACCCTTTTGTACCTCTGGGGCCAAATTGATCTATAGTGAATTATCCTATGGATGTCTGGCAACTACACACCTTCACAAAAAATCAACTTGTATAAATAAATAAAATTCAAAAATAGTAATTTTTGATTTTATTGAATACTAGATATTATTGTCAAAATAAAAAAATAAAAATTAGATTTAAATTTACTACCAAAAGAGTAACACGTATTTTTATTTCAACAATTGGTAACCCGCGACTTTTGAACGTTTTTTTTTATTAAAAGAGAATACTTTTGATTAAACATTCACGAAGTGAAAATATTGCGTTAAAATGCCCAGAACTCGAGCTAATGAAACCGGACAAGAGTTTGCAGCAGAACCTAGAGCAGCTGTACCAACAACAACAGTTTCCCTACGGATTCCACGTTTTTGGAAAGAGAATCCGGCTATCTGGTTTGCTCAATTGGAGGCACAATCAATGGCCTTGCAACTCTCTCGATATTTTTTATTTGAAAAAATATTATGCGGCTTGGAACAGGAACGAACTCCGACTGGTTAATCAGGGATGGAAAAGGCTCACTTAATCGGGCTCTTATACCAAAAAATGTTAGATCGCTCTTACATATATAAAAATGTAAGTAACTAAAAAATAGCTTCCTCTGGCTTGTTAAAAAAAATTAAAATTAAATATTTAGATGTTAGCAAATACACTGTGAGACAAATGGTAGGGGTCAGTAATCGGGAAGGGTTCAAACTACCGGGGAAAGTTATATCGGCAAAAAAGAAGTTATACGTGTCCCGGCGTTTCGCTGGGTCACTCCTAGGAATCGAGATATATCTTTTTTTTGACATAACTCGAGAACCACTAGTCCGATTTTGCTCAAACAATTTTAAATTTTAAAAATTAAAAATTACAATTCCTTTAATCTGTTCATATAACATTTTTCTATATACTCAACAGTTTTGCCGGTAAAAATAAATGTATGAAGAAAAAAATATTTTTTGCTTAAATTATTAAAAAAAAAGTAATAAACAAAAGGTTATTGATTTTTATGGAAGCGGTAACAAACATTTATTTTTACCTGCAAAACTGTTGAGTATATAAAAAAACGTTATATGAACAGATTAAAGGAATTGTAATTTTTAATTTTTTTAAAATTGTTTGAGCAAAATCGGACTAGTGGTTCTCGAGTTATGTCAAAAAAAAGATATATCTCGATTCCTAGGGGTGACCCAGCGAAACGCCGGGACACGTATAACTTGTTTTTGACCGATATAACATTTCCCGTTGGTTTCATCCCATCCCGATTTTGACTGTCGCATAGTGATATTAGCACAAATTGCGAAAGAAAAACATTTTCAAAAAGCGAAATTTTTGCAACAATATATTCGTTTGCAGAATGTCGATCACTGATTACCTCTTTTAATTCATTTTCTGTACCATAAAGCCGAATTGCACCGTTATTTTGCAACTTTTTGAGTGCGGTTTTTTTAAATATATAACCTAGGGATTAAATTTTTGTACCATAAAGTCTTTTTTCAAATGCCGCTATTATTTTGCAATTCTTTACGTGCGTTTTTTTTTTTAATTTATAATCTAGGGGCTTTAATACACATTTCATACAACAAAGTTTGGTGGTTAGTTGCAAAAAAAAAACGCGAAAAATAAAATTTGCAAAAAGGAAAATTTGTGCATCAATTTATTTGTTTGCAGAATCTAAAGCGCTGATTACGTTTCCTAATTAATTTTTTGTACCACAAAGTCTTTTTTCGCGTTCCGCTTTTATTTTGTAATTTTTTAAATACGTTTCTTTTTAATTTGTAATCTAGGGACTATAATACACATTTCATACAACAAAGTTTGGTGGCTAGTTTCAAAAAAAAAAAAATCGGTAAAAATAAAATTTGCAAAAAGGAAACATTTTTTCATCAATATATTTTTTTGCAGAATGTAAATCGCTGATTAAGTTTTTTAATTAATTTTTTGTACCATAAAGACTTTTTTCGCTTTCTGCGATTATTTTGCAATTTTTTATGCGTGGTTTTTTAAAATTTATGATCTAGGGTCTATAGTACCAATTTTATACACAAAAGTTTGGTGCTTAGTTTGCAAAAAAAAAAAAAATAAATAAATCGCGAAAAAAATATTTGGAAAAAGGAAAATTTTTACGTCATTGTTCATTTACAGATTGTTAATCGCTGATTGAGTTTTTTAATTATTTTTTTCTACCACAAAGTCTTTTTTCGCGTTCCTCTATTATTTTGCAATTTTTTAAGTGCGGGTTTTTAAATTTATAATCTACGGAATATAATGCCCATTTCATAAAACAAAGTTTGGTGGTTAGTTGCAAAAAAGAAACTTTTGGCATCGTTTGCAGAATGTAATTCTTTTGCTTAATTTTTTAAACCCCAAAGCCTTTTTTCGCATTCCGATATTATTTTGCAATTTTTTACATATGGTTTTTTAAAATTCAAAATCTAGGGCTATAATACTGTTGGAATAGTATAATTCCATAGTATAGATCCATTCTTGATTTTTATAACTAAATTATTATTTTCCATCCCTGGTTACAACCGATGTTTTGAGTCATACAAAGAGCGCACATAATGACCCTGCAAACATTTAAAAGATACCTTCCAAGAAGATATTAAAGCGATATCTTCTATTTGTCATTTGAATGAAAATAATCAACTAGTATTTACTTTGAAATTGTCTTCCTTTTATCACTTGGTAGATAATTCGGCGATATTTGGAAAAAAATAATTCAAAAATATTATCTTTTGACATAACTTTTTATGACAATATTGTGGCAATATCACCTTTGTATCATTTGGAAGATAAAGCAAATTTGTTTGAAATCTTTTATCAATTTGGGAAAAATTAAAACTAAATTTGTACAAAAACAATCAAAAGATATATAGGAAATAAACTCGTGAAAATTTAAGATTAATTGCGCGGGAAAAATCGGCTAAGATGAAATCAAGATAATTTATAAGTTGGTCAATGGATTATGTATGCAGATATTGTTTTTCAGGCTTAAATTTAACAATGAAAAAATTAAATCGTTTTTTTATTGTACCGGGAGTTTATTTAGCGATATCCCTTTTATATTCCATATGAGTTATTGCTTTCATATTGCCTGGAAGTATTGTTTTACTGTAACAGTTGTTTCCGACGGAGGAAACTTCCGGAATACGAAATTGATATTGCCGGCAATAAATGTTTTCTTCCTGGCGATATGTTCGGAGAATCTTCTTCGTATTGCCATGTTTGCTGGGTGTTATTGGTTTGAGTATGTTCCTGTTCCAAGGCAAATAATAGAACAAATGCTTTCTCAGTGATAGAGAGTCCCCCAATCTCTTTATTATGTATACTCTTTGGCACAATTTGAAAACTACCAGATATCTACCGAAAGATCCAAGTATTTCGCAATTTTGCCAGAATTAGATACAGAATTGCTGAAACAGGACAGCGACATAATTTTACATCCTCCCGAAGATGGTTATACTAAGATGAAACAGCGACTTATTGACCATTTTTCAAAATCTGAGGAAAAACGAATCAAGAAACTCCTCAATGAAATGCCCATTGGTGACAAAAAACCTAGCTCTCTGCTTCGCGAAATGCGAAATCAAGCCAATGGCGGTGTAAAGGATGAATTTCTCCGAACAATGTGGCTCCAAAGATTGCCGTCCCAAACCCAAGCAATTTTGGCAACATCGATGGAACCTTTAGACAATTTAGCTGTTATGGCAGACAAAATTTGTGAAATTTCTAGTACATCCTCAAACAATATTGCAGCTATTCAAAGTTCAAATGAAATAGGTGAGTTACGTCAACAAATTTCAGCACTTACAGCAGCGGTACAACAACTTCAAATGCCAAGATACAGACAGCCACGTTCTACCTCTCGTAGAAGATCACAAAGACCTCGTAATTCATCACAACAGGTATGTTACTATCACCGTAAATTTGGAAATAACGCACGTTGTTGTCGTCAACCGTGTTCGTTCACACCAACGTCTTCGGGAAACTTACAAGGCGGTCACTAGAAACCACTAGTGACCGAAACCCAGCAACCAATCGCTTATTTATTTTCGATTCACAACTTCAAACGCATTTTTTAATTGATACAGGAGCTGACGTCTCTGCCTTGCCCCCAACCCAAAAACGGAATAAGTGTCAACCGGAAAAGTTAAAGCTATTCGCCGCAAATGGGACTCCAATTAATACCTTTGGTGATGTCATCCTATCACCTACGCTTGGTTTAAGAAGAAGTTTCCCCTGGAAGTTTATATTCGCTGACGTCAATCATGCAATAATTGGTGCCGACTTCTTAGATCACTACGGCTTGCTGGTGGACATAAAGAAGAAGAAATTAATCGATAACACAACCGGCCTACATTCCTAATTTTTTATCAAAAAAACAGATCATTTAGCAATTACGACTGTAAATAACAATCTTCCTTATCATGTATTGGCCCGTTTTCCAGATATTACCAATCCATCAACAGCTTTTGTTAAACAAAAACATAATATATAACACTTTATTGAAACGAAAGGTCAACCTGTTACTTCCAAAACTCGCCGTCTTTCACCTGAACAATCAGAAATCGCAAAACTAGAGTTTGAATTTATGACGAAACAAGGTCTATGTCGTCTATCTAAAAGCAATTGGTCCAGTCCATTACATATGGTTCCAAAAACGAATGGTCAGTGGCGACCTTCGGAGACTATCGAAGGTTAAATGCAATTACTGTTCCCGATAAATATCCTGTTCCACACATCCACGACTTCGGATACGGAATAAACGATAAGACAATTTTTTATATAATTGATTTAGTTCGTGCCTACAACCAGATTCCTGTGGCTCCTAAAGATGTTCCAAAAACAGCCATTATAACGCCATTTGGATTATTCGAATTCGAATATATGACATTTGGGATATGCAATGCTGGCCAAACGTTTCAGCGATTCATCCATGAAGTTTTACGGGGACTCGGTTTTTGCTATGCCTATTTGGATGGCGTCCTTATAGCGTCCATTTCTAAAGAAGAACTTCTTCAACACCTTGAAGAATTGTTCAAACGTTTTAATGATTATGGCATAGTTATCAATGTTTCAAAGTGTCACTTTGGCCAATCTGAGGTTCAATTTCTTGGTCATATGGTAAACAAAGATGGTATTTATCCATTTCCCGATAAAGTAGCGGCTATTAGCAACTACCCTAGGCCATCAAATGTTAAGGAAGTTCGACGTTTTCTTGCATAAGTGGCAACTACACACTTTCACAAAAAATCAACTTGTTTAAAAAGACAAAATAAATAAAATTCAAAAATAGTAATTTTTGATATTATTGAATACTATTTTTATTTCAACAGATGAAAACTTCTTAATTATTTAACTGCTAATAAAAGTTCTTTAACAAAAAATATTAAGATAATACATATTTTTGGTTATTTTTGTGATGGTATATTACTAAAATTCTTTTCTAAAATGGATCATTTTGACCCCAGGAGCACATAAGGGTTAGTTTTTGAAAAATATTGCAGGATTTTATAATGGTTTCATCTTGTTTACTAGAACAATGCTTTATTTTTAGGTATTTATTTTTTTTTTAATATACAAAAATTCAAATCTTGGCACTGGCAAGGAATGAGTTTACGTTGCTCGATTCATTCCTAATTTTGGGGCATGGAAGCTATGTAGAGTTTGCTGTTCGGTTTTAATCGACACCGAAACCGCGGTTTTCCAAGCCTCAAAACCGAAACCGAAAACCGACAAAAATAAGTCGGTTTTTAACAAATACTTTAACTAATTAAAATAATTAATTAAATTGCATATTATTAAATTATAAATTTAGAAAATCTCAGCTCCTATTTTACAAAATTTTGTATTTAACATTTTGTAATGAACATTTTCTTCATTAAAAATTGCTTTAAAGAATTTTTTGTTTTTGTTATTACGGATAACATAAACTGAGGCTTATAATTTTAGAAATAAATTGCATCAAAAAGTCAAGTGGTTTAAGAAATATTGGGTTTCACATATTCAGTTCAGATTTTCAACGCGTATTTTTCAAAAAGCCTTATTTCGTATTCCGCGAAATTTATAAAATTTTAACTTTATATTGTTTTAAACAAATTGCTAATTTTTATATTTAAACTCTTTAAAATACAATTTTAGTTGCCAAAAAAAAGAAAAAAACTTTAATTTATAAGGGGTTTCCGCGTTTATTTCTTCTCCCGAAAAGATTTCGAAATGGCATTATTGGCTTTAAATATTCGAGTGAGAAATTCAATCGAATTTGAAAAGATATCTTGGACGTATTAAACTATTTAATTTATATGCATATTTAATTATCATATATTTAGTTAGAATATTGTTATTTTTAATTATTTTAAAACAATTCTATTAATATCACAAGAAAACCGAAAAATAACCGAAACCGCGGTTTTTATAATTCTGAAAAACCGAAACCGCGGTTTCCAAATTTTTCGGTTTTTAGCAAACTCTAAAGCTATGCACATTTGTCTATTATATTTTAAGCATCACTTCTAAAAATTCAACAGTAGTTAAATAGTAGTTAATCGAGTAGATTAATTTCGCTGTCTAAACGACCCTGTTGCACAATGGCGGGGAGGGAATAAAAATAACTTTAAATCGTAGAGTCTTAACTCAATTCTTTATTTCATTATTTTAAAGCCACGACTCGTATAACCAGCAAAAGCATCTAAAGGTATAACTGCCCAACAAAATTTTTTTGAACTGGTTACCTCAGAATCTGTTCTAGAATAGGTATTTTTGTCACCGGTTCCGTGGAACAGGTTCTAGAACTGGTTCCTGGGAGTCAAAATGTAAGGTTCTACTGTCGGAGAACCAGTTCTATAACTGGTTCTAGAACCGTTTCCAAAGCAACCTGTTCTAGTTTGAAGGAAAAAAACCTGTTGCTTTTGGGACAAACTCAAACAAAAATCGATGTTAGAACATAAAGTAGAACAGGTTGCATGCAAGTACAAGTTGTTCTACAATTGGTTCTTTGCATCCGACAATTTTGCTGGGTACTGCATTTAACTCATAGAGAAAAAACTAAAACAGATGTAGAAGAAATAGAAGTTAAAACCAACTACGCACAGTTGAGCAACATAGTAGCAATTGTAAAATGTGTAAAAATTTCATGATGCACACACAAGTAGATAAATGTAGTAATTTCTAACTATACCATTTTTCCATACTCTATGTGTCTACTTCTACAACTAGATTTTTTTCTTTTTTCGAAATTTAGCCAAATGCATGAATGACTTTGAAACCATATTTCCAAGCATCTTCTCCTTCCTTCAATTCCACAATGCTGTATAGTATATACTGAACTACTAATGTTGATTGTGAATTATTATGAGTTTGAAGAATAAAGTGTATTTTCTTTTCCATGAAACATTTAGTTTTAACGCATAACGTTAAAAGTTTTCATTTCTGCTTCTTTTTCATAGAAAACACAGAATAAAAAACTCTAACATACTTCCTTTGTTTTAACAATTCAACTGACATTTATTACACTTATGTATATGTGTATGCGATAGCAAATGTTACAACCCAATAAACATTTACCTTTGAAATTCAATAGAACTCAAATCTTTATTAATAATTTTTTCAAATAAAGGGTTGTTCAATAAGAGCGCTACAAAAGTTTTTTTAAATAAAACAAAAACGGTTATGGATATCAATGAAATTCTTTATTCATGTGAAAGTACGTTTGATGCCATTATGTATGGAAATCGATCTCTTTTGCATGGCCACCACGGGCACGCTTTCAGAAGTCCAGACGCTGAACCTAATTTTAGACGGTTTTCAATCATAAATCGGCCGATATTCGTACGAAGTTCATCAATCGTCGCTGGCTTGTTGGCATAGACCATAGATTTGACGTAGCCCCACAGGAAATAGTCCAACGGCGTCAAATCGCACGACCGAGGCGGCCAATCGACTGGACCATTTCGTGAGATAACACGTTCTCCAAACTTGGTTTGCAATAAATTGATTGTGACATTCGCTGTGTGGCTTGTTGCGCCGTCCTGTTGGAACCACATGTCCTCCAAGTCCATATCATCCAATTGGGGCCAAAAGTATTCGGTCATTGAACGGTAGCGATTCCCATTTACAGTAACGTGCCGGTCTTGATCATCACGGAAGAAGTACGGCCCAATGACGCCGCCGGCCCATAAACCGCACCAAACCGTAATTTTTTCGGGATGCAATGATGATTCATGGAGTGCGTGTAGATTGCTGCCTGACCAATAACGCATATTTTGTTTATTGACGAAGCCATTCATTATGACGACCATAAATTGGACGTAGCGCTCTTAACGTTGAGGCCACTGACTCCGAATTTCGGTAGTAAATTTTAATAATTTCGACCCGTTGTTGGCTCGTATATCTTTCCATCATGAAATGGCAAACCTTACTGAAGAGAAATGTCAAAAGAGCGGCAAGAAATATGGCGTCGTTTGCTATCCCTGTCTTTCTAATTTTGTAGCGTCCCTGTTGAAGAACCCTATATTAACCTTTGAGAATAGTGTTCAGAAATTGTAGTTCTCGAATAGAGAACTATAGGGTTCTCAACAAAAACGTCTTGTAAATATCAAGCTTTTTTTCAAATATATTTTGAATCGAAATATATAGGGGTCATTCCATCTCAAATCGACCAATGGTTCGACTCGACCCCTTTCGATTTGGATGAATTTTGGTCAGAACTTTCCTTTCATCATATAACAAAGTTTTGCCAAAGGAAAAAAATTAAAATTTTTTTTTCAAAAGTTATGCAATATTTAATATTTCAAAAAATGTCATAATTTTTCTAATTTTTTGCTTTGAATTTGGCTTTGACTATAAGTGTGTTTGCGTACCCGAAAATTTGTACAAATTAGTACAAATTTGTACAAGTTTTTACTGGAAGGTGTTTGTTTACACAATTACTCAGTAAGGAGAGAGGAAAAATAGAGGGTAAAGTGACAGTTCAATAGCAGAGAACTTACAAGTTTTTACTGGATGAATTTTTGCTAGTAAGAATTTGTAAGAAAAAAAACATATGATTTAAAACATATGATTGAAGAAACAAAACATTTGTCTAAATAATTTTGAAATAATTTTTTGTAAAAATAAAAAATATTTAAATATAAGCTTATTTACGATGGAAGGAGTAAGTAAGTGATCATTTTATTAGATTTTATTTATTAATTCAATAATTTTAATAGGTTTATTTCGCAATCAGCTATTTTAATAACTGTTGCCAATTTAGCTATTTTCTCGGCAAATCTAGCGATACTTCAACTCGTTTAGCGGGATAAAATATAATTTAGCTTTTAGCGGGAAAACTAGCGATTTTTCTTTTTAAGACAGTCTTCACATTTTTTTAGCATTTTTTTACATTTATTTCCTTGACAGAATTTTTGAATCATTATTATTCAGCGATTTATCGGTAAATTTTTATGGAAAACAAAAGAGTTCGAAAAATTTGGCGATGTATCAATAATTTTTTAAGAAAGTTTTAAGAAGTTTGAAAAATATAGCTATTTTTGTGAAATTTTTCAACAGAACCTAAAAAGTTCATGCAATTTAGGGATTTATCGCTATTTAATTTTTTTATAATTTAGATATTTTCTTCTGATTTTTAAGTTTGATTTAGCGATATTTTTAGGGAAGAAGTTGGCAGCAGTATTTTACTAATTCTTACAATTTTTCTGTTTGCGTACATTTTTAGATAGTTTTCTTTTTGAGAGTAAATTTTGCCTTACTCTCTGTAAATTTGTTACTGAGTAATTTTTACTGGACTTTACTGGAAAAGTACCCAAACACACCTTATAATAGCTACAAAAATGGTTCTTAGCTCGTTTTAAAGAGGATATCTAGCCGTATTAAAAAAAAATATTTAAAAAAAATATTGAAAAATAAAACAATTAAAAATTTTTCAATTTTAAAAATCCAAAAATTGAAAAACCTATTTTTTTTTTGCTCAATTTTTTTTTAATGAAACCTCTAACTGATCTCAAAAGATACTGAAATTTTCAAGAGGGCGTTTTTTTAAAAAAAGGTATGAATTTTTTAATTTTTTTATTCTCTTTTTTTAAGTTGAATCTTAATACAATAAAATGAAACAAATATCCAATTTTAAAATTTTGAGCAATAAACAACAAATTGAAGGCTTTAGAAGCACAGAAAAATTTTAAAAACGAAATTACGCTTTTATTTTTTTGGTAATACCCGAGTAAAAAAGTTTTGATATAACCATATATTATTTTATGTAATTGCATATAGTAACTTATAGTTACATATGGCCACATATGCTTTTAAATTCCAGCAGATATACTTTTATATAGTCATATGTTAGATATTTTTTCTTCAAAGGTTTTAATATGTGGACATATATGATTTTATATTATTACTAGGGTTTGGGATTTCCCGGACTTTTTCATTTCCCGGGAAACGGGAATAAAAAAATTTGATTCCCGGGAATACCGGGAATCCCGGAAAATATTTTTGAACAAAACTGTTAATGAAAACCACCTATATAAGTAATATTTGTTAAAAAAAACACTATTTCAGTACAAATTTAGTCTGTGTAGTGAGAATTCAAAGTAAAAAATATCAGAATGTTGAACATTTGGTTTCACATAAATTTCTCTAAGCACTGCGCCCTTTGCTCCAATGGGAGTTAGAGGAATATATATATATATATATATATATATATATATATATATATATATACTGTCAAATGAATTGCATGATTCCAGCAGAAAGCACCCACTACTGGATTGTCGGAAACAAATCGTTTCATCACATTCGGCTCATTAGATATGGTGACCACAATGTTATTTTCCAAATACAAATAAAACCATTCTAGCCTTATTTCTACAATTCTTCTTAATTCATCAGCATTACATCTTCCTGCCATATAAACCAACCGCAGGTTATAAAATGAATTATTTCCGTTTATACATATGTTCAAATATCTCTTTTGTGATATTCTTGTCCATTCATTTAAGATTATAGTAAATCTCCTATTGTTAGAAATATTGCTCAATATTTCTTTTATCATGATATCTTTTACATGATTGTAGTAATTTAATATAATGTTCTTTACATCGGTTTCGTTTTTTGGCAATGCCAGTTTTTTATTATAAAAACTTTCTCGAATAAACGAAGATCTAGTTATGGTGCGGATTGAGATTCCATCGACTGCGGCTAATTTGGATACCATTTCAGGAAATGTTTGCGCTACCATTAAACGTTCAATGCCTTTTCAGCTTACACTTTTTTCTTCGGATACTTTGCTAATTTTAGCTGGAACGTTATTCTTGTTGAGAAGTTGCATGACTCTCATTTTTTTTTTTTTTTTGGGAATCAAATTTAGATGTCGGATAATACCTTCGTTAACCATTTGTCTTTTAGGGTAAATATTGGACTGCGCTGCATTATGCGAAAAATCTTTATTAGTTGAAATGCTCCTAATTACTTGGCAAAGATTTTTTGTGTTTCAAAGAAATTGATTCCCTTTTAAAATATTTTAGAAATAACATTTTGTGTTGGTATTTAAAATGTTTTTTATGACTAAAATTAAAAAATCCTATTCCAAACAAAAACAATTTAAAGAATTTAGTATTTTTAAAATTTCCCGTTTTCCCGGGAAAAATATATTATTTTCCCGGGAATTCCCGGCAAACTTTTCCCGGGATATCCCGGGATATCCCGGGAATTCCCGAACCCCAAACCCTAATTATTACATACAGGCCTACATATAATTGCATGTGCTATATATAAGTACATAAAGTAACATATTACAGATATAATTACATATACGTTTATATATAATTTAGTATGACACTATACATAATAATATAAAACTATATGTGGAGCCATATAAGAAATATTTCATAATTTGTGTTAGATATGATTATATATTGACGAATAAGAACCCATATATAACTTAATATGGTTCCATATCTACAATATTTCATGATTTCTTTAATATATAACAATATAACGTTCTTTATAAAATCATCTATAATTATATACCATCCCACGTAAGCAATTATTTCAAAGTGATTTTATATAAAATTATGTAAGGTCCATATAAAACCGTATTATATTATATGTGGTTCTATGTTAACAATGATTTTGAACTAGTTTTAGATTTAGTAATTACTAGGGATTGGCGCGTGTCTAGAAATGTTCGTGAGTCACGTTATTCACACGTGATCGTGAGTAATAATTACTATACTCAAGTGCGTGAGTCTGAGAGTGAATAAGAATATATAACCCGTGCATGAGTCGTGTGTGAGTTTATTTTTTGCATCCCCAGCTAAAAATCGACATATATGAATACATACAGGTTAAATGTATGTTCATGCATGCTCATAAACATGCATTCATGTCCATACATGGATACATAAATCTCCATACATGCATCATATATGTCCACACATGTGCATTAACGAAATTTGAGGTAATATCTATATGTGTGTACATGTATGAACACACATGAACACGCATGAATACGCATGAACATGCATGATCATGCATGTAGATATTACCTCAAATTTCGTTAATGCACATGTGTGGACATATATGATGCATGTATGGAGATTTATGTATCCATGTATGGTCATGAATGTATGTTTGTGAGCATGCACGCACATACATTTAACCTGTATGGATCCATATATGTCGATTTTTAGCTGGGTCATATATTTTTAGTAATTTTTACTATTTTGTAATATTTTACTATTTTTCTTATATCTTGGTTGTATAACATAATCCTATTAACTTTAAAATTTCAGTATTGTTAACTTTATTTTAAAATTACTAAAAATAAAAAAGATTTGTTCATGTTTAATGCACTGTCATTGTAAATCTGGATAAAAGTAATGGAAGATTTATCGAAATTATAGGAACTCCAGCAGACCTTTGGCTAGAGTTTGCTGTTCGGTTTTAATCGACACCGAAACCGCGGTTTTCCAAGCCTCAAAACCGAAACCGAAAACCGACAAAAATAAGTCGGTTTTTAACAAATACTTTAACTAATTAAAATAATTAATTAAATTGCATATTATTAAATTATAAATTTAGAAAATCTCAGCTCCTATTTTACAAAATTTTGTATTTAACATTTTGTAATGAACATTTTCTTCATTAAAAATTGCTTTAAAGAATTTTTTGTTTTTGTTATTACGGATAACATAAACTGAGGCTTATAATTTTAGAAATAAATTGCATCAAAAAGTCAAGTGGTTTAAGAAATATTGGGTTTCACATATTCAGTTCAGATTTTCAACGCGTATTTTTCAAAAAGCCTTATTTCGTATTCCGCGAAATTTATAAAATTTTAACTTTATATTGTTTTAAACAAATTGCTAATTTTTATATTTAAACTCTTTAAAATACAATTTTAGTTGCCAAAAAAAAGAAAAAAACTTTAATTTATAAGGGGTTTCCGCGTTTATTTCTTCTCCCGAAAAGATTTCGAAATGGCATTATTGGCTTTAAATATTCGAGTGAGAAATTCAATCGAATTTGAAAAGATATCTTGGACGTATTAAACTATTTAATTTATATGCATATTTAATTATCATATATTTAGTTAGAATATTGTTATTTTTAATTATTTTAAAACAATTCTATTAATATCACAAGAAAACCGAAAAATAACCGAAACCGCGGTTTTTATAATTCTGAAAAACCGAAACCGCGGTTTCCAAATTTTTCGGTTTTTAGCAAACTCTACCTTTGGCTTAATCATTATATTTGGAAATTACACATGCAATTACACAATTATATATTATTTGTAATTGTAATTAAAAAAAACAATTACAAGTAATTTGTAATTGAAAATTTTCAATTATACATTATATATAATTGTAATTGAAAAAATGTCAGTTACAAGTACATTTTTTGGGAAAAGAAATAATGACAAAAAGCACAAAAATTTTAACCAAAAACACTTTAATTCTAAATGTAATTGAAATTTGTAATTGAAATCACTTTCAATTACAATTACTTGTAATTGAAAATTTTCAATTACAGTTACATGAAATGTAATTGAGTTTTTTTAATTTCAATTCCATTTATTTGCAATTGTAATTGAAATCCCCTAGGTCTGATCTCCAGATATTGCATATCTTTTTTATTTAAAAAAATAATTGTACATTGTTAGATGTGGTCATATATAATATGATCTAAGTATAAGGTCAATTTTTAGATATAATTGTATCAAACTATGTCCACTTTTATAACATTTTATATAATTTTATACAAAAAGATATAATTTGATGTAATTGGATGAGGATACAATTGTATCGAATTGCATAAAATTGTATCAAATTGTACCAAATTGTATACAATTCGTTACAATAAGATATTCTCATTTTTCGGATATAATTATATCTAATTACATAAAAGATTATATATAATTAAATATAACTTCATATGGCTCCATATCATTTTTTTTTACTTGGGTAGTTGAAAAAACAAAAAAGAACATTTACACCGAACAACTTGTTGGTAAAATTTCGCGGTTGAACACTTCTGGCTTAAAAAATAGAGATAATTTGAATTGTTTAGCTCTCTCAGCAGTTGAAAAAAGGGTAATTAATTAAATAATTACTATTTATTGTATCTAATAATCATTATCATTATTTTGTTAATAAAAAATGTTTAGTTTGTTTTTAATAAATAAAATTTACTTTGCAATAAAATTAAAAAACAAAAAAATGTTGTAGTTACTTGCAAATAAATTTAAGGCTTAATAACTTTTTAACGGGTGGTAATAAAAATAAGTATAGTATACCATTTTTCTCAGGAAAGAATCCTCTTTAATTGTGTATATTAAAAAATACTAAAAATTAAAGAATAAAAAAATCGATTTTTTCCGACCACCCTAATGGCTATCCGGTGCATTGTAAAAGCGTAAAAAACTGCTTATAAGCCCAATTTTTCATGTAGAATCGATTCGTGAAGTCAGATTTTAAATATATTTAGCGATTTATGTTGTAAGGTACCCAAAATTCACGATTTTAGCCGCCGAGAGGGGGTTGAAGGAGTTGGAATTTTTCAAAAATAAAAACGCCATTATTTTTATTGGCACAAAAACCTTCTAAAAAGTTATGATATCCGAAAATCTAAAATTAAAAAAAAACTCTAATATACATACATATGTATTTATAAAAAAGTATTAAAATTTATAAATTAAAAATTTCGAAAAGAAACAATTTAAAAGTTTCTTTCGAAGTGCAAAATTCAATTACGTGGTTTGGATTTTTATTGCATGCAATCTCGTTAATACTATTAAGATCATTACACGCACGATTTAAAGTACTATTTTGGGCATAATTTGTACGATGAAAAGTATTATTGAAGATATAATGATTATAACGAAGCGTTCTAGGTGGCACATAGAACGATATTTGCGATAACAACTAAGGGCAATCAATAGTTCCAGTAATAATATCATGGATTAGTAATGCAGATTGAAATCTACGTCTATATTCCAATGTTTCTAAACCCAAAAGTAAACCCTTTGATTTATATGAAGGTACAGGTTCAACAAATGTAAATGAAGATACCCAGCAAAATCAGACATTACCGAGTAATTAAGCGAGTAAGTAGCACACAAATGGTGTCACTACTTACCAGGCTATTTACACGCAACATTACTTTTGTTCGCGATGTCCAAAAATTCATGGGTGGTCATTACCCTCTCGCTTATAAAAAAATTGCGAATAAAGAGTTACCCATAGTGAAAGAATAAGTAGTTACTCACAAAGATGGAATAAGTGGTTACTCAGAAGTTAGGAAATAAGTGGTTACCCTACATTGTAAAATAGTTCGTCATATTGGAAAAAAAACTTTTTACCTTGAAAAATTTCCTATTTAGTTCAAAACAATTTTATAAATAAACCCAGCAAAATCTTTCATTACCAAACAAGTGGTTATATAATAGAAATTCATAGCTCCGCACAACTTATTTTTTGGCGTCTAAACTCATTATTTTTGTTTGGCGTGGTCGTTTTTATAAGTAGTCACGCTTACCCGCTCGCTTACGAAAAAATGAGAAATAAGTAGTTATGAGATTTTGAATAATAAGTGGTTACACACATGCTTACAAAAAGTTTAATTATAAGTGGTTATCCGATTGCTTACTTGATTCTTAAAAATAATGAGTTAGGTAAATACTATTAGCCTAAGGAAATACATTCAGAAAAATTTAAGTTTTCTCTAGTGTGTAATTTTAGGACTCGTCATAAAAATTTAAACATAAAACATATTTACATATAATAAAAAAATTTAACTGTGTAAAAAGTACTTATTTAAACTAATACGAGTGAGTCATTATTTTATATTTAGAAACAATGAATACAATAGGCCGTTATTAGGAAGTCATTATTTTAAATTACAAAATAATGCAAAAGGTAATGATATATCATTTTTGGTAATGCAGATAGTAATGAGGTGTCATTACCAATATTTTGCTGGGAAATATTAATATAAAAAAGACTTAATCAGTACTTATTTAATCAATTACCAGTAAGTGATTACTTTGCACGAATATGTAAGTACTTCTATAACTTATTATCGGTAAGTCATTATTTTGTATTTTAAAGTAATGAAAAAGGTAGAGACCTATCATTACTTGGTAATCCGTATGGTAATGACCTGTCATTCATTACCATGTAAGTGGTTATATAATAGGAATTCATAGCGCCGCACAGCTTATTTTTTGGCGTCTAAACTCATTATTTTTGTTTGGCGTGGTCGTTTTTATAAGTAGTCACGCTTACCCGCTCGTTTACGAAAAAATGAGAAGTAAGTAGTTATGAGATTCTGAATAATAAGTGGTTACAAACATGCTTACAAAAAGTTGAATTATAAGTCGTTATCCGACTGCTTACTTGATTCTTAAAAATAAGGAGTTACACAAATACTATTAGCTTGAGCAAATACATTCAGAGAATTTAAAGTTTTTGCTAGTGTGTAATTTTAAAACTCGTCATACAAATTTTAACACAAAACATATTTACAAGTAATAAATACATCGATTCAAACCTTTGAGAAATTTTGAAATTTGTCTTTGATATCAAACGTTTATTTCAAATCGTGTTTAAGCAATGAAATTTTGCAGCTAAATTCAATTAGAGAAACATTCGAAAAATATTAGAAAAATACATTAGATACTTTTAGACAAATTTAAAATTTTTGTATTTATTTCAAATCATACATGGGACTAATTAATTAGGTGGACTAATTAATTGATGATTTCATTACCATTACATTGATATCAATTGTAATGAAATTATTTTCATTACCATTTTTTTAACTAATGGTAATGATTCTAAAATTTAATTTCATTGATTAATGACAATGATTTTAAATTTCATTACTATTGATAATGAATAAATTAAAAAAAATAATTGCCATTGACAGAAAATTGTAAAAATGGAGTAAAACACGCTGAAATCGCAGATGCAATATGCTCATTCAGGCTCATGCTCATTTGAAATTAAATATTACTTTCCATTCCATTGTTATTTGTATCAAGGTAAAATTTAACGGAATGGAATGAATCCTCCTCAAAAAATTATGTTTTATAACTTCCCCGGCCAAACCAGTTGTTCGTTTTCATTTGCCTGAATTTTTTGTAAACAAATGGTTTTTAATCAATTGTAATTAGTTTTTCTATACATTAGTGTAATTTCATTACCATTAGTAATGATTTTTCTAATGAAAAATATTTCATTACCATTAAATGGTAATGAAATTTTTTTCATTGTCATTAGTAAGAACTAAGAACACCACGGCTAAAATCTCATTCAAATATTTATTTTGTTTTGAGTTTAAAATTAGTTGTTTTTACAAAATGTATTGAGAACAGACATACATATAAATAGTACCCAAAGGGTGCTTTTATGTAATTGTTGCTTTCAAAAAGGAGTTGATTTATACCTGGTTTTACCAAATCAGACAGTTCATATACGAAAGTACAAAATTCTCGTCCCGTTGATTTTTTGTACCTTATGTAATGTCTCGGTTTGAGTAAGAAAGTTATCATTTTCTTATTGCGGACAACTGAAGAGTAGAGTGATGTTTACGAAACAATTGTATTGTCTATCATGAAAATGATCAACCCCTTTTTGAAACAACAAATAAAAATCTAATATGACAATATCATATTAGAATTTGGACTTGTGGTAGAAGAATATTCTAACTAAATATAGTAAAATAATTTCATTAATAAAGGATTGAGAATTACTTGAAATGTACATTTGTTCTCAAATCGATTTGAAGAGTAAAATTCAGAGACATTTTTAACAAATTCTGTTAATAAAATATTTGCACAGTGGTTATTATGTGTACAGTTAGAATGGTGCAGTAGAATTCTGATACCTAAACTTAACTGTAAGAAATGAGCATACTTAATTGGATTTAACACCTCCTTTAAGACAAGGACCCCCATATATAATAAAAAAGTTCTGAACTCTGTAGCTTTATATCTTTCGATCTCGTGGAACTCTATTAAATTCTTTGGGGACTTGGTCTTTTAAATTTAAAAGTTTACTATCAAGTTCAGCAATTTTTTCTTGAGGTAAAGAAAATGATTGGTTGCGGACTCTTATTAATGACAAAAGAAAAGTTTTAACAACCCCTAGACAAGCCACATGCATATAATCTAATGGAATATTTTTTACCATATCAATTGAAAGTTTTTCAATTTGCATTGCTTCTACGGTTTTGTGATGGAGTGGAAGAATTTTTCTCCGAAAATCCTCATCAGTTCTAATTTCACAGTTCTGAAGAAGAAAAATAATTTTTCTAAATATATATTCACCCCTCTGCTTGCATTTTGTGCAAGAAACATAACCTGTATGCCCTTTGACACCAATTACGAAAGATCTCGCTGGGGCATCAAAAATTAAAGTTCGACAGGAAACAGGATAAACTGTATTTTCATAAATGAAACCAATTTTTGTTAATCAAACAACTTCATCTAAAAACTCTTTTATAAACAAATTATTATTCTTTGGTTTAGCATTGCCAGTATAAGCGCCAACAACGAACACGAAATTCGTAGAGTTAACGTTTATTAATATTGGCCTAATTTGCAAATTTGAGCTTTTTGACAAAGGCAAGCCGTCAACGTTGATATTATGCTAAATTTCTTTAAACTGTGCGAGATTAGTAAGAATTGCAAAATCTGTCAATGCATCAACAACGCCGTAATGAAAATACTCTCCAGAATCCATTTTTCTGACTGGAGCATCTTTTGGATTTTTTTTGAGTGTTCGAACATCTCGTGGAAGGCCAGATATTTTTTTGAAAGAATTTGCAGTAAACTATTTGCTGCAGCATTAGTTATCTTAAACTCTACAGCCCATGCTGCTAAAGTATTTTTGAAATCATCAAATTCCTCGTCAGATTCGTGCTCTAATTGCTCAAATTCTTCAGAACTATTTAAAATTTCTATAGAATGAAAATCAAGATTTTCTTCTAAATTTGAAACGCATCCTGATAAAGGTGATGATGATAATAAGGGTGATGATGAGTACCACAGATTATTAATAATTTGGGTGCATTCAGTTTTAATTCTTTTTAGCACACTCATACCTGATTCGAGTTTTTATTTCTTAAAAATTGGATGTAAAATAATACGTACCCGTATTTAGCAATATATTTAACCACTAATATAAAGCACTAATTATTCAAATTCCCGTTTTTTCACAATTTTTTGTTAAATTGTAGCTCGAATATTTTTTGTTATATTTTCAATTTGAAAAAAGAAACTTGACAACGATTTGAAAGTAAAATAATTTCAACAATTATCTTAATTTTTGCATTAAAAAATACAAAAATTGTTTTTTCGGACTTTCTATATTTTCATATATTTAGTTAGAATATTCTTCTACCTCAAGTGCAAATTCTAATATGATATTGTCATATTAGATTTTTATTTGTTGTTTCAAAAAGGGGTTGATCATTTTCATGATAGACAATACAATTGTTTCGTAGACATCACTCTACTCTTCAGTTGTCCGCAATAAGAAAATGATAACTTTCTTACTCAAACCGAGACATTACATAAGGTACAAAAAATCAACGGGACGAGAATTTTGTACTTTCGTATATGAACTGTCTGATTTGGTAAAACCAGGTATAAATCAACTCCTTTTTGAAAGCAACAATTACATAAAAGCACCCTTTGGGTACTATTTATATGTATGTCTGTTCTCAATACATTTTGTAAAAACAACTAATTTTAAACTCAAAACAAAATAAATATTTGAATGAGATTTTAGCCGTGGTGTGCTTATTTTCAACAATTATTTTAATTTTTGCATTAAAAAATACAAAAATTGTTTTTTCGGACTTTCTATATTTTAATATATTTAGTTAAAATATTCTTCCACCTCAAGTCCAAATTCTAATATGATATTGTTATATTAAATTTTTATTTGTTGTTTCAAAACAACTGAAGAGTAGAGTGATGTCTACGAAACAATTGTATTGTCTATCATGAAAATGATCAACCCCTTTTTGAAACAACAAATAAAAATCTAATATGACAATATCATATTAGAATTTGGACTTGTGGTAGAAGAATATTCTAACTAAATATAGTAAAATAATTTCATTAAGAAAGGATTGAGAATTACTTGAAATGTACATTTGTTATCAAATCGATTTTGACTTCACAATTATACAAGATATCAATAAATTTAAATAAACTTAAAATAATATCAATAAACCCATTTATGTATAATTTCAAATAAATATTTCAAAATTTTAAAATTTTTGTATTTCTAAAGTCATTTATACGTAGTTTTGATTT
This sequence comes from Leucophora obtusa, assembly GCA_949987735.1. Classification (NCBI taxonomy): domain Eukaryota; kingdom Metazoa; phylum Arthropoda; class Insecta; order Diptera; family Anthomyiidae; genus Leucophora; species Leucophora obtusa. Next base: position 171,853,898 of record OX465295.1, on the reverse strand, counting down.
AATTGCCTTTTTCTTAAGTGCACATTTGCTATCGTTTCAATTTTACAAAATTATGTACGCAATTGTCTTCTTTAAGGGCACTTTTTGTACTTTCGCATTTAAGATAACTGCCTCATATTTTTGGCAGTTTTACATTATTTTCGTAAAAAAGATCACCGTTAGCTGCCTCTTGTGTTTTACTTTGTTTTTCAATTCTAGGAAAAAAGATCACACATAAAATAAATGTGCTGTCAACTTTTTTTGTGACAAAAATATACTACTTTAGTCGTTTTTTAACCATAAAAATCGCAAGATCTGGTGCAAAGCACAAATTTGTCATCATTAGCTTCCCAGGAAAATTTTCTGTTCCAAAGAATCGGTTGTAGAATAGCTGCTGTTCATTCACAACCCCTTCTACTGTCGATTCTCACACCGATTCTTTTTGTTTGAAATTGTCCCAAAAGCAACCCCTTCTATGGCTCCAAAGTGGAACCGGTTGCTCTAGAATCAGTTATGGAACTAGTTCTGGAACTGATTCTACGTCAACCACACCTTCCATATAGTATCCCAGGATCTGGTTCCGGAACCAGTTCCATGGAATCGGTTGCAGTGGAACCAGTTGTAGAATGGGTGTGGTTGGCTACCGATTGTAAAAAAATTTCCTGGGTTCATTTGTTTTGTTTGTTTTCAGTTTGTATTGGTATACCTGCACATTAAGGCAGGTAAACAATTTGACTTAGCTGTGTTTTTGGCTTACCTGCACAAAAATTCTTGCAAAAGTTGGTTGTGCAACTAAGTCAAAATTACTGTAGTGCGATAGCAACATAAAATCTCAAACACTTGACTTCATATGGAAAATTTATTAAGAATAATAGTTGAGATAAACATTATATGAAATGTAAATATTAAATGTAAATAATAAATAGTTCTCAATTTTTTTTAACTGAAAATAAATGTTTCAGTTACACAGGAAAATTTTCTGTTCCAAGGAATCGGTTGTAGAATAGCTACTTTTCATTCACAACCCCTTCTACTGTCGATTCTCAAACCGATTCTTTTTGAAATTGTCCCAAAAGCAACCCCTTCCATAGCTCCAAAGTGAAACCATTTGCTCTAGAATCAGTTCCGGAACTAGTTCTGGAACTGATTCTAGGTCACCCACACCTTCCATATAGGATCCTAGGAACTGGTTCCGGAACCAGTTCCATGGAATCGGTTGCAGTGGAACCAGTTGTAGAATGGGTGTGGTTGGCTACCGATTATAAAAAATTTTCCTGGGTATGTTATAGAAAAAGACTGGAAATACTCGCCTGAGATCAAATGAAAAACTCGAAGTTTCTCCAAGGTTTGAAGCAATGTTTATTGGGAATGTTCGTTTCTGTGTGTGTGTGTTTGTATGCATGTATGTACATTAGACTGGTCAAAAAAAAAAGTTGGAATTCTCGCGCTCAAAAACCCTACAAATATGCCTTTATGAAAATAAGGTCTGATAAAAAAAGTCTGCAAAAAAGTTTTGTTTAAAAGTTGCATATCGCAACTGAAGTTTTAATTTAGTATTATTTTTAATTAATAAAAAATAATGGGAAAAATTAAATATAATTATTATGATCGCGACATATCAAATCTAATAGAATTTTAGGTGTACATTACGAATATGAAATCAAAATTGAAATCGGAGTCCGGATTTCCCGAAATTTGAAAATTTCATACAAAAAATGTTCAACTTAGATCAGGAATTTTTCTTATATTTTTCACTATGAATTTTTATACTCTACACCACTATGTGGTCAGGGTATTATAAGTTTGTGCTGATGTTTGTAACACCAAAAAATATTGGTCGTAGACCCACCTTATAGTATACCGATCGGTTCAGAATTTTTTTTTATTTCGATTTAACGATGTCCGTCTGTCCGTCCGTCCGTCTGTCTGTCTGTCTGTCTGTCTGTCTGTCCATGCAATCTTGTGCGCACTCTACAGGTCGCAACTATTAAGATATTTTGATGAAATTTGGTACGCAGACCTATGTTGGCCCAAGGACGAACAAGTTTGATTTTGGTGAACATCGGTCCATGTTTAGACCTAGTGCCCATATAAGGGTCCTACCAAAATTATACTGTTTATACGCTGCAGGTCGTAAATATTAAGATATTTTGATGAAATTTGGTACACAGACCTATATTGGCCCAATAACGCAGCCTATTGATTTTGGTGAACATCGGTCCATGTTTAGACCTAGTGCCCATATAAGGGTCCTACCAAAATTATACTGTTTATACGCTGCAGGTCGCAAATATTAAGATATTTTGATGAAATTAGGTACACAGACCTACATTGGCCCAATAACGCAGCCTATTGATTTTGGTGAACATCGGTCCATGTTTAGACATAGTGCCCATATAAGGGTCCTACCAAAATTATACTGTTTATACGCTGCAGGTCGCAAATATTAAGATATTTTGATGAAATTTGGTACACAGGCCTATATTAGCCCAATAACGCAGCCCATTGATTTTGGTGAACATCGGTCCATGTTTAGACCTAGTGCCCATATAAGGGTCCTACCAAAATTATACTTTTTATACGCTGCAGGTCGCAAATATTAAGATATTTTGATGAAATTTGGTACATAGACCTATGTTGGCCCAAGGACGAAGCCTATTGATTTTGGTGAACATCGGTCCATGTTTAGAACTAGTGCCCATATAAGGGTCCCCCCAAAATTGGCTTGGTTACAAACTGCAGGTCGCAAATATTAAGATATTTTAATGAAATTTGGTGCGCTGACTCACATTATAGAAAATTTTGGCACAAGCCCCATTTTAACCCATTCGAATTTCGGATCCAAACAATACACCAGACTGGTGTAGGGTATTGTATAGTCGGCATGCCCGACTTTAACCTTTTTACTCGTTTTTTTTTTTTGCATTAATATACATACATAGAAGAATATCTATGGAAAGTCCTATTATGTGAGAGAGGATTTTTGATAACAATAAAATTATAGACAGCTAAATAATAGCGAAATATTAGAAAAAGTAAAAGGATATCTGTTATCCTTTTTAAAATTAAAATCAGTGCAAAAGTGTAACAAATTTTCGATGACACCGTTTACAGGTAGTTATGAAAATACCTCAAAAACAGCGAATAATTTATAACCTACAAATTTTTTTTAAATTTCGATTGCAGATTCGTAATCTTTGTTACAATAAAGATCAGATTTCAGAAATTTGCGCATAAAAGTTATAAACAAGTTGGATTTTTACTTACATATTTTCGGAAAATTTGGAAATTTTAACAAAAATATGTATTTTTTTCGCATAATTTAAAAAAAAACCCTTTTCGACACATTAATTAAAAAGACTACACATTTTGCAATTGTAATTCAGAAAATATCAATTCAAATTCAGAAAATATCAATTGAAATTCAGAATTTCCATTTGAAATTCAGAAAACATCAATTGAAATTCAGAATTTCCATTTGAAATTCAGAAAACATCAATTGAAATTCAGATTTTCCATTTGAAATTCAGAAAATATCAATTGAAATTCAGAAAATATCATTTTAAATTCAGAAAATATCAATTGTAATTCAGAAAATATCATTTGAAATTCAGAAATTATCATTTGAAATTCAGAAAATATCAATTATTTTTCAGAAAACATCAATTGAAATTCAGAAAATATCAATTGAAATTCACAAATCGTCATTTGAAAATCAGATAATATCAATTGAAATTCAGAAACCGTCATTTGAAATTCAGAAAATATCAATTGAAATTCAGAAAATATCATTTGAAATTCAGAAAATGTCAATTGATATTCAGAAAATATCATTTGAAATTCAGAAACTATCATTTGAAATTCAGAAAATGTCAATTAATGTTCAGAAAACGCGCAACAACTGTTCTAAAATTCAAAATCTCGCGCAATTACAGTGTTGCCATATTTGAAGCCCTTCATCTTTCACCACCTTTCCACTTCTTCTCTATCCCCTTTCCAAAGGAAGCAACACGTTAATTAATAGGAAGAATTTCCTGAGTGTTGCTTCTCTTAAAAAAAAAAAAAAAAAAAAAAAAAGATAATATAATAGATTTTTTGCTACCTCTAAATAAAGGCAAGATTTAGCTGAAATTTGGCACAGAGAGTTTTTAGATATTAAGGAATAGGGGCAACATTGTGGAGATCGCGAATTCCAATTTTCATGATTTTTTGGACCTCTCTAATGTACATATTAGCCCAGTTAGCCAATTATCATATATTCTATTTAAATCAATTAATTTTGATTTAAATAGAATATATCAATGGGCTACAGCAAACGGGCTTTGTCTCAATCCGCAGAAATCCAAATGTGTTGTAATTCACAAGCAACGAATTGTGCCAATTATCGAAAATGAAATACATATAAATGGAGGAAAAATTGAGATCGCAGAAGCGGCTAAAAACATTGGTATAATTTTCAACAAACATTTAACATGGACAAATCATATTAACTATCTTGTTGGTCAAACCTACGCTAAGTTAAGGGCTCTTTGGGCAACACAATTATTTACTCCTTTGAAAGTGAGAATACTGCTCGCAAAGTCATACCTAATCCACGGTTTAATATATGGTGTTGAACTTTTTGGGAATTGTGATATTACTACACCTTTTGCAACTGTAATTCAGAAAATATCAATTGAAATTCAGAATTTCCATTTGAAATTCAGAAAATATCAATTGAAATTCAGAATTTCCATTTGAAATTCAGAAAACATCAATTGAAATTCAGAAGTTCCATTTGAAATTCAGAAAACATCAATTGAAATTCAGATTTTCCATTTGAAATTCAGAAAATATCAATTGAAATTCAGAAAATATCATTTGAAATTCAGAAAATATCAATTGAAATTCAGAAAATATCATTTGAAATTCAGAAAATATCATTTGAAATTCAGAAAATATCAATTATTATTCAGAAAACATCAATTGAAATTCAGAAAATATCAATTGAAATTCAGAAAATATCAATTGAAATTCAGAAATCGTCATTTGAAATTCAGAAAATATCAATTGAAATTCAGAAACCGTCATTTGAAATTCAGAAAATATCAATTGAAATTCAGAAAATATAATTTGAAATTCAGAAAATGTCAACTGAAATTCAGAAAAAATCATTTGAAATTCAGAAAATATCATTTGAAATTCAGAAAATGTCATTTGAAATTCAGAAAATATCAATTGATATTCGAAAACATCAATTGAAATTCAGAAAATATCAATTGGAATTCTATTGATATTTTCTGAATTTCAAATTACGATTTCTGAATTTCAATTGATATTTTCTGAATTTCAATTGATGTTTTCTGAATTTGAATTGATATTTTCTGAATTTCAAATGATATTTTCTGAATTTGAAATGATATTTTCTGAATTTCAATTGACATTTTCTGAATTTCAAATGATATTTTCTGAATTTCAATTGATATTTTCTGAATTTCAAATGACGGTTTCTGAATTTCAATTGATATTTTCTGAATTTCAAATGACGATTTCTGAATTTCAATTGATATTTTCTGAATTTCAATTGATATTTTCTGAATTTCAATTGATGTTTTCTGAATAATAATTGATATTTTCTGAATTTCAAATGATATTTGCTGAATTTCAAATGAAATTTTCTGAATTTCAATTAATATTTTCTGAATTTCAAATGATATTTTCTGAATTTCAATTGATATTTTCTGAATTTCAAATGGAAAATCTGAATTTCAATTGATGTTTTCTGAATTTCAAATGGAAATTCTGAATTTCAATTGATGTTTTCTGAATTTCAAATGGAAATTCTGAATTTCAATTGATATTATCTGAATTTCAATTGATATTTTCTGAATTACAATTGCAAAAGGTGTAGTAAACACAAGTTAACCGTTTTATTCAACAATATCATCAGATATGTCTATGGCTTGAGAAGGGTTGATTATGTGTCATTATTTGCCATAATACTCTATGGTGTATCTTTCGAGAGCCTTCTTAAGATACGAGTACTTTTAGCTTATCACAAAATTATTTATACAAAAAATCCTCCGTATCTTTATGCCCTTATACATTTTGCCATATCCCAAAGGGGAAGAAAGACAATAATACCTATGCACCGATATCATGTATCTGAATGGCACTTTTACATAAATGCTGCACGTCTTTGGAGAGATCTTCCAGCAAACCAGCAGCTCAACAGCAACGCAAACAGCTTTAGACACTCTCTTTTAAATTTTTTTGCCTAATTTTAATTAAATTTTTGTTTCTTACAATGTTAACTTTTTGACAGACATATTAAATTAAATTATTGTTAATATTTATTTTTTCTCCTTTAAGATATTAGAAAATTTTTTACTTATGTATTATAATACGGTTTAATTTTTATTATTATTTTTTTATAATTTGCAATATATGTTTTCCACAAACTGCTTTCCTGTACTTTAATTATAAGATTTACTCTTGTTGTACGGGATATATCAAATAAATAAATAAATAAAAAAAAATAAAAAAATGGGCTTCAAGGATTTCTGTAAGACATTTTAAAATTTTTCGCTAACGACATTTGTCGCTGAAATTGTCTTGAAAGATGATGTTAAGAAAATCATCTTTACGATTAGCTGTATGAAAAAATCTTAGCTGATCGCATATAACATTCTGTTGGTGACAAGTTCAGCGGCAGTATCATGCATTTGTCATATAAACGACGATGTTAACTAAATGGTGAACGACAATATCTCATTACTGTCGTCTTGCGACTCTGTAGGTGACAAGGTGAGCGACATTGTCTTAGGTGTCTTATGTTTAGAAATTCTCATTCAGTTATTCATTTTATTTCTTAAATATGAGACTTTGGGTATTAACTTGTAGTATTAATATTGCTTAACTCAAGCGTTTTATTGTAAAATTAATAAAGCAAGTTTTGAAATAAAATGTTCTTTGTTTAAATGAATTAAATTATTTAAATAAAATTGAAATGCAAATTAATAACAAATAATAAATATGATTTATAATAAAAAATAAAAATTTAAAACCAATATTATTATGTGAAAAAATTCTAATAGTATTTTCCGTGCGCTGTTTGTTTTACATTTAAGCAAATAAAAATATTACCTAAATGAAAAATTTGTATTTAAAATTTTTTTGGAAAAATAATAAAGAAATCGGAGTTGTCAGCAGGCTGGCCAGACTTGGGGTTTTGTCCCCAAATTGGGGATTTTTTGTTGGTCTTGGGAACAAAAATTTTCATTTTGGGACAGGGGATTTTTTTGGGGACTTAAAATATATTTTGGGGATTTTTTGGGGATAGTTAAAATCCTTCATAAATTTTGAAGATTATATTAACTTTGTATAGTTTTCAGAAAACATCAGTCAAGTTTGTTCGCTTAATTTAAAAAAAAAGTAACAAATTCACCCTTTCATGGATTTTCTGTATTAATTTAAAGCTTTTAAACACAAATGCTTTTTGCCTGAGAGTTTTATACGATTCATGTCCCAGAATCTAAAATGTTGTTTATACAAAAAAACCTCATATCGATTATGGATAAAAGTCTATTGTATTAAACAGACAAACTTGAAAAATTCTTTAAAAAATGCCTTAAATTGTTGGAAAAATAAAATATATTTAGAGAACTTACAAATTTTTACTGGATGAATTTTTCCTAGTAAGAATTTGTAAGAAAAAAAACATATGATTTAAAACATATGATTTAAGAAACAAAACATTTGTCTAAATAATTTTGCAATAATTTTTTGTAAAAATAAAAAATATTTAAATATAATCTTATTTACGATGGAAGAAGTAAGTAAGTGATCATTTTATTAGGTTTTATTTATTAATCCAATAATTTAAATAGGTTTATTTCGCAATCAGCTATTTTAATAACTGTTGCCAATTTAGCTATTTTCTCGGCAAATCTAGCGATACTTCAACTCGTTTAGGGGGATAAAATATAATTTAGCTATTAGCGGGAAAACTAGCGATTTTTCTTTTCAAGAGAGTTTTAACATTTTCTTAGCATTTTTTTACATTTATTTCCTTGACAGAATTTTTGAATCATTATTATTCAGCGATTTATCGGTAAATTTTTATGGAAAACAAAAAAGTTTGAAAAATTTGGCGAAGTATCAATAATTTTTTAAGAAGTTTGAAATATATAGCTATTTTTGTGAAATTTTTCAACAGAACCTAAAATATTCGTGCAATTTAGGGATTTATCGCTATTTAATTTTTTTTATAATTTAGATATTTTCTAGTGATTTTTTAGTTTGATTTAGCGATATTTTTAGGGAAGAAGTTGGCAGCAGTATTTTACTAATTCTTACAATTTTTCTGTTTGCGTACATTTTTAGATATTTTTCTTTTTGAGAGTAAATTTTGCCTTACTCTCTGTAAATTTGTTTTTGGGTAATTTTTACTGGACTTTACTGGAAAAGTACCCAAACACACCTAATTTAAAAGCGTTTTTAGTTAAATATTTTTTGAAATATGACAAGAGCTTAAACTACACATAATCTATAGAGTTTCTCACGTGCTATTTTCTGAATGAAAAAATTTAAATTTTCGGAACAAGTTCTGAATTTGGATTTTTTGTGTTTTTATAAAAAACTCAGACGTCATCTGCATAATCAATATCATCTAACCTATCATGAAGGCCCCACGAAATACCATGATGCATATCCATACAGTGGTTCATAACTATGTTAAGTACTATATTAAACAGTAGTGGAGACAAAACACAGCCTTGTACAAACAATCGGAATAAACATTTTCTATCAGTATAAGATCATATTATGTCAGTGGTTTGTTTGATAATTCTGAATAAATTAAAAGAACCGAAAGAACAGTTGAAATTTAACTTATTCGTGAAAGCGAGCGATCCTCTGGAATTTTACTTTAATTTTACGTTGGAGCCATCGGGCTTGAAATTATTGTTGCGCTTTGAAATAAGTCTAAGATCATATTGGAATGGCTTACTACATTGGAAATCAAAATAATAATGATGTAATTTACTTTTAATATTTAACATTTCCGATAATCTATAAAATTGTTATAAAACCCCACCAAAAAGAGAGATTCCGGAACAGTAGAAAAAGCACTATAATTGATGATCTAGATGTATGTTCTTCTTTTTTAATATAAACACTAATGATTTTAACATTGATTTATCATAGGAGAGGAGTACTCCAACTTCAACATTCTTCGCAAAAAAACATATGTTCTTTTATTTTACAAAAGTTTTTTATTGCCGCCATTGGGTATCGAACTTGCGACTTCACGATTGCTAGTCTAGAGCTCTACCGCTGAGCTATTCTTTGCAAGGTTGGCAACCGTTTCATTAAGTTAGTGATAAGTGATAACGTTATTTCAACAGTATTTCGTTAGGTTATTTTAAGGTTATCGGTATTTTGAGTTATATCGTTAAGTTATTTTAGGGTTAACGGTAATTTAAGTTATTTCGTTAGAGGTTTTAAGGTTAAAGGTATTTTAAATAATTTCGTTAGGGTATTTTAAGGTTATCGGTATTTTACGTTATTTCGTAGTATAGTTTAAAGATATCAGATTATTATTTTTACCCTTATTAATAAGTTATTATATAACACAATATCAGTAATATATTATTTTAAAGCCTCCAAATAAGTAGTGATATATCTGTATATCGGTAACACATTATTTCATACCTCCCACATTAATATTGATGTATCACAATATTAGTAACGTATTACTTTAGGTTTCTAAGTAAAACCAAGTAAAGGGGTACCCATTGCCAGGCAATGCGTAAAAAATGTTTAGCCCATTACCAAGGTTTTGCAGGGTGATTTTGTGCGTTCCTGGTATTAAGGCGCATCTACACGAGTGAGAAAACTGCTAGATATAGAGGCAAAAGCAACCTTAAATAGCTTAAATCATTCACAATGGCGCTATTTAGAGGTGTTTTTTGCTCTATCTCTAGCAGTTTTCTCTCTCGTGTAGATGTGCATTTATGAAGGGCGGATTATGGGACCGTAAACGTAAATGTGATGTAACTGTACCGTGCCGTAGCTAAAAAGTACACTTATAGATTATCGTAAACGACATTACTATTTAGCATCTATTTCATGTGGTTTTATATTTTATTCTAAATTTTTCCATTTATTTGTTAATTTTTATTCCTTATTTGTTGTTTGAATCAATTTTCTTTATTCATTTCATATTTTTTGCGACTAATATCATTCAGCTGTTTCGATGCCGGATAGAAAATTCTGATTTCAACAGAATGATCCGGCAAGTTCGTTTACATTTACGTGTTAGTAACCATTCGTATACATTTCTTCTTGTGGTATCGGAACAGCTGATTCGTTACAGATACGTTTACGGTTGGGTAACTCAGCCTTGAGTATTTTTAGCATTTTTTGAGATATTTGTTTACTCTCATTTTACCAAACTTTACCCAAAATTACGTCTAACAAACTTATATGGGGTTTCTAGACGTTTTGATGTTTTGCTTCACACGAACGAAAATACAATAACAAAATACATGCATTCATTCGGGTGACAACAAACGTCTTCTAGAAACCCCATGTTAATATTACGACCATACACACAGGAAAAACATTGGTTGGAATTCGATTAAAACCATTAAAATTAATTTGCCAGGACGTTATTTTATTTGGAGTTACCTATAATTGAATACTACACCAAAAATATTTTACTAGGTATTAAAAATAGGGAAAATGAACTAAAAACAATACCTTTAACAAATTATTGGTATCTCCAATCAATTTTAAAATTAGTATCAAGTTTAGTAATTCTATGCAGTAGAAGCTGCCCTTTATTTAGTGAATATGCAAAAAAATTGGTGTTATCTATCACCTTATTAAAAAAATGTCAATATTCGAAAGTGGTAACTACAAATACGGGTGTCCTAATCAAATATGATCTTAAAATCGAGTTTCTATAAAACCAACCGAATTGTGGATTGTATTGATAACACACACAACTACTGATTGGTATTGGTAATCGAATTTTTTACTATATTTGTTTTCCAAACAAAACATATAAAATAAAAATTAGACATCAAAGTTAATAAGTGTTTGTGGTGTAGTCGGTAGAGAGTTTGGCTAGTACGCCGGATTTTCGAGTTCACATCCCGGAAAAGACAAAAATTTATGTTTTTTTTTAATAAAAATAAAATATTCATATATATAAACAGCAATTATGGCTAAGAAAATTAAAAGGGTGCAGTGGGTAAGAGTGTAAAATATTAACCTGAATGGCCGGGTTCAATACCAGAAAATTCAAAAAAAAATTAATTTTTTAATTTCAGTAAAATTTTGTGGAACATAATAATATTTATGTGGAACACACTCTAAAAAGTGCATGTAAAATTACTGTTATCAAAATAGTAAGTTTTTATGTAAAATTGCATAAAATGCTTAATGTTACGCACAAAATACGTACAAAATATATTTAAACAATTTTGCTTATAAAAGTAAACACAAGCATTGTATTTTGCATGTTGGTATATACGTTTTCAAGTTTGTAAACATTTACTTTTTATAATTACACACATTATGCCTAAATATTTATATTAAGCACAAAATGCGTAATTATAAGCACTTCAACTAGTAAAAGCAAAAATGTCAAAACTAGAAATACAAAAAAAAAAACAATTTATAGAAAACTTTCCGTTTAAGGAACAAATTAGCGGATTTAAAAGCAAATGGCAAGATAAAGAAGTTTAAATAGACATAAATCAATTCACTGTAAATAAATAGTTTTATTTAATTGGACATCTTACATAAATCAAGATTTTCAAACTGAAAGTAAGTTGGTGAATAAGTGCGTTGAAATTAAATAACTAAATAACACTGTGAGACAAATGGTAGGGGAAGGGAAGGGTTCAAACTACCGCGGAAAGTTATATCGGTAAAAAAGAAGTTATACTTGTCCCGGCGTTTCGCTGGGTCACGTCTAGGAATCGAGATATATCGATTTGAAGTAAGTAACTATCATATATGGGAAATTGTCACCTTTGGTGGTCTTTTTTTTGACATAACTATAGAACCACTAGTCCGATTTTGCGTGGACATTTAAAAGGAAAAAAGGAAAGTGCACTTTTTTAATTATTTGGGTTTTTTCCGTTTGCTACCTGCATGATTTTGTTACACAAATTGCACCCACAATTTGATTTTTATGGTAGCGGTAACAAACTAAAAAACGGTCATAAATGTGCGTGGACAATTAAAAGGAAAAAAGGAAAGTGCACTTTTTTAATTATTTGGGTTTTTTCCGTTGGCTACCTGCATGATTTTGTTACACAAATTGCAATCACGTTTATGAGTGGTCATGTTTTAGAACATTTCGAAAAATTTAAAACGCACACGAATGAGGTATATAGCCACCCTTAAAAGATGCGCCAATACATAAGTACCTCTCAGTAAAATATTGAACCTTACGTAGTTTTTATAGGTGTTCATTGATCGATTTTTGTCATTCAACAAGTGTCTCCGAACGCGTAAAGTACGATTTTTTTAAAGTGACGAAAAAGTAATAAAAGTATAAAACCGAAATGAGTGCAAATTGTCCAGAAAATATCAATTTATTTTGTTACGTTTGTGGCAAAAGAGATTTTTCAACAAATACTGCATTACTCACTGAGCAAGTGGAGCGTGCTTTTAAACTTTATTTTGATTCCGAAATAATTCGCGGCGTTTCGTGGGCCCCAGACAAAATTTGTAAAACGTGCTACAATGCTCTTAACATGTGGATCCAAGGGAAACGCAGTTCACTTTCTTTTGGTGTACCAATGATTTGGACTGATCCAGGAGAGCACAATTCCGATAACTGTTACGCTTGCGCAAACAAAATATGTGGAGTAAATCGTAAAGGCCTTAAACGAAGAGTTTACATATCTGTTACAACTGCACAAATACCTTTACCGCATTCGGATGAAATACCAATTCCACCGCTTCCAAGTCCTGACAGAGAAACTTCATTTTCTATTGAAACAATGGATCAATCGGATTTCACCTATAAACCAACATAAGAAGCCGGCCCATCGAACAAAATAATTCCAATATCACAAGCAAGAATGGACAAGATTGTTGCAGAATTAAACCTTTCTTAACGTGAAGCAGAAAAACTTGCCCAGCTTTTGAAAGAAGGCAATAAATTGGAGCCTAATGTCAAAGTCACCGGATATCGAAGACGACAATTGCTATTCCAACGGTACTACACACTCAACGAAGGGAACACATTTGTTTTCTGCCACGATATAAAGGGACTGATGGAGGCGATGGCCATTAATTATGTCGCAGCTGATTGGCGAATGTTCATCGATTCTTCGAAATCAAGCCTGAAAGTCGTTTTGCTACATAAATATAATAAAAAACCAAGCATTCCCATTGCCTACAGCACAGAAATGAGCGAAACATACGATTCGATGAAAATAATTTTGGATAAAGTTTGCTACACTGATCACATGTGGCGGATCAGTTGTGGTCTGAAAGTCGTAGCGATGCTAAGAGGTCTCCAAGGAGGCTATACGAAAAACATGTGTTTCTTGTGTCTTTGGGATACCCGATTTAAAGGAAACCAATACGAAACGCATGACTGGCTTCCTCGAGATCCAACGGAGAAAGGACACAACTGCGTAAATGATCCACTGGTGCCAATGGAGAACGTCCTCATGCCCCCTCTCCATATCAAACTGGGAATCGTAAAAAATTTCATCAAGGCCATTGTGAAGCAACCGAAAATTCTTGATTGTTTGAATATTTTCCCACGAACCAGCGAAGCAAAATTGAAGAAAGGTGTTCTGAATGAGCCGGATATACGAAAGCTCATGAAATCAAAGGAATTTAAAGGTGCTTTTGACGGTAATGATTACTTTGCGTGGAGGGCAGTGAAAAAAGTCATACGATATTTTTTGGGAAGTACGCGAGCACACAATTACCCCGCTCTTGTGACCAAGATGTTGCACTACTTCCAGAAAATTGGAGTGAATATGTCCCTCAAAATTCACTTCTTGCATCACCATCTCGAATACTTCAGCAAGCAGCTAGCCTCAGAGTCGGATGAACATGGCGAGCGCTTCCATCAAGTGGCAATGCCAATGGAAATGCGATATAAAGGCAAAAGGCTCGATTCGATGCTGGCTGAAATTTGTTGGTGGTCGCAAAAGACGTACGATCCCGACAATGAAGATGAAGAAGAAGAATATACAATGGGAGTTTCCTCCGAGGGTAAGTCACAAAAATGAAGTTAACTGACTGATTAAAAACAATTGAATTTTTCCAGATGAAAACAGATCCTCATCCGATACAGACTCTGAACAAGTGGGCGAACCACCACGCAAGAAAGTAAAGGGCGCAAACAAACGAAAATAAGTTTTGCGTTCATCGATTTTTATAGCCTATGTATTAGGCTGGGTCGATTTGTGGGGAGGCAAAAAAATCGCCCATGGCTCAGGGAAAATCGTATTCTAGGGATCAAAATAAGAAACTTTGCCGAAGGAACCATACCTCTAAAACGAATTCTACTACCCCTAACTGTTGACTTTTGTCCCGTAGGGTCAAGTTTTGAAAAATCCCACTTTGACCCATTTAGAGTGCCCCAATCGAGTCCAAATGTATGACCGACCCCCACTAACTTTGGAGGGCCGATCCACCCATGCCAGTGGCACACCCCCTGGAACTCCCCTGGGGGGTTCCCCATACAAACATTTTAAAAAATCACCATTTTTGGCACTTTATTTTATTATTTTTTATTTATTTTATTTATTTTTATTATTTTATTTATTTTTTCTCCTTAGAAATTTATTTAGTCAGAACATATGTAAATGAAAAAATTAATTTAACTTAGTAATAGAAAAGAAAAAATGCCCAGACTTGAAAGCAAAAAAGACTTCAAACAGTAATTTTTTTTATTTTCTTTTCTATTACTAAGTTAAATTAATTTTTTCATTTACATATGTTCTGACTAAATAAATTTCTAAAGAGAAAAAATAAATAAAATAATAAAAATAAATAAAATAAATAAAAAATAATAAAATAAAGTGCCAAAAATGGTGATTTTTTAAAATGTTTGTATGGGGAACCCCCCAGGGGAGTTCCAGGGGGTGTGCCACTGGCATGGGTGGATCGGCCCTCCAAAGTTAGTGGGGGTCGGTCATACATTTGGACTCGATTGGGGCACTCTAAATGGGTCAAAGTGGGATTTTTCAAAACTTGACCCTACGGGACAAAAGTCAACAGTTGGGGGTAGTAGAATTCGTTTTAGAGGTATGGTTCCTTCGGCAAAGTTTCTTATTTTGATCCCTAGAATACGATTTTCACTGAGCCATGGGCGATTATTAAATCGACCCGCCCTACTATGTATCTATGTAATAACCTAATAATTACCTGTAATAATTTTTAATTTTACGTGTTAATAATAAATAATATATAATAAATATTATCCAAACTCATTGAAACATAAATTCAATATTCTTGTCAAAATGAGATACCTTCACTTAATTGTGAATAAAATTGAAACGCGTCCATCGATTTTCATGATCTATGTCTCATTTTGTTTAAAGGTTATGTGACTTTGCGTGAAAGTAATACGACTTGCCTTTTTTCCGTTTTGGATTTTTTATGAATTAAAAAAATAAAAAAATTTAATATTGTATATTGGAATTGTAATTTTTAATTTTTTTAAAATTGTTTGAGCAAAATCGGACTAGTGGTTTTTGAGTTATGTCAAAAAAAAGACCACCAAAGGTGACAATTTCCCCTATATGATAGTTACTAACTTCAAATCGATATATCTCGATT
Organism: Leucophora obtusa; assembly: GCA_949987735.1. Taxonomy (NCBI): domain Eukaryota; kingdom Metazoa; phylum Arthropoda; class Insecta; order Diptera; family Anthomyiidae; genus Leucophora; species Leucophora obtusa. The sequence goes on along the minus strand of OX465295.1, from coordinate 171,838,109 downwards.
CCTAGACGTGACCCAGCGAAACGCCGGGTTTTGACCGATATAACATTTCCCGTTGGTTTCATCCCATCCCGATTTTGACTGTCGCATAGTGTAATTTATACATATTTTTCTCCAGATATTCAACGTAACAGACTGTGTCACATGCTTCCGCTAATAAACATTTAAATGTGATGACAGTCACAATATTGGGCAAATTGAAACCGGGCTTAGATTAACACGTAGATTAACTTTCTAATTTCCATGAACACACTAATAGCAAATATTTTGGTAATAATGAAATGAAACAATATCCGCAGCTCAATTAATTTCTTGGCTTTGACCTATCTGGAGAAGACAATCTCATATATATTCTCTAAAAGTTTTATTATTTAAAATTATCAAAAACTTTGGGATCTTAAATCAATCTTTCAGTTTTTCCCCGTTTTTTTACAATAGTAATATTGATTGATCGCTAGATTCATTTTTTATTTGATCTACATTTCGGTGCTTTAAAACGGGTATTTATGTTAAAGATACTAAAAACTGGTATATTAATTTTCCTAAACATTCTCAATTGTGATTATCATATATATAGTCATTCAGATTTTTGACGGTTTCGACAACAAGCATTTTTTAACAGGATGTTTTTGAAAGTCTCAATTTTGTCTTATTATTTGATCTGTTTGTAACTATATTACGTTATTTATTTATGTATTTATTTTATTTATTTATTTAATTGATTCCATTTCCTGTACAACAAGATTGTGTCTTATATTTATAGTACAGGAGCGTATTACGTTACAAAAAAGAATTTTTATATTATTATTAATTATAAAGTCACATAAACAAACTTGGTACAAATATAACAATATTGATAAGCAAAGAAAGAAAAATTATTTGAAAAAATTAAATAAAAATGTTTTGAAACTATTAGCATTGCTGTTTACTTGTTGACTTAGTGGAAGATTGTTCCAAAGACGAGCAGCATGTACAAAAAACTGCCATTCAGACATTAGGCATTGATGTCGAGGAATTACAATATTCCGATTTCGTGGCGATTGGAAAAAGCGTATTTAGTCAAATAAATAATTGGGGATCCGACTGTTTATTATTTTATGCAAGAATGTCAGTGTTTGAATTTTTAGCAGATTATCCAGAGAGACTCCGTAAAGATTATTTAGACAGAGGAAACATGATCAAACCTTCTCAATCCATACACATATCTAATAATATTATTAAATAATACATTTAGTCTTCTATTGCTAACTGAATCACAGCTTCCAAATAATTCACACCCATACATCAGGGAGGGAATCAAGTACGTCCTGGCAAGTAATGCCCTTATTCTTAACGTGGTGAAATATTGTGTGGACCAGACAGCTCGTAGCTTTACATAAGCTTGACCAATCAGTGAGTTTATATGATCAGTCCATATCAAGTTGCTGTTGAAAATTATCCCAAGGTTTTTCGCTGTGTTAACAATTTCAATCTTCTCGCCATTTATAACGATATCTTCAGAAATGGAGGGAATTAAACTTTTCTTACGTATCACAATACACTTAGATTTTCGCGGATTCAGACAGAGTCCGTTTGCAGAGGTCCAAAGGTAGATTCTGTTCAAGTCATCATGTAGATAGGATATGCCTGAAGCAATATTTTGAACTGGGCTACTTAAAGTGAGTTGCACGTCGTCTGCGTATAAATGTATCTTACATTTAGTCAGTTGTTTTGGCAAATCATTTGCATATAACGAAAATAAAAGTGGACCTAAAATAGAACCTTGAGGCACACCCCTAAGAAGGGATAAGCTATCTGACCATACATCGTTTATAAATACCGATTGTGCGGTTCGAGAGATACGATGATATAAGTTTAGTAGATGTGTCAGCAAATCTAAAAAAGTAGTTAAGTTATTTAATTAGTATATCATGGTCTACCGTATCGAAAGCCTTAGAATGGTCTAGAAGTACTAAAAAGTTAATATTTCCATTTTCTAGTCCTTGCCGTATATTTTCACTTACTTCAAAAAGAGCTGTAACGCAGATATGATTCTGACGGAAACCAGATTGCAGACTGTTAAGCAAATTATGAGTATTAACATATGCAATCATTTGTTTATACTACAAAAGTTTTTCTAAAACTTTCGATAGAAAACATAAGATGGCAATGGGTCTGTATTCTCCATTTGACTTAGGTAATGGCAAAATTTTTGCATATTTCCAGTTTAACGGATACATACATGACATTATAATAGTATTAAACAGATGAGTAACATACGGCAAAATCAAGGGCAAAAGTAATATTATAAATTTTGGGTGTAAGTTATCACTACCCACTGCGTTTGATTTTATTAAAGAGCACGTTGAAATAACGTCATATTGTGTAACGCAAGAAAATTGAAATTGTTCGCCGATTATCTGATTATCTGTATCTAACGTGTCTGGGGAAAAATTGAAAAAATGCTTGGATTAAAGGGGTGTTAGTAAATGTTCTGTTAAGCATATTTGCATCCACATGGCAAACGATATTATTGTTTGCATTGCCAATTCCTATTTCACGAATAGTATTCGAAGTTTGTTGAGTATTGATTGCAGTACTAAACCGTTTGGAATAATATTCGGTTTTTGCATATCTGATATGTTTATTAACATTTTTTTCTGGCAACGGAATATTGTATTTTAAGCTCAGAAGTTTTAAATCTCTTCCACCTGGCGTATGCAAAATCCCTTTGGTATATAGCATTCTTAACAGCGTTTTTAAACCAGGGTTTTTGTTTAGTTATTGTTTTTTTATGTTTCAGTGGTACAGTTAATTCAAAAAGATGTTGAATATTGTGCTCCAAAAATGAAGATTGCTCATCCACGGATGTCATAAAATATATGTCACTCCAGGGAATGTAGGAGGAATATTCATAAATACAATTAAAATATAGGTATTTAAAGTCACGATAACTAAAACACTGTTTAACTTGTTGTACTTGAAAATTATAAGTTAGAAATATAAGGTCATGTTTAGAAAAACATGGCGCGTATATCTGATCATACACAATTATGTTAGCAGTGTTAGACACAAGGAAAAGGTCAATCAGCGTGCTTGTTCTGGACGTATGGTGAGTTGGATTTATCATATTAACTGGAAAAAGCCCAAGCGATAGCATATTATCAGGGAGTGCCGTCTCCATTAAGACATTTGAATTAAAATCACCAGTAATGACTATATCATCGTACTCTGAGGCAAGATTTTCTAGTGTGGAATACAAAACGGTTAGAGGTATTCTCTTATTTGGCCTATGAACGCAAACCAACAACAATTTTTTGCCAAATGATAAAACTTCAATAAAAATAAACTCAACTACTTGCTGAATTGAACTATTTACAAAAGATGACTTACAGAAAATTTTGCAAGAAGTACTATTTTTCAAAAAAATGGCAACACCACCACCGTGACTTCCTCTGTCAGATCTAAAAACTTTGTAGCCATAAGGACATATAAGACTATTGGGAGTTGATGCTACTAGCCATGTTTCCGAAACACAAATAACATCAATGTCGGAGTTCTCAAAGACTAATTTAAATTCATCGACCTTATTATTTAAGCTTTGGGCATTGATGTATACGATTTTAAAACCTTTTTTATGCTTAGCCAAAATCCTGACCATATTCATTGTTAAATCTTTGGATCTTCCACGTTCATCAGTGTTAAAAGTCATAAAGAAGTATATTGAAGTGCGCAATGCTAACAGAAACAAAAGTTATATAAAAGACGACTAAATATAAAATTACTTTCAGAAAATAAAAAAAATATTCAAAATTAAAAAACTGTAAAAAAATAATATTGAATTAGATAAAATATTATAATTATTAAACGATGTCAAAACAATTGAAAAAATAATAAATAAAGATACAATCAGACAAAAAGTTCTTATATAAAAAACAATGTAAAACTTAATCAGTAGCGCGAAAAAACTGCTTCAATTGCTCTGGAAAAATAATATTACTTGGTTCATCATTTTCGTTTTGCTTAACGTAAACAAGACCTCGCACAATGGTGCCGCGGCGGCAATAATTCCATTTTTAAATGTTCTCCGATCTTGATGATTTTTCATAATTTAAGAAAATACACCTTGAATATCGTGTTTCTAAAATATTAGGCCGATATTTTGTTTACTTTACTGTCCAGAGCCACTCAAAGTCAAGCAATGCGAAAATGTTTGGAATATGATATTTATGTATGTTATATTTAAAGGGTTTATACTGTTAAAGTACGACACGTATGTAACTTTGAGTATTTTTTTTTATTAAAAGAGATGTCATAGATAAGATTTATGAAAAAAAAATTTTAAAATATTGAAAAAAAAAATTTTTTTTTTATCGATATATTTTTGGTCCAAAAAAAAGAACATTCATCAACTTCATTGGACTGCATGTTCCTTGCGCAGGCAAGCGCACCCTGGAAGTCTATATGGAATTAAAGCCTGAAGTCTCACCTAAACAATGCAAAAAAAAAAAAGTGAGACATTGCATGGCCATTTAAAAATATTAACAAAAAACCAAAAAATGAGCGGCTAAAAATGTGCATATGCGTAGTACTTTGTAGTAAGCATTGCAATGATTGCATACATGCTTTGTTCTTCGCTTAGTTGTTGTTGTTGTTTCTTGCTTAGTTTCTTGTTTTGTTTTTGTTCTATGCAGAAATACAATATGCGTACATTTTGTTTTTTTTTGTATTTTATATTTTAGTTTTTAAATTTATCAAGAGTTATTCAAATTTATTTATTTATTTTGTTGATTAGATGTGCAAGCTAATCAGCTGTTCTGTTATCTCTATTGCACTTGACTCTCTATTTATATTAATTATGCAAATTTATTTCTATATACAAGTGCAAGTGTTTTGAATATTATCAAGTGTAAAATAAATATTAAAATATGAATAGTTTACAATTATCATATCGAGAAATCGTTGACATTTTATTTGATTGTGATAGCGATATTGATGTTGTTGTTGATGTTATTTCAACAAATCACAGCAATATCTCACGGGATAAAATAGATTCTTTTAAAAGATTTTTAGTGAAAACATTTGTGCCTAGATTCAAATCTAAATTGAAAAGTGTATTAAATAAGAAGTCAAGGTTTTTGGAGAAAAATGATAATTGGCTGTCCTGTAGTATGTACTCTTTTGGTGAAGATTATGTGGATATTGAGGAACCGAGCTGTTCCAATAAAGTAAAGCGTGGTCGTCCTGTTATGACCTTTGAGGACTCTCAAGAAAGATCGAAGCGTTATAAAGTGCAACAATTGTGTGCCAATACCTCTGCGGAGCTGATAACGTCAGCTGCAAAGAAAATTGATAAAGGTGATAACACGTTGACAAAGTTAACACCAGAAAAAGCGCTTAGCATTATTCTTGATGCAAATTTGTCAAAATTTCAGTACGAAATAGTGAGGAATGCAACGAAGGAGCTTAATATTGACATTTTTCCGTCATATAAAAAGGTTCTTTTAATAGAATGTGTTTTAATGTTTTGTATTAAAAATCGTCGTAGAGTATCTAATGTTCTGTGTATTGTTCAAAACATTTATTGTGTGTGTTGTTTTCTCTTGTTTTGTTTTACAAAGTAAGTTGCGTTATTATTATTATTAAACTTGTTTTAATCACCAGGTGTTACTTGCAAAAAAAGAATGTTATCCACAGAACATTAAAGTTAAAGAAAATTTAAGTCAAGTCGATCTTCAAGATTTGTTAGATCATACGGCAGAAAGAATTTTGAAGTCAAAACCGCTAAGTGAAATCCGTGATATGCCCAATGACTTGAAATTAATTTCGAAATGGGGATGTGATGGTTCTTCTGGTCATAGTGAATATCAACAAAAATTCACAGATGAAAATACAACAGATAAAAGTATGTTTTTTATCCTAGTGATTAAAAAAATTAATTTATATATTTTCAATTTCTCATTAATAACTATTAAAATAATTAGAAAGAATTACACTTTTGAAAAATATAATCAGGTTCTTAATTAGTAATTTAAAACATATAAATTTATTTTTTTTTAATTATGTATTCAGTAATACTTACAATTACTAATTATTATTTAACAGGTATGTTCTTAACTTCACTTGTGCCGTTAAATTTAATTAAAAAACATGATTCATCGTTGGTGTGTTGGGAAAATTCCAGACCATCTTCCACCAGACTTTGCCGTCCAATTAAATTTGAATTCGTGAAGGAAACGGCGATTGTCATCAATGAGGAAGTCAAGAGAGTGGAAGATGAAATTGCAAATTTAGTAAACACTGTAGTGGAAGTTCATAACAAAATTTTTAGTATTAGCCATACACTTTTATTGACCATGATTGATGGAAAAATTGCAAGTACATTAACACAGACTTCATCCATGGCTGTATGCTTCATTTGCAATGCTAAGCCTACGGAAATGAACGATTTGGAAATTTTAAAAACAAAGACTGAGTCAGAAGACGCACTTAAATTTGGCATTTCTCCACTTCACGCGAGAATTAAATTTATGGAATGCATTTTACATATTGCATATAGAAAGCATTTCAAAGCTTGGCGAACAAACGCAAATTCAAGAACTGCAATGGAAGAAGAAAAGCGAAATATCCAAAGAAATTTGAAAGCTGTTTTGGGAATAAATGTTGACGTAGTGAAACAAGGTGTAGGCAGCACAAATGATGGTAATACATCTAGACGATTTTTTGAAAATCCGCGCATAACTGCTGATATTGTAGGGGTTGATGAAAACCTAATTCATCGTTTTAAAATAATATTGGCTACAATTAATTGTAATGAGCCAATCGATAGTAAAAAATTCCATGATTATTGTATGGACACTGCACAGTTATATATTTCTTTGTACAGCTGGTACTATATGCCAATTTCGGTACACAAAGTGCTAGTCCATGGCTGTAAAATAATAGCAGCAGCGATCCTGCCTATAGGAATGTTATCGGAAGAAGCCCAAGAAGCTCGGAACAAGGATTACAAAAAATACCGCTTGCATCATGCTCGAAAATGTGATAGGGTGTCTACAAATGTAGACGTGATGAATCATTTATTAGCTTCTTCGGATCCTTACATAAATAAATTACGTTCAAAGCCTAAAAAAAAATATTTAGAAATGCATGAAGATGTTAAAAACTTATTATGTGATTAAAAATTATAAAAAATTGATTTTAAAATTTTTTTTATTTTAAATTCGTTGGTTTTTGGATTTCTATAACTATGGAATTAGCCGAAATAACTGATTTCTACGTTGAACTTGTATGGAAAGTGGGCGTGTTTGTAGGCAGATTTTTTTCATATTTGATATCTAGAAAGAATAAGTTAATTTAAAGCTTCTTATGCAATTTTCATGATTCTAGATCTATTTTTATAGAAAATGTTCCACTTTATAGTTCACTTCGTATGGGAAGTGGGCGTATTTGTGGGCGGATTTTGTTCATATTTTCAGCAAAGCTTTCTAATATCAAAAAACACAAATTCACCAAATTTCATTGATCTAGGACAACTACAAGTATTTAATGCCGGGCTTTATATGAAAGGGGACCACTGTGCCTCGTAGTGTAAACACTGCCTTCAAGAGCATATCCTTCTTTAGGCCAAGCGCTGTTTTAAAAATGCCATAATTGTGTGGTGTAAGATTCTCATTTATGTAGAAAGGGGTATCACTTTGAAAACCAGCATCAGATAATAGCAACGGCGATTTATTTACATATAAAATTGTATGAGTCCTAAATTTGTATCAAATAAATTAATATTGAACTTGGACAATGAAAAGAAACTTGCACTTGTATTGTATGTTAAAATTAATATTTATAAATATTTGTCTGGGTGAGGACAGCGACCGGGGACGCCACGCTTCCTCTGTTGAACTTCGATTTAAGGAGGATAACGACCGGGGACGGCACGTTTCCTCTGTTGAGCGATGCTTGGGTGAGGACAGCGACCGGGGACTGCAAGCTTCCTCTGTTGGACTTCGATTTAAGGAGGACAACGACCGAGGACGGCACGTGTTTGGGTGAGAACAGCGACCGGGGACGACACGCCTCCCCTGTGGCAAGAACCTTCCAGGATATTCGTGAGGACCTTCCAGGATCTTCGTAAGGACCTTCAAGGATAATTGCAAGGACCTTCCAGGATATTTGTACGGACCTTCAAGGATAATTGCAAGGACCTTCCAGGATAATTGCAAGGATCTCCAAGGATGTTGCAGGATCTTCCGGGATGTAGAAGCTACCTAGGACGGCACGCTTCCAGTACAGGATCTAGAGGAGAAGAGGATATTATTAACTAGAGCTTAGCTTGTTCACTCGTTCACGACCGCAGCCAACTGATCCAGACTTCTGCCTTTTATACCCTTTGAGTGTACCGAGGTATGCTTGAAAATGCTTATACAAAATAACAAGGCATGTTTGAGTAGTAGTGGTAACTTGTATAACTAGTCAGAATCGCAACTTGTGTAGACAGAAACGAGCGAAGCGACTTCTGTCGTTACAATATATATGAAACATGCTTGTAATATTTTGCATTTTCTCAACAGCATTGTTAGTATGATTATAAAAGACTTATTGCAAACAACAATTTCTAAACTCTTTGAAGTTTCGTTCTAGTAAAGTCCCGTTAATTTCTGAGTAAATTCATCGTTGAATATTTTGTACTGCGTGCATTGTCATTTCATTCTCAGTTTTGCATCAATAAAATGCGGATGTAAAAATTAAAGTTAAAGTTTAACACCCGTATTCGAAACTTTATAACAATGACAAATTTGTGAAAACACTGTGGTGAATGGTTTGCGTTGTCACAATTTTGTCATTGTTATAAAGTTTAGAATATGGGTCTTAAAGATAAATTTATTGAGACTTAATTTTTTTCATATAAAGTTTTTACTTTTTATTTATTTATTTATTTATTTATTTATTTATTATTTTAATTATTATAATTTTATTTATTACTATTATTTTTATAATTTTTTTTTTTATTTTTTTACTAATTAATAAAAGAAAAAAAACAATAAAATGTGAATTGGTTATTTGCAAGCAGAAGCTAATTCTTCAATTGTAGACATAAGATTATTTTACAATTGTAGGCATAAGCTTATTCTACAATTGCAAGCAGTAATATTTTCACGAGGGTTCCTTTTTCTATAGTTACTCAAGTCTTTTTAAAGCGTAAGGCTTATGCTCACAAGCTTTATTACAATATTTTTCTAAAGGGGTTTGTTTGGTCTATTGGGTTGTAATTTGAATTAAAATCATTTTGTATATACCCGAGTAAAAAAGCTTATATATCTTATATATAAGAATATAAAATAATAATATAAGTCTTTATATAATCTGATCCGCAAAATGGGTCTATAAAATTATATCAGATTGTATTCCCAGTGTAGAAACGGTAATGACATATCATTATTTTTTGGACTACCAGTAATGACACCCACTTACCTTCTGCACTATTTTAAAACATATAATAATGAGTTATTGATAATGACTTATTTTTATTATTATTTCAAATAGAAAATAATTTGCTAGATTTTTTTTTAAATTTTTTGAAATCTATTTTTAGACTCAATATTTTTTAAACACTGGTAAGGATACCCGAGTAAAAAAAATTATATATAATCATATGTGGCATATATTACAATATATAATTAGACATGTGGTTATGTATAACCATATATAATTATATATGACGTTTTTTCCGAAAAATTTTCCTTATATTATGCCATATATAATTTCATCTAATTAGATATCGGCCTTCATAATATTAGATATGGCATATATAATTATATATTACATAACATGGTTGATCTTATTGCATATATAGTTATATATAGAACTATATCTTAATATATATGGTGGCATTTTAGCAATATATAATTATATATGGTATCATTTAAACAATATATAATTATATATGGTGACAGTTAAACTAGATATTATCATATATGGTGCCATTTAAACAATATATGGTCATATATGGTACCTCATAAACCAAATCTTTAATTCAGTTCCAGATATGATAATATATGGTACTATATATAGTGCGATATATATTTATATATGGTGTCATTTAAGCTATATATTATCATATATGGTGCCATTCAAACCATATATTATCATATATGGTGCCATTCAAACCATATATTATCATATATGGTACCATTTAAACCATATATTATCATATATGGTGCAATTTCAACAATATATGCCCATATATGGTACCTCATGAACAATATTTTTAATACAGTTCCACATACGATAATATATGCTACCATATATAGTGCCATATATATTTACATATGGTGTTATTTAAGCAATATATTACCATATATGGTGCCATTTAAACCATATATTGTCATATATGGTGCCATTTCAACAATATATGCTCATATATGGTACCTGATGAACGACATTTTTAATACAGATGCAGATATGATAATATATGCTACCATATATATTGATATATGGTGTCATTTAAACAATATTAATATATAGACATATATGGTATCATTTAAACAATATATTGTCATATATGGCACAATTTAAACAATATATGGTCAAATTTGGTACCACATCAACATTTTGAATACAATTCCATATATGGTTTAATTTGAATAATGTATGTTACTTCATTAACAATATTTATAATACAGTGTCATATATTGTAATATATGTATATCATTTAATATATATTGATGTATGGTAATGGTACAATAATTCCAATATCAGTTGAGATACAATTTGTCGGTCCATATCAACAATTTGTTCACGTACATTTAACATATATATATGTACATTTAAGTTATAATTTATAAACACTTTATAAAGTTAAATAGTTCCATAAACCTCGTCTAACTGTATAGAATGTTTATAAATATACGATTTAATATATAATAATTACAACTACAAATTGGTGCCATTATCTAAAATTTAATTTAATGTTAACTTATAATAAAATAAAAATGTATTTCCTAAAAATAAAAATATAGTGTTAATTAATGTTGATATACAATAGGTTTAAGTTTAACATCCCAGACAGAAAAATATAATCGGCACAATGCTGGCAAACCGTTGGCGATGGTCGGTTATGCGTTGGCAGAACGTTGCATTAACTATCTTGGCAAAAAAATAGATTTCAAAAAACATTTTTGAAAAAATTGAGAAAACTTTTTTTAATATTTGCTTTTAAAAACATGAAATTTAACCCAGTCCACCAGATTGTCAGCCAAGACCTCTACACTCTAACCTAACGAGTCTTGTATAGATGTGTGATAGCTACAAATTAAATGAATGATAAAAGCATTTCGAGCTAACTTATAAGCATCGAAAAAAGGTATTCCAGAAATTATTAAATGTATTTTAGAAAATTTTAATTGTATATCACAAAATATTATTTGCACTTCAGAAACTATAATATTACGCAAATTTAATTATTTATTTATTTAGTTGTGTCCAGAAATAATGAAATCTATTTCAGAATTTCATAGCTAATAGAGAAAAATTTCTCAAATACATTTCATAATTTCGGAAATACGATTGATAATTTCTGAAATACAGTTTGAGAATTTCTGAAATACAGTTGTGAATTTCGGAAATACAATTAATAATTTCTGAAACACAATTGATAAAACTGAACTTCAATTGACTAGTTCTGAAATACAATTCATAAATGTGAAAAATAATTGATGAGTTCTGAAACACAATTGATAAAACTTAAATTCAATTGATTATTTCTGAAATACAATTGATAAATCTTAAAACAATTAATACAATTGGAAATGGTGTAGAGCGTCAAAAAGATGTAAATAAAATTATTTTATTCAAAGATTTCAATTTAATAAAAAAATAAATATATAATTTTATAAAAAAAATTATAGAAAAAAAAATTAAAATTTTATAAAAAGAAATTCATTTTGTAAAAGAAATGCATATTGAACTCGTTACCTTCTGAGTTTAAACCTTATTTTAACAAAATATTGTAATTTTTATACAATCAGTGCTCTGCCAGTCTATTATTTTTTGAACAGTTGGCAATATATGTCTAGGATCTTATTTAATCCCAAATAAATGGAGATCTTACGTAGTACCCAAATATAATGCGGCATCTAATTTTATTTGTCATTTTTATGGATACTTTTAGATGTCAATCCCCAAATATATTGCTGTTTCTAATTCGATCTGCCATTTTAATACCGAAATAAATTGCTGGATCTAATTCGATCTGCCATTTTTCTGATAAATTTAGATCCAAGTTTATCCACAAATATATTGCTGAATCTAATTCGATCTGCCATTTTTTGGATAAATTTAGATCTAATTTAATCCACAAATATATTGCTGGATCTAATTTGATCTGCCATTTTTCAGATCAATTTATATCTAAGTTTATCCACAAATATATTGCTGGATCTAATTCGATTTGCCATTTTTCGGATCAAATTAGATCTAAGTTTATCCCCAAATATATAGCTGGATCTAATTCGATCTGCCACTTTTTCGGATCAAATTAGATATACGTTTATCCACAAATATATTGCGGGATCTAATTTGATCTGCCAAAACTGAGATCAAATTAGATCTAAGTTTATCCCCAAATATATAGCTGGATCTAATTGGATCCGCCATTTTTCGGATCAAATTAGATCTAAAAATATCCGAAAATATATAGCTGGATCCGCCAATTTTCGGATCAAAATAGATCTAGGTTTATCCCCAAAGATATCACTGGACCTCCCAATTTTGAGATATAACTTGATCTTAGTTTATCCCCATATATACAATGGGATCTAATACGATATGATTGGATACACCCAATTTTGAGATCTAATTGGATCAGCTAGATATTACAGCAGATCTTAAACAATATCAAATTGGATATAATTAGATATTGCGCGAGATCAATTTTTTTTACTCGGGTATATAACCACATATTTTTTGATTTTTTGTATGTTGGCGAGTAAGCTTACTTGTGTGCAGCAGGTCAATTATGTTTTTATCTATTAAATATTACATGTCGATATAGCTCAGATGGTAGAGCTATTGACTGGTAATCTGTAGACCCAGGTTCGATTCCCGCACCAGCAAATGAAAATCTATTTTTAGACTCATTATTTTTGTCAGTACTGGTAAGCACATAGGTAATGATATATTTTTTGATTTTTCGTATACTGGTGTGTAACCATAACTCATTATTTTTCGCGAAATCGCCATATAAAGGTAATAAGAAATGTAATAACAAAAGTAACTAGTTACCATTACCAAGTATTTAGTTACATAACCACATATCTGGTAATGATTTTCTACACTGGGTTATTTTAGATACAATTCAATCTAATATCATAAAATTGGATATACTCTGATGCAATTGCATCCCAAAATTGGGCACATCCAATTGAATCGTATTGTATCTAATCTGATATAGTTATATACTATTTAATACAATAGGATTTCAAGATTTATACCCAAAATATGTTGGGTTTTGAAATATGTTTGAATTTTAAAACTGACATAAAAAATATTTTTCCATAGGAAATTTGAAATTTTTCTGATTTTAAATAACCCGAGTAAAAAAGTGTATATAAAATTATATGTGAATGGATATATTTGCAATATGTAACTGGATATAATTTCATCCGTAAAATGGTTATATTAAATTGTATCATATTGGATATAATTGTATTTACAAGGATACAAAGTTATATCAAATGATAAACTTATATCCGAATTTTGTCACGATCAAATTGGATATAAGTTAATCCAATACGATATGATTAAATTTAAATGATAAAAAAATAACTGTGAATTGGAGGGCAGCAGGATTTCGGGTCCTACACACTCAGGGGTGTGATGAAAATCGAAAACGAAATGTTTTTCAATCTAGAATAATTTGTTTCGCGAAAACCAAATTGGCTTCAAATTATTATTTATCGTTTTTTTTGACGCCGGACATCTAAATTAGGAAATAAAATATAAATTGGTATTGTACAGATCCTAAAATATTTACCATTGAAAATCAGATCGTTTTCGTTTTCGATATTCATCACATGCCTGACTGTCAGCCGAGGGCTACTGTTGATAATGAGTAACTATTAAAGACGTTAATGTATAAATCTGTTATTCTTTAAAGACTAGATCATTTTTTATCAAATTTAGGAATTTTCTATGGACTTTGAGTGGAGAAATACCACTCAAAACTTATCGGACCAGAACAAAATATATATATCGTTGAAAAGGTACTTGAAATACCTTTCCAATTATATGCAACATGCCTAGACTTATTAACCCATTACGAGCCGGGCCATGATTTTAAATGTTAATTTTTTTAAATTGGATTTTTTAAATTAAAAAAAAAACTTTTAGAAGTAAAAAAGCTCATAAAATATTAATTTAATGAAAAAATTTAGTAAAGCATATAAAAAATTGTTTTTGATCAAATATTACATTAATCTCGAATATATTAGTTAATCTCGAACATGGGTCTGATATTAACTAATATATCGTCGGCTTGCCTGCAAGAAGTGCTATGTTTTTGGTTTTAACAGGTTTTCAGGAGAGCGAAAAAACTGATTTATATTATCCTTTTAAGATATTTTATTGACATCATATGCCCTAATGATTCACGACCTTATTTATTACAATCATTATTAAGGCATATGATGTCATTGAAATATATTAAAAGGATAATATAAACCAGTTTTTTCGCCCTCCTGAAAACCTGTTAAAGAACACATAACACTACTTACAGGCAAGCCGAAGATATTGTTATATAAAAAATAAAATTAAAAATATTTTTCGTATCTATTTATATATAAAATTTTGAACGGTTTTATCAATAATATATTCCTATATATACAATTTGCAATAAAGCAAATACTGATATATGATTTAATATGATTACATATGAGAAAATTTCTAAAAAAATGTCTTATATATAACCATATAAGGTCGCACATAATATTTTATATTATCATATATTTTAATATTAAAAAATATATGTTATATATACTCTTTTTTACTCGGGAATATAAATTTTTATCAAAAATTGACTCAGAAAATATTTTAAATTAAGATTTATATAAACTTATATATAAAATGTCTTAGAAAATGGTTTGGAATCTGGATTATATAAAGTTTTATCTAAAATGACTATGAAAATATTTTTGATAATTTCCCAAGTAAAAAAAATGATATGGAGCCATATGAAGTTATATTTAATTATATATTATCTTTTATGTAATTAGATATAATTATATCCGAAAAATGTGAACGTCTTATTGTATCATATTGTATCGAATTGTATACAATTGTATACAATTTGGTACAATTTGATACAATTTTATGCAATTCGATACAATTGTATCCGAATTTTGTCCTCATCCAATTACATCAAATTATATCTTTTTGTATAAAAGTATATAAAATGTTATAAAAGTGGACATAGTTTGATACAATTATATCTAAATATTAACCTTATACTTTTTATCATATTAATAATTTAAATAAATAATATTTAAAATTAAAAAATGCGATTTAAAATTTAATAATATAATATATAATATAAAAAAATATTATTTATTCCGAATTTTTTGGGTTTACTTATACCGAAAACAAATTTTATTAGACATTATCAAGTTTAAATACCAACAAAAATACTCATACCTCGGAAATTTTATATTTTTTAATGATGGTCTTTGTTCAAATAAAGTAATATACATGCACAACATTTCAACATCAGTACCTCCAAAAAAACTCGGCATTAAAATTAAAAAAAAATGATAATATTTTGGTATTTTCAATTGGTGTAAGTGTTTTGAGTTTTTATTACCTACTTCAAATAATTTCATTTAAATTTCAATTGCTATTACCTTATTTCAGTTGTATTTTTCAAATTTTATGTTTTTGTTAAATTAAATGTTGTTGACCTTTGGTGTTGTTATATTTTTAGTATTGTTTGGCTTTAGGTCATAAATTTTTAAAAAATAAAATATTTTGTATTTTATTTTTTAATTTTCCTCCGATATTTCGATTTGCATCGCAAATCATCCTCTGGGATATTTAAAAAATACAATATATTTTTGAACGGGACTGAGTTGAAAACTTCTCGTTGCACTTAAAGCTTACTATTATTTTTAAAATAATGCATCGGATGCTTTTTCAAACTATTTTGGATTTTTTATATGTTAATTTAAAAAAAATGCAACAATGAAAATTAAATAATATTTTTTTAAGTAGTTGTGCCATAAAAAATTTCTATTCAAAAAATACCACTTAAAGTTATAAAACTATTTAATAATATTTTAATGTCTATTTTTATAAAAAGATTTAGACGATTTGCCTAAAAATTTGTGTGAAAAATACTCACTTTTAAACTTTTTAATAAAAATAGACGAATACTTCTGAAAATCTGCATAGAAAGAAAATATGTAGAAATAGAAATTTTTGGATTCCATATTTAATCAAAAAATCGATCTTAGTTCTGATTCTAAAGCTGGTCCGATACAAATTTGCACCCATTCATAGGCGTACCTGACCATTTTTCTGGGGTGGGCAAGGGACCCATTAATTTTCTGCTGTTTATTTGCCCATTCTCACACTCTTAATCCTAAAAAACACTTTCGGCATTATGGTTACAATTTTTTCACACAAAAAAAAACTTTAAAATGATTCCTTGCCTTCTAATAAAATTTTCATAATTAAATAATCCTGGTAGCTTATCTTATCAAAATCGCCATATTTTTATACAAAACCCTGAATAGTGCATTTATTTTTCTGAAGAAAACCTGGTACAAGGATTGTATTCCAAGCTATATTCTCAGATTATTATGAAATTTAGATATTTAATAGAGAAAAGAAATCTAAGATTAACCTGTCTAATTCGTCCACCTCGGACGAACCCTATCTAACCCCATATTCTGACCACTTAAATTACCGAGGTGGACAAAAATAGTGAGATATTCATCTTACAATTTTTTTTTCTACAAAATATTGAAATTTCATTAAAAAATCATAGTAGTGTTTAGTTTGAAGTAACTTCCTTGTTAGATATAAACTAATTATTCGTTTAGAAGACTATGAAATCTAAGATATTTAACTCACCAAAAAAGATTCTGCGTTATTTTTCTATTATTGAACAACTTTGCGATTCTAATAATTTTTCTTAAAGAAAAACTCTTATAGTCAATTTTATAATCAGAACTAAGATAGATTTGTTTCTTAAATATTTCATAGGTAAGAATTTTTCGAACAAAATTTCTTATTTAAGAAATATTTAAAATAAAAATCGATCTTAGTTCTGACTATAGAACTGACGGACCCTTAGATTTCAACAAATTATCTGCCTAGGAACCAAAAACACAGGATTAATTGATATTAAAAAAAAGTAATATTGTGATACTTTACGCCATCAAAATCATAGATAAAAGAATTGTAGATAGATTTTTAAAAATTCTGGGGTGGGCAAAAATCAGCCTAGGGTGGGCTTAGCCCACCCCAGACCGGCCTAAGTCCGCCAATGCACCCATTAACAATTCCATTATATCCTGAAAGAATTTATGATTCAATTTGTTTAACCGTTTAAACCGCGAATTAATATTAAATTAATGTATTTCTAAGAGTTGTTTTAGAATTAAGATGGCCTTCCATACAAATATATTACCTGCATATTAGTTCGCTATTAAACTGTTAAACGAATTGATCTCGAAAAAGTGGAAGATATGGATATTTTATATTAAGCCCTTATTTCAGAATATATTAAGTAGATTTTCTCATGACTGCAACCAAAAGATGAACTTTGTCGTAAGTTTTTTTGATAGATATCGAGTTTTTCAAGTAAACATACGTCGGATATTTTCATTTTTTAACGAGCGGGAATTCCCGGGATCCCGGGAATTTCAGAAAAAAATCTCGCTGTCCCGGGAAATGAAAAAGTCCGGGGAAAAAAACCTACATATTATATAGGACCATATCTAACAATATACATACAAAAATTATTTTTTTAAATAAAAAAAAATGTTCAATTACTTGTAATTGTAATTGTTCTTTTTTGAATTGCAATTACAAATAATATTTAATTATAGATGAGTTTTTTTTTCAATTACAATTACATGCAATTGTGTAATTGCATGTGTAATTAATTACAAAATGTGATGATTAACCCCAGGCCTGCTGGAGATCTTATAATTTCGATAAATCTTCCATTAATATTATCCAGATTTGTCATGACAGTGCAATAAACATGAAAAAAGTTTTTTTACCCCTCCCGGTATGGGTTTCCAAAAATACCGTCTTAGGGGCCGTCTACGATGGAGAAGGAACCCAAATACCGAATTTAAGCAGTTTGGCCAGGCCGTTAAGCGGGACACTTTTTCTTTTTTTATCCCTCTCGGTTGGAATTAGGCTGGAAGAGGAACCTAAGTACCGAATTTCAGCTTCCTAGTTCCAGCAGTTTGGACAGGTCGTTAAGGGGCCATTTTCCCTTTTTGAGCCCCTATTTTATAACGACCCTGTCCAAAATTCAAAATACTATCTAATAAGTTAGCCCTTACTCCAGGGACCCACATTTTAAATTTCAGGTTTCTAGCCGAAGGGGTTTTTACAGGCCACCAAGGGGAGGCTTTCTTCTTTTTGCCCCTCCCTTTAGGAATTTACAAAAATTCGATCTTCGCGGCTGTCTGCGATGGATGAGGAACATCCATACCAAATTTCAACTTTATTGCCTCAGCGGATTGGGCAGGCCATTATTGGGGACATTTTTCTCTTTCAACCCACATTTTTACTATGTTTGTGTTCCAAAATAGAAAAATTACGTTGCCGGTGAGTTAGTCCTACTCCAGGGAATACATATTTAAAGTTTTAGGTTGGCCAGAAGGAATTGGGCAGACCGTCAAGGAGAATACTTTTCCCCTTATCTCCCTCCCGAAAGGAATTTCAAAAATTCCATCTAAGCGGACGCCCACACAGAAGGAGGAACTCACATACCGAATTTCGGCTGCATAGTCTCAGCAGTTTGGGCAGGATGTCAAGGGGGAAACATCCCCCTTTTGGGACATCCTGTAGGGAATTCCAAAAATACAAACTTAGTCGATGTCTACTACAGTGGAGGAATCTTTATGCCAAATTTCAACTTCTTATCTCCAGTAGTTTGGGCAGGCATTTAATGGGGACACTTTTCCAATTTGTGAGACCGTCTATGGGGACGTCTATGCCGAATATATTTGGAAATTCCGGTAGGAAATTTTTTGGAGAAAGATACTTTATTTTTACAAAGTACTTTATGGAAGAAGGTACTTTTTTTGAAAAAGTTATTTTTAGGAAAAATTAATTTTTTTTGGAAAAAGGTCCTTCCCAGCAAAATCGTTCATTACCAAATAAGTGATTATATAATAGAAATTCATAGCTCCGCACAACTTATTTTTTGGCGTCGAAACTCATATCATTTTTGTTTGCCGTGGTCGTTTTTATAAGTAGTCACGCTTACCCGCTCGCTTACGAAAAAATGAGAAATAAGTAGTTATAAGATTTTGAATAATAAGTGGTTACACACATGCTTACAAAAAGTTTAATTATAAGTGGTTATCCGATTGCTTACTTGATTCTTAAAAATAAGGAGTTAGGCAAATACTATTAGCCTAAGGAAATACATTCAGAAAATTTTAAGTTTTCTCTAGTGTGTAATTTTAGGACTCGCCATAAAAATTTAAACATATTTACATATAGCGCAATTCCATATGAAAACGATCAAAATTGGCAAATTTTTGGACGACCCCTCTCCGATTTTAAAATAAATAGTCTCAATCGATTGCCCAGCAAAAAATAATGTACCTACATATTTTTTTTTTTTTTATAGTGACTGGTTTAGTGGTGGTGTACACCACTGTCATGTGACAAAATTGAAGAATTCTTCATAAGGGACCTCATTGAAAGTTGTTTTAAAACTACTAAAGCGATCGCAACGAGTGATAGCTCGTTGGAAAGGTATTGAATCAGGCTTTAATTGAAAAATAAAATTTTCCTAATTTTTCTCAGAAATTTACCTTTTTTCCCATGAAAATTAAATTTTCCCATGAAAATTAAATTTTCCGATTTTCCACAGAAGCTCCTAAATTTTCCGGCTAATTTTTTTTTTTTTTTGGATTCCTCATAATTTTTGCTTTAAGAATCAGCAATAAAAAAATGGGCCCCGACTCCTTGTTTGGACAGGAGAGGAGCATTTAAGAGACCACCTTGTTCTCATTGTTTTTATATTTTTTATAATTGAATTATTTGTAATTATTAACATTATTTTATTTTATTATTAAAAATACATTTTAAAAATTATTTTACAGTTAAAAATACATTTATGAAGAAAAAATCAATTTTTTTTAAGAGCCCCAAGTTGAGTGTGTAGTGAATATGGGTCTGCCTGCCTTCACAAGATCGGCCATAAATCCATGGATAATAGCAGCAGTGGCATGTAATGGAACACCAAACCCGACTGAGGCTACAGGTCATAAAATGTTTTGTAAATTTTTTAAATTACCAGGTAATAAATATTTCGCCTAAAATGACACGTGCAGAAACAAGTCATAAAACACGGATTTTCCATAAATATGGCGAAATATTTATTACCTGGTAATTTAAAAAATTTACAAAACATTTTATGACCTGTGGTCGGCTTATTGGCAGTAACCAATTAAGTCCCTCTTTAAAAAACATTTTATGACCAGTAGTTCACGCAAATTTTCCTATTAAAGATAAGCAAATATCGCTTATTTTTTTTTACCTATTTTTTACCAAAAAATAAATAAAAATACTTCACACACTCTGAGTCAAATTTTAGTTGAATACTAAACGTGAAAGTGTTAAAGTGTTTTTTTGTAAAGTAAAGAGTAAGCTGTAAAGACAATTTAAAGTAAAATGAATAAATTTTGCTGCAATCCGTTTAACAAGAGTGGACATCGTTCGAAAAAGATAAAAGTATTAAAATTAACTGGTGTTTCGAAGCGATACATGAATGAATTAAATATACAATACGGTGAAGAAGCAGAATTCATTTGCCCCAAGTGTAAAATCGATTTGTCTCAACAAGCAAATGCATTGAAACAAATGCAACCACAATCCGAGAGTGAAATGACAATTGAACAAAATGTTTCATCTGATAGTGAGGCAGACATTCCGATGGTCAATATGTCTTTGAGTCCTTTGAATGAGGCTATTACCACTTTAGGTGAATCGCCTATTACAAAAAGAAAGTTGCGAAGTGAAAAATACAGGAAAGAGAAAAAAGGCAAGGTTATGAGTGCAATCGCGACAATATTTGATGAAGGCTCTGATAACGAATGCAGTCAAGCAGATGACGTTGATGACGGCAAACAAATGATTGAGCAGTTGAAAAGAAAATTCAATTTAGCGACCACTTTTCCGGAGAAATATCTCATTTTATCTGTGCTGCCTCAATCATGGTCTATACGCAAGATTTCTGAACAGTTTCAAACATCTTTTTACATCGCGAGAAGAAGCAAAGAATTAGTTCGACAGAAGGGCATATTGGCGACTCCCACCAAGAAATTTGGCTCAAGGACCCTCAGCGAAGCAACGGTGAAATTGATTCAAGATTTTTACTGCAATGATGACAACAGCTGCGCCTGCCCAGGTACACGTGACTATATTATCACACGTGAAGATGGAGAAAAAGTACACAAGAAGCGCAGATTATTATTATGTAATCTATCCGAAGCATACCATCAGTTCAAAGAGAAATACCCAGCAGAAAAAGTGGGATTTTCTAAGTTTGCCATCCTACGACCAAAAGAATGCGTGCTGGCATTAGACAGGCACGGAACGCATTCAGTCTGCGTTTGCATGTTTCATCAAAACATCAAATTAATGTTCTTTCCATGCAAGAAATTGAAAGTATTTCACGGTGAAATTGAAACATATAGGGACCTCCTGTCGAAGTCGTTGTGCGCATACCCCACGGAAAATTGTCATCTGTCCAAATGCGACAATTGTCCGAAGATTGACGAGCTAGAGCAATATTTGGCTGAAAAGTTTGAACAGCTGTTAATTCAGGAGGTGCATTTCAAACAGTGGATAATTAGCAGCGGCAGATGTTCCCTTGAGACCGTGGTAAAGCAGATTCCGGAATTCATCGAGGAATTCGGATTCAAGTTGAATGAACTGAAGGCGCACCATTTCATATCCGAGATGCAATCGAAATTTCTAAAGGAAAGTAAGGAGAAATTAGCCCAAAATGAATTCATTGTGATAAGCGACTTTGCCGAGAATTACACTTTTCTCGTTCAGGATGAAATTCAGGCTTATCACTGGGCAAACGACCAGTGCACGGTGCATCCTTTTTGCATTTATTTCAAAAACGAAGATAACGAACTACAGACCGTAAGCCTTGTTGTTGTCGCGGAGAGTTTAGCTCATAATTATGTGTCCGTTTATTTATTTCAAATGAAACTGTTTGAATTCTTAAGATCAAAATTCGATGCAATCCACAAAGTAACGTTTTTCTCAGACGGCGCGGCTTCTCAGTACAAGAATAAAAAAAATTTTTACAATCTTTGCATAATTGAAGAAGAACAAAACTGCAAGGTCGAGTGGCACTTTTTTGCGACGTCCAACGGTAAGGGCCCATGCGATGCGTTAGGGGGAACCCTAAAACGCATGGCGACTAAGGCAAGTTTGCAAAGGCCATATACTGACCAGATCTTAAATGTACAACATTTGTTTTCGTGGATTCAAAGCAAGGAAATTGCCATTAACACAGTTTTATGCACTCAAAAAGAACACGATGCCATGGAGCGACGAATTCAAAACAGATATAATAATGTCAAAACTATAACTGGAACGCAAAAGTTTCATTGCTTCATACCAAATATTTCTGATATGTCAATTAATGTAAAGCGGTACTCTTCGTCTGCCGACGTGCTAAATTTAAAGTTACTTTAATTTTATAATGATGCCAAGACAATTGAAATTTTTAATAAATATTGTAATTAAGTATAAGCAGCAAAATAAGAAAGATGTTTTCTTCATAAATGTATTTTTAACTGTAAAATAATTTTTAAAATGTATTTTTAATAATAAAATAAAATAATGTTAAATAATTACAAATAATTCAATTATAAAAAATATAAAAACAATGAGAACAAGGTGGTCTCTTAAATGCTCCTCTCCTGTCCAAACAAGGAGTCGGGGCCCATTTTTTTATTGCTGATTCTTAAAGCAAAAATTATGAGGAATCCAAAAAAAAAAAAAATTAGCCGGAAAATTTAGGAGCTTCTGTGGAAAATCGGAAAATTTAATTTTCATGGGAAAAAAGGTAAATTTCTGAGAAAAATTAGGAAAATTTTATTTTTCAATTAAAGCCTGATTCAATACCTTTCCAACGAGCTATCACTCGTTGCGATCGCTTTAGTAGTTTTAGTTTAAAACAACTTTTTTTTAGTTTAAAACAACTTTCAATGAGGTCCCTTATGAAGAATTCTTCAATTTTGTCACATGACAGTGGTGTACACCACCACTAAACCAGTCACTATAAAAAAAAAAAAATATGTAGGTACATTATTTTTTGCTGGGCAATCGATTGAGACTATTTATTTTAGAATCGGAGAGGGGTCGTCCAAAAGGTGATCGCTTTCATATGGAATTGCTCTATAATAAAAAAATTTAACTTTGTGAACAGTACTTATTTAAAATAATACGAGTAAGTCATTATTTTATATTTAGAAACAATGAATACAATAGGCCGTTATTAGGAAGTCATTATTTTATATTAAAAATAATGCAAAAGGTAATGATATATCATTTTTGGTAATGCAGATAGTAATGAGGTGTCATTACCAATATTTTGCTGGGTTATTTTGGGAAAGGGTCCTTTTTTTTTTGGAAAAAGGTACTTTTTTTGGAAAAAGGTACTTTTTTGGAAAAAGGTACTTTTTTTGGAAAAATGTACTTTTTTTGGAAAAATGTACTTTTTTGGAAAAAGGTACTTTTTTTTGGAAAAAAGTACTCTTTTTTGAGAAAATGTACTTTTTTTGGAAAAAGGTACTATTTTGGAAAAATGTACTTTTTTGAAAAAGGTACTTTTTTGGAAAAAGGTACTTTTTTTTGGAAAAAGGTACTTTTTTTGGAAAAAGGTACTTTTTTTGGAAAAAGGTACTTTTTTTGGAAAAAGGTACTTTTTTAAAGGTACTTTTTTTGGAAAAATGTACTTTTTTGAAAAAGGTACTTTTTTGGAAAAAGGAACTTTTTTTTGGAAAAAGGTACTTTTTTTGTAAAAAGGTACTTTCTTCGAAAAAGGTACTTTTTTTGGAAAAAGTTACTTTTTTTGGGAAAGGGTACTTTTTTTGAAAAAAGGTACTTTTTTTTTGATAAGGTACTTTTGGGTTTGGGCAGGCCGTCAAGGGGGAAACATCCCCCTTTTGGGACATCCTGTAGGGAATTCCAAAAATACAAACTTAGTCGATGTCTACTACAGTGGAGGAATCTTTATGCAAAATTTCAACTTCTTATCTGCAGTAGTTTGGGCAGGCAGTTAATGGGGACACTTTTCCAATTTGTGAGACCGTCTATGGGGACGTCTATGGCGAATATATTTGGAAATTCCGGTAGGAATTTCCAAAAATCCCGTCTTTGCGGACGTCTATGCCGAATATCAAGAAACCTTGTTTTAGTGGAGATAACCGTGGGGGGAGAAAAAAAGTACTTTTTGTGAAATTATATTTTTTTAAATGGAATTTTTTGGAAAAAGCGAAATTTTTTGGAGAAAGATACTTTATTTTTACAAAGTACTTTATGGAAGAAGGTACTTTTTTTGAAAAAGTTATTTTTAGGAAAAATTAATTTTTTTTTTGGAAAAAGGTCCTTTTTGATTTTTTTTTGGAAAAATGTACTTTTTTTGGATAAGGTACTTTTTTTTGGAAAAAGGTAAATTTTTTTAGAAAAATGTACTTTTTTGGAAAAAGGTACTTTTTTGGAAAAAGGTACTTTTTTGGAAAAATGTACTTTTTTGGAAAAATGTACTTTTTTGAAAAAGGTACTTTTTTGGAAAAAGGAACTTTTTTTTTGGAAAAAGGTACTTTTTTTGTAAAAAGGTACTTTTTTCGAAAAAGGTACTTTTTTCGAAAAAGGTACTTTTTTCGGAAAAAGGTACTTTTTTCGGAAAAAGGTACTTTTTTTGTAAAAAGGTCCTTTTTTTGGGAAAAGTTACTTTTTTTGAAAAAATGTACTTTTTTTTGGAAAAAGGTACTTTTTTTGGAAAAAGGTACTTTTTTGGAAAAAGGTACTTTTTTGGAAAAAGGTACTTTTTTTGGAAAAAGGTACTTTTTTTGGAAAAAGGTACTTTTTTTGGAAAAAGGTACTTTTTTTGGAAAAATGTATTTTTTTGGGAAAAGGTACTTTTTTTTGAAAAAAGTTACTTGTTTTTGGAAAAAGGTACTTTTTTTTGGAAAAAGGTACTTTTTTTTGGAAAAAGGTACTTTTTTTGGAAAAAGGTACTTTTTTGAAAAAATGTACTTTTTTTGGAAAAAGGTACTTTTTTTGGAAAAAGGTACTTTTTTTGGAAAAAGGTACTTTTTTTGGAAAAAGGTACTTTTTTGGAAAAAGGTACTTTTTTGGAAAAAAGTACTTTTTTTGGCAAACGGAAATTTTTTTGGAAAAAGGTACTTTTTTTGGAAAAAGGTACTTTTTTGGAAAAAGGTACTTTTTTTGTCCCCTTTTTGCCCCTCCCGATACGAATTGCCAAAAATGCCGTCTCAACGGACGTCTACACCGGTCGAGGAACCTACATACCAAATTTCAACTTCTTAGCTCCAGCAGTTTGAGCAGGCCGTCTAGGGGGAGACTTTTTCCCCTTTTTTCCCCTCCCTGTAAAACTTTACAAAAATCCCGTCTTGGTGGATGTCTACGATAGTGAAGGAACCTTTATACCAAATTTCAACTTCCTACTGTAACGATACCTGCCTTAAAACCCTGTCTTCACGGAAAGAGTGCTATCTTCTGTCCCCGGCCATGCTCAGTCTGGGGGTGGTCCTTTTTCCCTTGAAGACAAGTAAATGATCGTATACATAAAAAAATAAGATAGCTCAAAAAAAATATTAAACAAGGAAAGGAATAGGAAACGAAATTGTGATGCGCTCTATAGACTTCCGATGAAATAAGTCAAAGTCAGAACCCTCCCTCCAATGATAGCAAAAAAAAATTTGTCTTGCCATCCCGTTGGTTGGTTTAACTTCCTACCATACCTTTCATGAATTAAAGTTTACGAAGATTTAAAATATCATTTTTACCAACATAAGGTTTTATTTATAATAAAAAAAAATGTTAAAACAAAAATTTTTTTTTTTTTTTTGTTATAATTATATTAATAAGTTATTACAATTAACAATATAATGTTAGTGTAAAGAAATCTTGGATATGATTAAAAAAAAAATATATTGAAAGTTAAACAAAAAAATTGAATATTGAATATAACACAAAGTAAAAGATCAATAGAGAAAATAATAAGAAAATTAATTTTAAATTAAGTAATTGCAAACAACATTTAGATTTAATTTAAGAATTTTAACTATTATTTTCCCATGAGTGTATATGGAAATAAAATTAGCGAATTTGAGTTAATATTTTATTTACACAAATAAAATTTATGTATTTGAATTAATATTTTTTTTATGAGTGTATGTGTAAATAAATTTAACGAATTTAAGTTAATATTTTATTTACACAAATAAAATTTATATATTTGAATTAATATTTTCTTATGAGTGTAGTTGTAAATTTTTATTTTTTTTATTTAAAATTTGGATTTGGTTTTACTCACGTTTCATATTCTGCAACGTCGACAAGTGCTTGATGACATAAATTGGAATATGATTTTTGGATCTTCTTCATTATGCTTAATCGAGTTCGGGATTTAAATTGCAAAAACCATGAAAATAAAAGTTTACGATGTTTTTATGTGTTCGTAAATCTAAAATAACTAATATATAAATATAAAATATTCAATGAAATTCTAACAAAACAAATTAAAATAAAGAAAAATACCTAGAATCAATACATCTAAAATAATTATAATAGTTAATGAAATACCGTTATATTGTTGAATGGTTGTCATTGGTTAAGGTTGTAAAAATCATAAAAAAAAATTTTGCCATATAATTATTCCTTTTCCCTTTTCTTCCTTTCTACATTATTATTGTTGTTTCTGATGTTAACCGATGAATGACCACAATAAAGTTAAAGTGAAAAGCAGCAATACAATTATAGCATGGACACTTTCCTTTCCTCTCCGAAAAATAATTTAATCGCCCCAATGTCACTATTATTAATGGCGATTGCAAAAGAAGTAATTTCAGATTAATATTGCACGATTTCCATTAACCACGTGTAACAAAATGTCGGCGTAAATCTTCGAATTTTATTTTGCAAAAATATTGCGTACCAAATGCACTGATATTGTAAACAAATCTTAGAACACTGGACTGGTTTAGATCGATCTTTGAACCGTTTTTATCCAAACAAACTTGTTTTAGTATTTCTCCAGAATTCTTTCAAATAAAGCGTTAAACATATTAATAACAAATGTCTTTTCTAAAATTTTATAAAAATTTCATTTATCACAGAACAAAATCCAATCTTCTCTTTTTCTGGCAATCAAACAAAAATGCTTTTTTTTTTTTTTTTTT
This sequence comes from Leucophora obtusa, assembly GCA_949987735.1. Classification (NCBI taxonomy): domain Eukaryota; kingdom Metazoa; phylum Arthropoda; class Insecta; order Diptera; family Anthomyiidae; genus Leucophora; species Leucophora obtusa. Next base: position 171,810,435 of record OX465295.1, on the reverse strand, counting down.
CTTCCTAAAATTTTTCAATCCTAAAATTTTCAATTTTTTTTCAAAACTCAGTTTTCAAATTCAGGTTTGTATTTTTACCAAACGTTTCAGGGATCGTAATCAAAATCGTTCTCACAAAGCAGATTTAGTTCAATGTCCACCAGAAGAACTAAATCTGAAAAAGACGATTTATCACTGTTAGGGAAAGATCAAATTACCATATTCAAGCTATTTCCATATATCCTTTAAATGATACACTGCCACATTACCGCTTTCGCAATCTTTCAATTCATAATAAACTTGCCCAACTTTTCTCAAAACCTTTGCTTTTACACCCTTTGGAGCAAGCTTCGCATTAAACTTATTTGCTAAGGAGCTCTGCACAAAATTTCTTCGAATAACTTCTTCTCCCACGTATATTTCTCTATTTCTGGACCTTAGATTATAAGTTTTTTCATTATTTTCATAAGCTTTCCTTATTTTTTCTTGAATACCATCTCGCAAAATAAAAAATTCATCTTGACGTTGTAACATATTTTCTGATTCCTTCAATAAATTAACATTCTTTAGCAATTGATAGTCTGCGCCATGTGTTACCATAGTTTGGCCAAATACTATCTGGTATGGGGTTCTTTCAATAGTTTGGTGAATACTATTTCTTAACGCACAATTTATACTACTGATTACTCTGTCCCACTTCTAATGATTATCACGTATATACGACCGTAAGGCTTCATTGACCGATCTATTCACACGCTCGCTTGCATTGGCTTGTGGGCTATATAAGGCAGTTGTAGAATGCTTAATACCGTATTTGCTCAAAAAACGTTCAAAATCTTTGCTTCGGAATTGAGATCCGTTGTCCGAAACAATAATTTCCGGAACACCATAACAATCAAAAATGTCTGTTTTCAAATAATCTATAATGTTCTTTGTGGTAAACTTACGAAGAGGTTTCAGAAAAGTAAACTTAGAAAAATGATCTAATATGATAAATATACCAATATTTCCTTTACTAGTACGTGGTAGCGGTCCTATCAGATCGATATATACACGTTGAAATGGCCTTTCCGATTCTGGCATTTGTCCCATGGGTGGCCTTAATATCATTGGCGGAGTTTTTGATGTTTTACATTTCTCACATGCACCAATATAATTTTTCACATCTGCAGTAAGTCCAGGCCAAAAGAAATAACGACGTATACGTTCCAACGTTTTAGCTATACCAAAATGTGCAGATGTTGGGATATCATGAGCAGCATACATAATTTCTCTTCTTAGCTCGGTGGGAACCAGCAATTTCCAGGTTTCGAGTTCTTCTTTATTACTTGTAGTAAACTCGGTTTTCTTATATATGAACTTTCCAATTATTTTATAATCTGAAAGCTCAGTTTTGTTAAACTCGTCTCTCCATTTAACATATTCCTTTTCATCAAAAGCTTTTGCGTTAAGATCAATGGAAGGTAAAACTTCTATTTCCATTTCAGCCACAACATTATCTTTTCCATCATCAAAACCTCGAGACAAGGCGTCTGGCACCACATTATGTTTACCTTTTCTATGCTCGATCTCGAAATTAAAGCCTTGCAGCTTAAGAGCCCATCTAGCCAACCGACCAGATAAGTCCTTTTGCCTCATCAACCATTTCAGGCTAGCATGATCTGTTATTACCCTAAATTCATGCCCCTCAATGTAAGCCCTAAATTTTTTTATCGCCAGAACTACCGCAAAACATTCAAGTTCAGTTACAGTATAATTGCGTTGTGCCTTATTCAACTTTTGTGACATAAACGCAATAGGCCTTTCATTACCATCTACATCTAATTGGGCTAAAACGGCACCTACACCATATGAACTTGCATCACATTGGACAATGAATGGCCTATCAAAATCTGCATGAACTAACACGGGTGCTGTTGTCAGTTTGGTTTTAAGTGTCTCAAAAGCATTCTGAGCATCTTTATTCCAGAAAAATGTCTTTTTATTTGACAGTAATTCAGTCAAATGAAACGTCACTGTAGCATAATCGTCAATAAACCGTCTATACCATCCGGTCATTCCTAGAAACTGTCTCAATTGTCGAATAGACTTTGGTACTGGAAATTCAGTTATTGCCTTAATCTTTCCTGGATCTACTTTCAACGATCCTCCACCAACCACATAACCCAAATACTGCACTTGTTTTATCGCAAAATAACTTTTCTTGATATTAATAGTTAAACCGGCCTTTTTGAGTTGAGTCGCCACGGTATTTAAATGTTTTAAATGTTCGTCAAAGTCTTTCGAAACAATAAGCAAGTCGTCCAGATAAACAAATATATTGGATTTCAGATCGTACGGGATTACAATGTCCATAAGTCTGCACATAGCCTGAGGTGCATTACACAATCCAAACGGCATTCGAGTAAACTGATATAATGGCCGATTAGGGATTGTAACAGCTGTCTTAGGTTTTGAAGATTCGTCCAGTTTTATTTGCCAAAAGGCATCTTTCAAATCCACTTTGGATATAAAATAAACTGGAGGAAGTCTAGATATTAGTCCGTCAATGTTAGGTATTGGATATGCATCCTTCACCGTCACAGAGTTCAATTTCCGGCTATCTATACAAAATCTCACTTTCTCAGGTTTGACTATCAAAACTCCCGGCGATGACCAAGGAGAACTAGGACATTCTTCAATAACTCCCAAACTCAGCATTCTATCTATTTCCCCACATAACATCTTCTCCCTTGCAGGAGATATAGGGTAGTAGCGTTGTTTAATCGGCGTTGCGGCTCCAGTATCGATCTTATGTTCTATCAATGTTGTACACCCAAGGCCATCACGATCCGAATTTGGAAAGTTATTAACAATCATATTCAGTTTTTGTTTTTGTACGTATGTAAGAGGTATTTCATCCGTTTCCGTTTCACTACTACTAAGTTCGTTAATATAGTCACCGGTTACAATTTTGATTCCAAATTGGTTCCAAAAGTCAATTCCGCAAATAACGTCCTGCTTAATTGAAGGTATCACCAAAAACTCAAATTCGTCTGTCGTATTCTGGAAAGTAATATTTAATTTTACAGTACCCGCCACACTTTGTCGCTGACCGTCTGCTGTCCTTACACTACCCCGACATCTCATAAACGCAACGTGATTCTCCATTTCCGCCGCAAGTTGTCCACCAAAAACGCTTTTGTTAGCACCGCTGTCCAACAAAGCAAAATACAAGTTACCACATATGGTGAGGTTTACAAAAGGCCTCGAATCCGATTCCTTACTAACTATTGCAGAAATTGTGTACTTCCTAAATGATCTTAATTTGCGCCAATAATTTCGCATCCTAGCAGCACTACGAGAGTTTTTATGAAATTGCCTTAATTTATGGGTATTATCATTAATACCATTTGTCATAGCCGGTGTAGAAAATTTGGTCATAGAGTTATTCTTAAAACTACTCCTGTCCGAGTTTAAATTTTCCGAGGAACAGTCGGATGTCCTCTTTTCTGAAAAAGGACATCCCTCTTGGAGTTTCCCTGGAGCTTACACTTTAAGCAATTAGGTTTGTAGGTATCTTTTAACCCACAACCATAACAAAATACTCTTCTCTCCTTCATACAATCCTTATAAATGTGACCGATTTCATTACAATTCCAACATGTGAGAGTTTTATTAATGGCACAAATATCCACCAGATCATCGTCATAATCCTCCTCTAGTTGCTGTGTTTCAAAATCTAATTCAGCTACTTGCCTCTTGACGTTAGAATTTCTAAATAAATTATTTGACTTCATATCGGTCATGAATTTTTCATGCTTTCTAACTTCTCGTCTCAATTGTGAAATTTGCGTTATATCGACGTGTAATAGCTCAAGTCTGATCTCCGGTTTAAGATTACGTAGCACAGTTTCGCAAAGTTCCTGATCAGTCATTGGAGATTTCAATTTGTCGGCAATAACAACTATAGAATCAAGATACTCATCAAATGTTTCATTCTGTCTCTGTTTGCGTCTTCTAATGTCATCACGAATATCGAAATCTGAATAATCCGATTTATATTGTCCACGAAGAGCCCTAGTTAAAGACATCCAATTAATATCATTATTCTGTTGATGGTATTTCCAAAACCAATCTAAAGCTTTTCCTTCAAAAATACTGTATGCATGATTGCATAATTGCTCGAAATCTCCATTTAAAGTGTTAGAAGTCAAAATATTTACCCTATAAATGAATTGATCCACATCCATATTATCAGACCGACCACTAAATTTCAGACGCCAATTTCGGATTATGTTTAATACTTTATCTGAATTCTCATTCAAGCCAACTAATCCTCGATTTCCGATCTGATTCCGACTTCCCTGCATTCTCATTTCCACAGGATCCGTATTCGGACATTGATGGTGAACTTCAGGTTCCCGAGATCGTTGAGGTCCCGAAGATAATCCGATATTTCCCAATAAGTTTCCTATTTCATTAGAAATTTCATTACGAAAACTACTCAGAGAATCCTCAATCAACTGTTGAATCCGGTTTTCATCCACCCGAGCCACTGGCTCTATCAAAGAGTCCCCCCTACCGGTATCTTCAACCGGAACAGTACGTTCTCTGCGAGAAGGTCTTCCACGACCACCATAATCCAAGGGTGGCCCAAGTGTTTCTCCTAATCTGGTCCTAGATCTAGTCAGAGGCCTTGCCACAGAAGGACTGTTGAAGTTCCCCTGAGCCTCAAATGTTGCATTCGGGTCATCATCTCTACCCACAGCAGTTAAATCATTACAGCTTCGTGTAATTGGCATATTCAATAAAATAATAATTTAAATAAGACAAAATTAAAATGAGCAGATACTAAAATCAAAATATTATAAAAAGCCTGATATAAAATTCCAAAAAAAGTTCTATAAGTTAAGTTCAACAATTAATCCACTAATAATCAAATTTTCACTACTCAGTACGGTAAACAAATTAAACCAACATTGATAACAAAAGTTATCAACCAGCATCACAATAACCAGAAAATCAGTCGAATATAATAAAATCCAAAGTGTTGTTTCCGAATCGGAATTCAAATAACAAAAACTTACCTAAAGAAATTACTATATCGATTGACGGAATTTTAGAGTGTATGAACCAAATCACAACGCACTCTAAGGAGTATAAAGAGATAGTAAGAGTGAAAAGATTAAAGAGGAAAAGAAGAACGAAATTAAAATTTAAGTATAAATTCTGAGTTTGGTCTCGAGTTAACCCAAGATCCAAAATTCTACAGAAAATCTACACCTAAAAAAACTGAATCATTGAAAGTATGTGATGATATAATGTTAGTGTAAAGAAATCTTGGAATATGATTAAAAAAAAAATATATTGAAAGTTAAACAAAAAAATTGAATATTGAATATAACACAAAGTAAAAGATCAATAGAGAAAATATTAAGAAAATTAATTTTAAATTAAGTAATTGCAAACAACATTTAGATTTAATTTAAGAATTTTAACTATTATTTTCCCATGAGTGTATATGGAAATAAAATTAGCGAATTTGAGTTAATATTTTATTTACACAAATAAAATTTATGTATTTGAATTAATATTTTTTTTTTATGAGTGTATGTGTAAATAAATTTAACGAATTTAAGTTAATATTTTATTTACACAAATAAAATTTATATATTTAAATTAATATTTTCTTATGAGTGTAGTTGTAAATTTTTATTTTTTTTATTTAAAATTTGGATTTGGTTTTACTCACGTTTCATATTCTGCAACGTCGACAAGTGCTTGATGACATAAATTGGAATATGATTTTTGGATCTTCTTCATTATGCTTAATCGAGTTCGGGATTTAAATTGCAAAAACCATGAAAATAAAAGTTTACGATGTTTTTATGTGTTCGTAAATCTAAAATAACTAATATATAAATATAAAATATTCAATGAAATTCTAACAAAACAAATTAAAATAAAGAAAAATACCTAGAATCAATACATCTAAAATAATTATAATAGTTAATGAAATACCGTTATATTGTTGAATGGTTGTCATTGGTTAAGGTTGTAAAAATCATAAAAAAAAATTTTGCCATATAATTATTCCTTTTCCCTTTTCTTCCTTTCTACATTATTATTGTTGTTTCTGATGTTAACCGATGAATGACCACAATAAAGTTAAAGTGAAAAGCAGCAATACAATTATAGCATGGACACTTTCCTTTCCTCTCCGAAAAATAATTTAATCGCCCCAATGTCACTATTATTAATGGCGATTGCAAAAGAAGTAATTTCAGATTAATATTGCACGATTTCCATTAACCACGTGTAACAAAATGTCGGCGTAAATCTTCGAATTTTATTTTGCAAAAATATTGCGTACCAAATGCACTGATATTGTAAACAAATCTTAGAACACTGGACTGGTTTAGATCGATCTTTGAACCGTTTTTATCCAAACAAACTTGTTTTAGTATTTCTCCAGAATTCTTTCAAATAAAGCGTTAAACATATTAATAACAAATGTCTTTTCTAAAATTTTATAAAAATTTCATTTATCACAGAACAAAATCCAATCTTCTCTTTTTCTGGCAATCAAACAAAAATGCTTTTTTTTTTTTTTTTTTCTTCCTAAAATTTTTCAATCCTAAAATTTTCAATTTTTTTTCAAAACTCAGTTTTCAAATTCAGGTTTGTATTTTTACCAAACGTTTCAGGGATCGTAATCAAAATCGTTCTCACACTACCTCCAGCGGTTTGGGCAGGCCGTCAAGGGGCGGCTTTTTCCCCTTTTTAACCCCCATTTTTACAACGTCCCTGTCCAAAATTCTTGAAAGTACTTTCTAGAAAAGTTAGCCCCTACTCCAAGGAACACATATCTAAAATTTCAGCTTTCTAGCCAAAGGGGTTTTGGCAGGCCGTCAAAGGGGAGACTTTCCCCCTTTTTGCCCGTTCCGGTAGGAATTTCCAAAACTCCCGTCTTAGCGGACGTCTACGCCGAAAGAGGAACCTACATACCAAATTTCAACTTCCTAGCTTCAGCGGTTTGGGCTGGGCGATGTTGAGTCAGTCAGTCAGTCCCCAGCAAAATATTGGTAATGACAGCTCATTACTATCTGCATTACCTTTTGCATAATTTTGTAATATATAATAATGACTTCCTAATAACGGCCTATTGTATTCATTGTTTCTAAATATAAAATAATGACTTACTCGTAATAGTTTAAATAAGTACTTTTTACACAGTTAAATTTTATACATTTTTATTTTTTATATGTAAATATGTTTTATGTTTAAATTTTTATGACGAGTCCTAATATTACATACTAGAGAAAACTTAAATTTTTCTGAATGTATTTCCTTAAGCTAATAGTATTTGCTTAATTCCTTATTTTTAAGAATCAAGTAAGCAATCGGATAACCAATCATAATTCAACTTTTTGTAAGCATATGTGTAACCACTTATTATTCAAAATCTCACAACTACTTATTTCTCATTTTTTTCGTAAGTGAGCGGGTAAGCGTGATTACTTATAAAAACGACCACGCCAAATAAAAATAATGAGTTTAGACCCCCCAAAAATAAGTTGTGCGGAGCTATGAATTTCTATTATATAACCACTTATTTGGTAATGAAAGATTTTGCTGGGTCAGTCAGTCAGTCATGTTATTCTTTTATATATAGAGATCACTTTGAAAAAATTGCCTATGTGGGATGATATATAATTATAGATGATTTTATAAAGAACGTTATAAGTTATATATGGGTTCATATTCGTCAATATATAATCATAACTAACACAAATTATAAAATATTTCTTATATGGATCCATATAGTTTTATATTCCCGAGTAAAAAAGTTTTGATATAACCATATATTATTTTATGTAATTGCATATAGTAACTTATAGTTACATATGGCCACATATGCTTTTAAATTCAAGCATATATACTTTTATATAGACATATATTAGATAGTTTTTCAACAAAGGTTTTAATATGGAGACATATGTGATTTTATATTATTACATACTGGCCTACATATAATTGCATGTGCTATATATAAGTACATAAAGTAACATATTACAGATATAATTACATATACGTTTATATATAATTTAGTATGACACTATACATAATAATATAAAACTATATGTGGAGCCATATAGGAAATATTTCATAATTTGTGTTAGATATGATTATATATTGACGAATAAGAACCCATATATAACTTAATATGGTTCCATATCTACAATATTTCATGATTTCTTTAATATATAACAATATTACGTTCTTTATAAAATCATCTATAATTATATATCATTCCACATAAGCAATTATTTCAAAGTGATTTTATATAAAAATATATAAGGTCCATATACACATGTGTGCAATATAATAGATACATTCAAATTTTTTCTAATTTTATTCTCGTTGCCTTTATTTTTAAAGATCAAAATAGTGGATAAATTCACCCCAAAATGCGAGGGGATTGTTCAGAAAATGGTGCAGAATTTTAGCGTGACGTCTGTTTTTGTATTTTGTCACTTGTTTTAAGTAGGCGTGGTATTTAATGAAAAACAAGCGATATCGACCTTCTATCAATTTACATAGTAAAATTTAGCGAGTACTGATCAGTTCTGTAAAAACTGTATATTTTTCAAATTCCTATAATATTTCCTTAAGTCTTGCATTATTTTTTTCTACAAATGGTCTCTAGACTTAAAATGACAGTGCCTTAAATATGACTAAATTTTTCTTGTTTGTAGCGATTTTAAAATAAAGTTAACAACACTGAAATTTAAACACGGAATGCTTTATACTACAACGTAAAAAAAAGTTTGTCTGATTTGTTATATCGCGGTAAGTATAAAATAAGGCCATTCAGTTTAAAGTTTTAGTGTTGTTAACTCAATTTTAAAATCGCTAGAAACAAAGAAAAATCTGGTCATGTTTAAAGTGCTGTCATTTTAAGTCTGGAGACTACTTGTAGATAAAGATAATGCAAGATTTAAGGAAATATTATAGAATTTCCAAAAATATACAGTTTGTATAGATCCTACCAGTGCTCGCTAAATTTTACTATGTAATTTGATAGAAGGTCGATATCGCATCTTTTTCATTAAAAGCCACGCCTACTTAAAACAAGTTACAAAATAACAAAAACGGCCATTACGCTAAAATTCTGCACCATTTTCTGAACAATCTCCTCGCGTTTTGGGATGAATTTATCCACTACTTTGATCTTTAAAAATAAAGGCATCGAGAAAAAAATTAGAAAAAATTTTAATGTATCTATTATATTGCACACATGTGTAAAACCGTATTATATTATATGTGGTTCTATGTTAACAATGATTTTGAACTAGTTTTAGATTTAGTAATTACTAGGGATTGGCGCGTGACTAGAAATGTTCGTGAGTCACGTTATTCACACGTGATCGTGAGTAATAATTAAATATAATTCGTACTTGATTCGTGTGTGAGCGTGAATAAGAATATATAACCCGTGCATGATTCGTGTGTGAGTTTATTTTTTGCATCATATATTTTTAGTAATTTTTACTATTTTGTAATATTTTACTATTTTTTTACTATTTTTCTTATATCTTGGTTGTATAACATAATCCTATTAACTTTAAAATTTCAGTCTTGTTAACTTTATTTTAAAATTCCTAAAAATAAAGAAAATTTTGTTCATGTTTAATGCACTGTCATGGTAAGTCTGGATAAAATGAATGGAAGATTTATCGAAATTATAGGATCTCCAGCAGACCTTTGGGTTAATCATTATATTTGGAAATTAATTACACATGCAATTACACAATTACATGTCATTGCAATTGAAAAAAATTCAATTACAATTTGTAAATTTTTAGATATAATTGTATCAAACTATGTCCACTTTTATAACATTTTATATAATTTTATACAAAAAGATATAATTTGATGTAATTTGATGAGGACAAAATTCGGATACAATTGTATCGAATTGTATACAATTGTATACAATTTGGTACAATTTGATACAATAAGATGTTCTCATTTTTCGGATATAATTATATCTAATTACATAAAAGATTATATATAATTAAATATAACTTCATATGGCTCCATATCATTTTTTTTTTACTTGGGTTATTATTTATAGTGTCATACTAAATTATATATAAACGTACATGTAATTATATCTTTTATATGTTACTTTATGTACTTATATATAGCACATACATATATATGTAGGCCAATATGTAATAATATAAAATCACATATGTCTCCATATTAAAACCTTTGAGGAAAAATATCTAACATATGACTATACAAAAGTATATCTGCTTGAATTTAAAAGCATATGTGGCCATATGTAACTATAAATTACTATATGCAATTACATAAAATAATATATGATTATATCAAAACTTTTTTACTCGGGTTATCATATCAAGTTATATTTTTTGATAAAGGTTTATATTAAATTATATCTAAAATGACCTAGAAAATTTCTTCGATTTGGGGTTATATGTGATTATGTATTGGGTTATATCTTATTGTATATTTATTAACCCGAGTAAAAAAAATTATATATAATCATATGTGGCATATATTACAATATATAATTAGACATGTCGTTATGTATATCCATATATAATTATATATGACGTCTTTCTCCAAAATTTTTCCTTATATTATGCCATATATAATTTCATCTCATTAGATATCGGCCTTTATAATATTAGATATGCTATATATGATTATATATTACATAGCATGGCTGATCTTATTGCATATATAGTTGTATATAGAGCTATATCTTAATATATATGGCGGCATTTTAGGAATATATAATTATATATTGTATCATTTAAACAATATATAACTATATATGGTGCCAGTTAAACTATATCTCTATATATAAAAGAATAACGTGACTGATTGACTGACTGACTGACTCAACATCGCCCAGCCCAAACCGCTGAAGCTAGGAAGTTGAAATTTGGTATGTAGGTTCCTCTTTCGGCGTAGACGTCCGCTCAAGATGGGATTTTTGGAAATTCCTACCGGAACGGGCAAAAAGGGTAAAAGTCTCCCCCTTGGCGGCCTGCCAAAACCCCTTTGGCTAGAAAGCTGAAATTTAAGATATGTGTTCCTTGGAGTTTGGGCTAACTTTTCTGGAAAGTACTTTCTCGAATATTGGACAGGGACGTTGTAAAAATGGGGGTTAAAAAGGGGAAAAAGGCCCCCCTTGACGGCCTGCCCAAACCGCTGGAGGTAGGAAGTTGAAATTTGGTATAAAGGTTCCTCCACTATCGTAGACATCCACCAAGACGGAATTTTTTGAAATTTTTAAAGGGAGGGGCAAAAAGGGGAAAAAGTCTCCCCCTTGACGGCCTGCTCAAACTGCTGGAGCTATGAAGTTGAAATTTGGTATGTAGGTTCCTCGACCGGTGTAGACGTCCGTTGAGACGGCATTTTTGGAAATTCTTATCGGGAGGGGCAAAAAGGGGACAAAAAAAGTACCTTTTTCCAAAAAAGTATCTTATTCCAAAAAAAGTACCTTTTTCCAAAAAAAAAGTACCTTTTTCTAAAAAAAGTACATTTTTCCAAAAAAAGTACTTTTTCCAAAAAATGTACCTTTTTCCAAAAAAAGTACCTTTTTCCAAAAAAAGTACCTTTTTCCAAAAAAACTACCTTTTTTCAAAAAAAGTACCTTTTACCAAAAAAAGTACCTTTTTCCAACAAAAGTACCTTTTTACAAAAAAAGTACCTTTTTCCAAAAAAAGTAACTTTTTCCAAAAAAAGTACCTTTTTCCAAAAAAAAAGTAACTTTTCCCAAAAAAAGTACCTTTTTCCAAAAAAAGTACCTTTTTCCACAAAAAGTACCTTTTTCCAAAAAAAGTACCTTTTTCCAAAAAAAGTACCTTTTCCAAAAAAAGTACCTTTTTACAAAAATAGTATCTTTTCAAAAAAAAAGTACCTTTTTTTCAAAAAAAGTACCTTTTTCCAAAAAAAAGTACCTTTTTGCAAAAAAAGTATCTTTCCAAAAAAAGTATCTTTCCAAAAAAAGTATCTTTCCAAAAAAAGTATCTTTCCAAAAAAAGTACCTTCCCGGTGAAAAATGTCCATATATGAACATTTATGGTTCAACCATATATGTATGGATCCGAAAAATGAGGTAACACCTAAGCATATGTTCATATATTTACATATATGAACATATACATTTATTAAATATATGCGAATACATGCGAACGTTGCTGTCCTTTATTATAAGGTTGTACGATAGATATAAATTTATGTATGACATTCAAATTAGGCGCTACATATGTTCCTTTTTTTATTTATGGCATTAAATATAATTCCATATTTATCCAAATATGAGTTCCTTTTACATATATGGAAAAATGTATTCATCGAAATATGTTCATATACAAGTCCCTTTTGCATAAATTGAATAACATATACTTTCATATTTGTCCATATATGAGTGCCATTTCCATATATGAAATAACAGATGCTTCCATATATGTCTGTATATGAAATTTTTCCCATATATGGAATCACATATACGTATATATGTTCATATAAAATCCATATATGTTCATAAAAAATCCATATTTGTTCATATGTGTCCATACATAAACCATATATGAACATATTTGAGCGTATATGAACATTTTTCACCGGGTTTTTCCAAAAAAGTACCTTCTTCTAAAAAAAGTACCTTTTTCCAAAAAAAGTACCTTTTTCCAAAAAAAGTACCTTTTTCCAAAAAAAAGTACATTTTTCCACAAAAAGTACCTCTTTCCAAAAAAAGTACCTCTTTCCAAAAAAAGTACCTTTTTCCAAAAAAAAGTACCGTTTTCAAAAAAGGTACCGTTTGCCAAAAAAAAGTACCTCTTTGAGAGTAACCTTTTCCAAAATAAGTGCCTTTTTCCAAAAAAGTGCCTTTTCCAAAAAAAAGTCCCTTTTTCCAAAAAACATACATTTTTACAAAAAAAATACCTTTTTAAAAAAAATACCTTTTCCAAAAAAAGTACAAATAAAGTATCTTTTTCCAAAAAATTTCGCTTTTCCAAAAAGTACCATTTAAAATAATATATAATTTCAAAAAAACTACTTTTTTCCTCCCCCCACGGATATCTCCACTAAAACAAGGTTTCTTGATATTCGGCATAGACGTGCGCTTAGACGGGATTTTTGGAAATTCCTACCGGAACGGGCAAAAAGGGGAAAAGTCTCCCCATAAACAGTCTCACAAATTGGAAAAGTGCCCAAACCACTGGAGGTAAGAAGTTGAATTTTGGTGTAAAGGTTCCTCCACTGTAGTAGACATCGACTAATTCCCTACAGGATATCCCAAAAGCAAATTCGGATTGTGAGTTCTTCCTCCTGTGCAGGCGTCCGCTTAGACGGAATTTTTGAAATTCCTATCGGGAGGGGAAATAAGGGGAAAAGTCTCCTCCTTGACGGCCTGCCCAATCCCTTTTGGCCAACCTAAAATTTTAAATATGTATTCCTTGGAGTAGGACTAACTCACCGGTAACGTAATTTTTCTATTTTGGAACAGGAACATAGTAAAAATGGTGGTTGAAAGGGAAAAATGTCCCAACTAACGGCCTGCCCAAACCGCTTAGGCAATGCAGTTGAAATTTGGTATGAATGTTCCTCATCCATCGCAGATAGCCGTGAAGATGGAATTTTTGTAAATTCCTAAAGGGAGGGGCGAAGGGGAGAAGAAAATCCTCATCTTGGGGGCCTGTAAAAACCCCTTCGGCTAGAAACCTGAAACTTAAAATGTGGGTCCCTGGAGTAAGGGCTAACTTATTAGAAAGATACTTTTTTGAATTTTGGACAGGGTCGTTATAAAATGGGGGCTCAAAAAGGGAAAGTGGCCCCTTAACGACCTGTCCAAACTGCTGGAACTAGGAAGCTGAAATTCGGTGCTTAGGTTCCTCTTGCACCCTAATTCCAACCGGGAGGGACAAAAAAAGGAAAAGTGTCCCCCTTGACAGCCTGCTCAAACTGCTGGAACTAGGAAGCTGAAATTCCCTGTCGATGGATTTTCGGAAAATCCTACCAAGAGGGGCACAAATAGTAAAAGTTGGCTAGAAACCTAAAATGTAAAATATATATGGAGTATGGCCTCACTTATCGGGAAGGTGCTTTTTGGAATTTTGGACAGGGACATTGCAAAAATAGGGATTATATATATATATATATATATATATATATATATATATACATTCCCGTCGTTCCAAGTTGGAGCATAGGGCCATAAAAATGGGGATTAATGAAGCGAAAAATGCCGCTTAAAGGCCTGCCCAAACCGCTGGAGGTAGGAAGTTGAAATTTGGTATTAAAGTTCCTCCTCTATTGTAGACATCCGCTAAGATGAGATATTTGGAAATTTCCACAGGTAGGGTCAAAAACAGGAAAAGTCTCCCCCTTAACGGCCTGGCCAAACTGCTGGATCTAGGGAGCTTAAATTCGGTATTTGGGTTCCTTCTCCACCGTAGACGTCCCCTAAGACGGTATTTTTGTAAATTCATACCGGGAGGGGTAAAAAGGGAAAAAACTTCCCCCTTGACGGCCTGGCCAAACTGCTGCATATAGAGACCTAAAATTATGTATGTAGTAGGTTCCTCCTCCAACGCAGACGTCCTCTAAGACGGAATTTTTGTAAATTCCTACCGGGAGAGGTAAAAACGGAATAATACTCCCCCTTGATGGCCTAACCGAACCCTTCGGCAAGAAACCTGTAATATATAATATGTTTTCCTTGGAGTATGGGCTAACTTATCGACAACGCATTTTTAGGACTTTGGACATGAACGTGGTAAAAATGGTGGTTCAAAAGGGGAAAATTGCCCCCCCCCCCTTAACGTCTGCGTCTTTAGCTAGAAACCTAAAACTTAAAGAACAAGTGTATATGGAACACTAAAATTAAGAAACTAAATAGGAAACGAGTGGAATTGAAACACTACACAAGTGGAACGAAATGTATATAAACGTTGAACGAGTGGAATTTAAATTATAGACAATGGAAATGGATTGGAAGAGGGAATAAAATGGAAGGGACTATAGAACGAAATGGAATGAGGAGCGAGATGGCATAGAATGGGGAAGAAGTGCAATTGAAACACTGCAGTTAAAAGAGGAATGGAACAGAGCAAGTGCAAAGAAATGGAATGGAAATAGAAGCGACTGATATCAATATCGATACACAAGACAGTAGGAACGAAATGGAATGAAACGGGGAACGAGTGGAATTGGAATAACAGATAATGGGAACGAAATGCAATGGAATGGTGAACTAAATGGAATCTTGGAAGGAGTTGCATTGGAACACTAAAATTGTTAAACAAAATGGAATGGCATTTGAATGACTCAAACTGTTGGTACTTGAAATTTCGCATGCGATTGAGGCAAGATTATATATATTTGGGATTTTTACTGGGAGGAACAAAAAGGTGTGAAGAACCCCTTTTAATTGCCTGTTCAAAAACTATCTACGGAATATGAAACTTATATAGCATTGAAACATACTCTCCAAAAAGTTAAACAAATTTTATAAAAGAGAAAAAACCTTAGAATAGGAATGAACCTATATATTTTGATATTTAAACTGCAGGTAACGAAGCACCGGTGGAAAAAACCGACACAGTAAATTTTCCAACTGAATTTGTGAATTTACTTGAATTGCCAGTTCTACACGCTGAAAAAAAACGGCCCGTCCCAAACATATTTTTGCTGGTAATATATATATATATTTGGAGAAATTGTTAAACATATTCGCCGTGTTTTTACTAGAAACAATATATATTTGCATGCAAATATATTATGTTTGCAAGCAAATACATTATGTTTGCCTGTAAATATATAATGTTTGGATGAAATAAAATGACGCTATCGACAAATATTATATGTTTGGCAGCAAACATATAATATGTGTGTCATAAACAGATTATGTTTCCATGCAAATACTATATATAAATAATATATTTAGTTATAAAGCAATTATTAATATATGCCAAACAATAGGCGTATTTATTCTACTCTCCAAATTTCTCTATATTTTAATGGAAAAACATAAAAAGTAAAATTAATACATCTACTGTTTGGCGATTATTTAATAACTAAATATATAATAAAGCACATTGAATTTTACATCTAATACAAATCTTTCATTGAAAAACAATAACTACATCTCTTCATTTATTTTTTATTTATTTTTATTAACAAATATTAATTAAAAACTCTTATAATAAGTTAATACTTTAATATACACAATTAAATATATATTTTTTTTCTTTTTAACACAATTTCATGTTTTATTTATACTAATTTATTTTATTTTTTCACATTTTTCACAGTAAAATTAATAAATAAAGGAAAACTATCACTAAATTTTCTGACTAGATGCAGTCTAGCTAAACTAAACGATTATTACCAACTACAAAAGTTATAATGGCTACATACAACTTTATATGTATCAAGTAGAGCCCCCCATTACCCGGTTTTACGGTCGACCGGTCTACCCGGTCAGACCGGGTTTAAAACCGGTCGACCGGTCTTTACTGTCTAGACCGGACGACCGGGTAGACCGGTCTACCCGGTCAGACCGGGTTTTAATACTATTTACAAAAGGCAGGTTTTTGGTACTTTTTAGCATAATATACTACAAAATATAAAAATTGCTAAAATTATGTAAATTTTATATAAAAAAATCGAAAATTTTTAAAAATTTTAAATTTTTTTTTAAAAATTTTATGAAAAATCGATCTTTTATAAAAATTTATAAAAATCAATAAATTTTTAAAAAAATTGATAAATTTTTAAAAAATTGATAAATTTTTGAAAAATTGATAAATTTTTGAAAAATTGATAAATTTTTGAAAAATTGATAAATTTTTGAAAAATTGATAAATTTTTGAAAAATCGATCAATTTTTGAAAAATCGATAAAATTTTGAAAAATCGATAAAATTTTTAAAAATCGATAAAATTTTAAAAAATCGATAAATTTTTAAAAAATCGATATATTGAAAAATTTTACAAAAAACCGATAAACTTTCAAAAATACCAATAAATTTTATAAAAATTGATAAATTTGTAAAAATCAATTCATTCATGGATATATTTATAATAATGTATAACAAAATAATGCGTTTTCGTATTATATTTATATAAGAGACCCACGGTCTTTTTCGGTCCCATGCACGGCCTTTTTTCCTCCTGGGTCTCTATAGGCTAAACTTTTGGGAAAATAATCTACACGTAATTCTGACTTAGAGCTGTAAACTTTTTTTCAACGTGTGGAACAAAAATATTCAGAAACAGGCTCTTGAATTCAGAAAGTCTTGCAGTTTTCATACATTTATATGAAACTGCGACGGTCTTTTTCGGTCCCATGTACGGCGTTTTTTTGTTCGGGGTCCTTATGGGCTAAAATTTTTCAGAAATAATTCAGACGTAGTTATGACTTAGAACTGTAAATTTTTATTCAATGTGTGGAGCAAAAATATTCCGAAACTGGTTCTTGAATTCAGAAAGTCCTGTACTTTTCATGCATTTATATGAAAATGCCACGGTCTTTTTCGGTCCCATGTACGGCGTTTTTTTGTTCGGTGTCGTTATGGGCTAAAATTTTGCGAAAATAATTCAGACGTAATTCTGACTTAGAGCTGTAAATTTCTTTTCCATGTGTGGAGCAAAAATATTCCGAAACTGGTTCTTGAATTCAGAAAGACCTGTACTTTTCATGCATTTATATGAAAATGCCACGGTCTTTTTCGGTCCCATGTACGGCGTTTTTTTGTTCGGGGTCGTTATGAGCTAAAATTTTGCAAAAATAATCTAGACGTAATTCTGACTTAGAACTGTAAACTTTTTTTCAATGTGTGGAGCACAAATATTCCGAAACTGGTTCTAGAATTCAGAAAGTCCAGCACTTTGCATACATTTATATGAAAATGCCACGGTCTTTTTCGGTCCCATGTACGGCGTTTTTTTGTTCGGGGTCGTTATGAGCTAAAATTTTGCAGAAATAATCCAGACGTAATTCTGACTTAGAACTGTACATTTTTTTTCAATGTGTGGAGCAAAAATATTCCGAAACTGGCTCTTGAATTCAGAAAGTTCTGTACTTTTCATGCATTTATATGAAAATGCCACGGTCTATTTCGGTCCCATGTACGGCGTTTTTTTGTTTGGGGTCGTTATGGGCTAAAATTTTGCAAAAATAATCTAGACGTAATTCTGACTTAGAACTGTAAACTTTTCTTCAATGTGTGGAGCAAAAATATTCCGAAACTGGTTCTAGAATTCAGAAAGTCCAGCACTTTTCATACATTTATATGAAAATGCGACGTTCTTTTTCGGTCCCATGTATGGAGTTTTTTTGTTGTGGGTTAACATTTTGCAAAAATAATCTAGACGTAATTCTGACTTCGTTGTTCCAAAACTGTTATTCGTTTTCATTTATCTGATTTAGTTTTCAAGATACGGGCGATAAACCAAATAAAAGCCCTTTTCTCTCTAGGGGGCTTAGTTTTCGAGAAAAACGCGATCTTAAAATCCAGCGATGTAAGTCGAAATTTAGTTTCGGTATCAGGGTATTATGGGCGGATTTTGACTTCTGGTGTAAACATTTTTCCTCTAGCTCTCTTAGTTTTCAAAATTGTATTAAAGCGATTTTCGCATTTATTTTTCCACATATAATTCATTATGACTTCCTTGTTCCAAAACTGCTGTCCGTTTTCATTTATCTCACTTAGTTTTCAAGATACGGGCGATAAACCAAATAAAAGCCCTTTGCTCTCTAGGAGGCTTAGTTTTCGAGAAAAACGCGATCTTAAAATCCAGCGATGTAAGTCGAAATTTAGTTTCGGTATCGGGGTATTATGGACGGGTTTTGACTTCTGGTGTAAACATTTTTCCTCTAGCTCACTTAGTTTTCAAAATTTTATTAAAGCGATTTTCGCATTTATTTTTCCACATATAATTCATTATGACTTCCTTGTTCCAAAACTGCTGTCCGTTTTCATTTATCTCACTTAGTTTTCAAGATACGGGCGATATTCCAAATAAAAGCCCTTTTCTCTCTAGGAGGCTTAGTTTCCGAGAAAAACGCGATCTTAAAATCTAGCAATGTAAGTCGAAATTTAGTTTCGGTATCGGGGTATTATGGGTGGGTTTTGACTTCTGGTGTAAACATTTTTCCTCTAGCTCTCTTAGTTTTCGAGATATGGATCATCAAAATTTTATTAAAGCGATTTTCGCATTTATTTTTCCACATATAATTCATTATGACTTCCTTGTTCCAAAACTGCTGTCCGTTTTCATTTATCTCACTTAGTTTTCAAGATACGGGCGATATTCCAAATAAAAGCCCTTTTCTCTCTAGGAGGCTTAGTTTTCGAGAAAAACGCGATCTTAAAATCTAGCAATGTAAGTCGAAATTTAGTTTCGGTATCGGGGTATTATGGGCGGATTTTGAGGAAAAAGCTAGAGGAAAAATGTTTACACCAGAAGTCAAAACCCGCCCATAATACCCCGATACCGAAACTAAATTTCGACTTACATTGCTAGATTTTAAGATCGCGTTTTTCTCGAAAATTAAGCCTCCTAGAGAGAAAAGGGCTTTTATTTGGAATATCGCCCGTATCTTGAAAACTAAGTGAGATAAATGAAAACGGACAGCAGTTTTGGAACAAGGAAGTCATAATGAATTATATGTGGAAAAATAAATGCGAAAATCGCTTTAATAAAATTTTGATGGTCTATATCTCGAAAACTAAGAGAGCTAGAGAAAAAATGTTTACACCAGAAGTCAAAACCCGCCCATAATACCCCGATACCGAAACTAAATTTCGACTTACATCGCTGGATTTTAAGATCGCGTTTTTCTCGAAAACTAAGCCTCCTAGAGAGAAAAGCGCTTTTATTTGGTTTATCGCCCGTATCTTGAAAACTAAATCAGATAAATGAAAACGGATAACAGTTTTGGAACAACGAAGTCAGAATTACGTCTAGATTATTTTTGCAAAATGTTAACCCACAACAAAAAAACTCCATACATGGGACCGAAAAAGACCGTCGCATTTTCATATAAATGTATGAAAAGTGCAGGACTTTCAGAATTCAAGAGCCAGTTTCGGAATATTTTTGTTCCATACATTGAAAAAAAGTTTACAGTTCTAAGTCAGAATTAAGTCTAGATTATTTCTGCAAAATTTTAGCCCATAACGACCCCAAACAAAAAAACACCGTACATGGGACCGAAAAAGACCGTCGCATTTGCATATAAATGTATGTAAAGTGCAGGACTTTCAGAATTCAAGAGCCAGTTTCGGAATATTTTTGCTCCACGCATTGAAAAAAAATGTACAGTTCTAAGTCAGAATTACGTCTGGATTATTTCTGCAAAATTTTAGCCCATAACGACCCCGAACAAAAAAACGCCGTACATGGGACCGAAAAAGACCGTGGCATTTTCATATAAATGTATGCAAAGTGCAGGACTTTCTGAATTCAAGAACTTGTTTCGGAATATTTTTGCTCCATACATTGAAAAAAAGTTTACAGTTCTAAGTCAGAATTACGTCTGGATTATTTCTGAAAAATTTTAGCCCATAAGGACCCCGAACAAAAAAACGCCGTACATGGGACCGAAAAAGACCGTCGCAGTTTCATATAAATGTATGAAAACTGCAAGACTTTCTGAATTCAAGAGCCTGTTTCTGAATATTTTTGTTCCACACGTTGAAAAAAAGTTTACAGCTCTAAGTCAGAATTACGTGTAGATTATTTTCCCAAAAGTTTAGCCTATAGAGACCCAGGAGCAAAAAACGCATGGGACCGAAAAAGACCGTGGGTCTCTCATTCCCTAGTAAAAA
This sequence comes from Leucophora obtusa, assembly GCA_949987735.1. Taxonomy (NCBI): domain Eukaryota; kingdom Metazoa; phylum Arthropoda; class Insecta; order Diptera; family Anthomyiidae; genus Leucophora; species Leucophora obtusa. Next base: position 171,789,587 of record OX465295.1, on the reverse strand, counting down.
TGATTTCTATATATTCATATATGATTTTTATACAATCATTTATGATTTTATACAATTATAACTTGTCGAGTATTGTGAAACATATATTTTTATATGATTATATCAAAAGATATTTAATTATATAAAATTATATTAACCAGATCCACCATTTTTCGGATCAGATAATATATTTTTTATATAATTATATTAACCCATACATGATTTTATCCGGAAAATGGTGGATCTCGTTAATATAATTTTATATAATTAAATATCTTTTGATATATCCATATAAAAATATATGTTTCAGAATACTCGACAACCCGAGTAAAAAAGAGTATATATAACATATATTTTTTAATATTAAAATATATGATAATATAAAATATTGTATGCGACTTTATATGTTTTTATATGATGATATATTAGAAAAATGTTTAAAAATTTTGTCATATGTAATCATATTGAATCATATATCAGAATTTGCGTTATTGCAAATTATTTATATAGGAATATATAATTGATAAAACCGTTAAAAATTGTATATATAAATACATACGAAGAATATTTTTGATTGTATTTTATATATTACAATATATTAGTTAATCTCAGACACAAGTTCGAAACTCATTGCATGAAAAAAAATTTTTATATGTTTTATTAAATTTTTTCATTAAATTAATATTTTCTGATTTTTTTTATTTTTAAGTTTTTTTTTTTTTTTAATTTAATTTAAAAACTCCAATTTAATAAAATTAACATTTAAAATCATGACCCGGCTCGTAATGGGTTAATAAGTTTAGGCATGTTGCATACCATTGGTAAGGTATTTCAAGTACCTTTCCAACGCCATATATATTTTGTTCTGGTCCGATAAGTTTTGAGTGGAGAAATAACCATTGAATATTGTTATAGATCATTTTCAGCTCCATAAATCGGGAATTAGGAGCCTCTAACAAAAAAGAAGTGCATTGCCGGGCTAATCATTAAAAGTTTATTTAAAATAAAAAAAAAACAATATATGTATTTGAAAAATTTTCTAAGTCCAAAGAAAATTCCCATATTTGAGAAAAAATTATCTACACCCGTATTAAAAATGACAAAGTGTATGCTAACTAACTTGCTGCTAACTATTTTGCACACATATTCCCATAAGGGAAAGCTGGCAGCTTGTTAGCTAGCATATGCTTTTTCATTTTGAATACGGGGGCTAATCTTTAACCCTAGAAGTGCATCGCTATTTGTAAAGCACGGTTGATGTTAGTCGAATCGACTAACAATGGACTTCTAGGGTTAAAGAATTCAACAATAACGGATTTATACAATAACGTCTTTAATAGTTACTTATTATCAGGGCAGCGACTTTCATGCACTTAAAAATGGAAAATATACGCTTAAAATATCCATTTAAATGCAAAATATGCACTTAAATGGAAATATAAAATAAAAACCAAAAAATATGCACTAAAGATCCAAAAATAAATGCTTAAAATTAAAAAATGCACTTTACATTTATCGATTTATAAAAATCATATTTATTACTCGAGAGTGTTTAGTTAAAAATTAAATCCAATATAAATGGTATTTGGTCAAAATCATTTTTGAATTAATGACTACAAACATGCATTTGCATGAAAGTCGCAAATTATCGACAGTAGCCTGCGGCTGCTAGTGTGCAGAACGTGAAATCTTGCTGACCTCCAATACGAATTTTTTTTATCATTTAAATTTAATCATATCGTAATACTTATATCCAATTTGATCGGGACAAAATTCGGATATAAGTTTATCATTTGATATAACTTTGTATCCTTGTAAATACAATTATATCCGATTTGATACAATTTAATATAACCATTTTTCGGATGAAATTATATCCAGTTACATATTGCAAATATATCCATTCACATATAATTTGATATATACTTTTTTACTCGGGAAGTTATAATTGTATCAAATCATAAATGATTATATAAAAATCATATCTGATTATATAAAAATCATTTTTACTAGGGTTATTATAAATATACCCATGAATGAATCGATTTTTACAAATTTATCAATTTTTATAAAATTTATTGGTATTTTTGAAAGTTTATCGGTTTTTTGTAAAATTTTTCAATATATCGATTTTTCAAAAATTTATCGATTTTTTAAAAATTTATCGATTTTTTAAAAATTTATCGATTTTTTAAAATTTTATCGATTTTTCAAAAATTTATCGATTTTTAAAAAATTTATCGATTTTTCAAAATTTTGCTGATTTTTCAAAAATTGATCAATTTTTTAAAAATTCGTCAATTTTTTAAAAATTTATCAATTATTTTAAAAATTTATTGATTTTTATAAATTTTTAAAAATTTTCGATTTTTTTATATAAAATTTACATAATTTTAGCAATTTTTATATGTTGTAGTATATTATGCTAAAAAGTACCAAAAACCTGCCTTTTGTAAATAATATTAAAACCCGGTTTGACCGGTCGTCCGGTCGACCGGTCTAGACCGTAAAGACCGGTCGACCGGTTTTAAAACCCGGTCTACCCGGTCTTTACGGTCTAGACCGGTCAACCGGTTCTGACCGTAGCCTCTAGTATTAAGAATGGAAATTCGCCGTTTTTCCAAATATATGTTAATTGTAGCCCACAAATATAATTAGTATAAAGTTAAAAATGCAAAAATATGTATTCTTAGATGACAAAATATGACTAATTTACAAACAGACCCATGTTTACCGGAAAATATATGTATAGTAACTATAAAAACAATATAATTGGAAGCATACTCCAAATACATATATGGTAGTTTGTAAATATAATATAATTACCTCCAAACATAAACAAAAACGTCTTTTTCCTCCGTGTACCTTTACATAAACTGGAATTAAAAAAAAAACTTTAAGGCACGTTAACAACGTAGCGGGCTTTGCCCGCTATCTTTAATATTATAAAATGCTTTCCAACCCTGCTTTACGTTATTTATTTTTATTCAAAACACAAATGAACAAAACTACTTATCTCATCATCATCTACCTACGTTCGCACTTTACCAAATTATCTTGACCTACACACGTATATTGCAATTTATAATGGATTCATTACTAACAATCCACTTTCATGAGAAAAAGTAAGCAAATATTTATTTATTTTAAACCCATTGTTGTGCAGAATTATTTATTTGTGGTGGCTGGGTAAGGCTTTTATTATAAAAACTGTACTTTAAATAAAAAAGCGAATTTACACGAATACGACCTATCTACGCCGATGGTTGAACAACAGACAATTAGTTGTTACATGCTGGTATACTAAATGATTTATTTATTTATATAAAAATGAAGAGGCAAAAAATAGTGTTTGTACTTAAACATTACAATAAATTTACCTTAACAATTATTTTACCTTAACAACAAATATTGTGTTTTATTTTATCTAAAAGAAATTTAATTCTAAACTTTAAGGCACGGTAACAATGTAGCGGGCTTCGCCCGCTAGTGAACACATATGGATGCAAAGCCATTTTATATTACTATATGTTAATGTGTATTTTTGTATTAAAAAATATATTGTTATATATGAACTTTTTTACTCGGGTAAGGAAACTGTTTTAACAAAAAAGAAAACCGAAAATATTTGATTTTTTTGTTTTAAAACAGAAAACAGCGGAATTTTTTAAATTCTTTTTTCTAAAAATAGAAAATTTCAACTCCTACAGACGATACATATTTTTTTGTGGTTTGTTATTTGACTGATAAAAAAAGTTAAACAATGTTTTAATTGATTCTTTAATTGAAAAAAACTTTAAAAAAAAAATTAAAAAAATAAAAAAAATTTAAAAAAAAATAATGGTCCCGCCGGGAATCGAACCGGCGACCCTCTGTTTCGAAATGCCAAATGATGCTAAAATCACTTAGTAATACTTATGTGATTTTTTGGATGTTGTTCAGAAGTAATTATAAAAAAGCTGTAAAAATATACTAACGGATACTTTGGAAGCAATGAAAGCAGTGATTTTTTGAAGTTGTTCAGGATAACTTCGAAAAAGCAGTAAAAATACACTAACGGATGCTTGTGAAATAGTGAAAGGATTAGTTTGTAAAGCATTACTTAAAATTTTTTTTGCTGTGTATATTACATAAATTAAGTTAATAAATCTAGTTTGTTTTTATTTTAGTTTGCTTTTTGGAAAAAAAAATTCGGCATGCTTTGAAATATCCCTAAAATACCGTTATCCCTAAAATATCGATACCGAAATAAATGAAATAGCGTTCCCTTAAAATACTGTTACCGAAATAATCTAAAATAGCGTTACCCTTATCGATAACCTCATCGTTTCGGATAACATCCATGAATATTAGCAAACAAATTAAGTGTATTTTCAAACTTTTATTTTTTAGAAGCTCATTTTGTAAATGCAATTAATTTGTTTGTAATTATGGCAAAATTTTAATTGAAAATTAGCCAACAATACGAATTACTTTAAAGAAAATAAATATTCTAAAATCCCAAACGTATTTTACAAATTGTGAAAAATAATCAGTTGGAGGCATATCCCTATCCGGATTTCATTCCTGCCTAAGGAACTCGTCAGGGAACCATGTTTTTAGAACTTCCTTTTTTATGTGCCTGACACATTCTAGAAGTTTTTTAGTTACATTCTTTCGCAAATACTTACAGTTTGGTTGAAGTAATATCGAGATTAATTTAATAAACTTTTCTTATTATCTTTACAGAACAATTTCACATTTTTGTTGGTGATTTAAGTTCAGAAATTGAAACTCAACAACTGCGTGAAGCTTTTGCACCATTTGGGGAAATATCGTAAGTATTGAGTACTATGTTATAATTATAAGAACAGCTAGAATACTTTTCTACCATGTGAACTGGTCGCTTTAATATTTGGCTGTATATATTTCCATTTAGTAGTTACAACAGTGGGTATCTACCCACCTTATCTCGCTCAACATTCGCTCAATTTATTTGGTCGCATTTTTATAAATAGGTTTTCTTATGCATTTTTCTCTTTGCCCGAGTTTAGCGCTAATTATCGAGAGAACCGTGAGTAGCATAGTCAATCCAAAATAACATGAAAGTTGGAATTCGCGATTTCCACAATGTTGCCCCTATTCATTAATGTCTAAAACTATCTGTGCCAAGTTTCAGCTAAATCCGCTTTTATTTAGAGGTAGCAGAAAAAGTTATCTTTTAAGAAGTAGTAATTTATCTCTAGAGTAATTTATATAAAAACGAGTAAAAAGGTTAAAGTCGGGCATGCCGACTATACAATACCCTACACCAGTCTGGTTAAAAGCCAACTTATGTTTGTATCCGAAATTCGAATGGGTTAAAATGGGACTTGTGTCAAAATTTTATATAATGTGAGTCAGCGAACCAAATTTCATTAAAATATCTTAATATTTGCGACCTGCAGTTTGTAACCAAGCCAATTTTGGGGGGACCTTATATGGGCACTAGGTCTAAACATGGACCGGTGTTAACCAAAATCAATAGGCTTCGTCTTTGGGCTAATATAGGCCGGTGTACCAAATTTCTTCAAAATATCTTAATATTTGCGACCTGCAGCGTATAAACAATATAATTTTGGGAGGACTGTTATATGGGCACTAGGTCTAAACTTGGACCGATTTTATCTTAATATTTGCGACCTGTAGAGTGCGCACAAGAATGCATAGACAGACAGACGGACGGACGGACAGACAGACGGACATCGTTAAATCGAAATAGAAAAAAATTCTGAGCCGACCGGTATAATATAAGGTGGGTCTAGGACCAATATTTTTTGGTGTTACAAACATCAGCACAAATTTATAATACCCTGACCACATAGTGGTGTAGGGTATAATTAGGGTTAGAGTTTGCTAAAAACCGAAAAATTTGAAAACCGCGGTTTCGGTTTTTCAAAATTATAAAAACCGCGGTTTCGGTTATTTTTCGGTTTTCTTGTTGTACTAATATAATTATTTTAAGACAATTAAATTAGTATAAAAATTAAATAGTTTAACACGTAGAATATGAATTTTAAATTAAAAAAAGATGATAAAATTTTTACAAGAATAAAAATTGTAAAAATTCGATAAAGCCAGCAGTATAGAATACGTATTTTCGGGTCTTGCTACAGACCCATCCTCAGTATAGGCATAGATATTCATTAAAATGCAATTGAATAAAGGTAATAACGCCGTTTCGTACCTTTGCGGGAGAAAAAAAATACGTGGAAACCGTTATAAATAAAATATTTTTTATTCTTTTGTCGGCAACTAAAGCTGTATTTTCACGAATTTAAATTTTATCAATTTGTGAGGTTAAAATTTTATAAATTTCATGGACTACGAAAAAACAAAAAATTCTTGAAAGTAATATTTAATGGAGAAAATGTTTATCACAATTAAATACATTTTTCTGAGCAGCCAGAAATTATTACTCGTAAAAGACTCTAAAATATGATTATTTTCAGAGTGCTGAAATTTGGAGTCATAAATGAAAGATAACAGATTCATATTTATGAGTGTATTAAAATTTTTTTTAATATTTTAAATACTTACACCCAGAAAACAGATTCGGTGCTGACAACCCCATTTGTTGCCATTCGAATGGTTCAGTTGCATCAAATGAATTTTTCGGTTGTGGCTACCGAATTATTCTTGATACAACTGAAATTCTGTTGCCATAGTCAAATTAATCCTGTCTCAATTGGTTTTCTGTTGCCACAACTGAAAAATTCGGCTACCAAAACCGAACCATGCGATTGGCTACAAATGCGGTTATCAGAACTAAATCTGTTTTCTGGGTGTATTAATGACTTAAAAATTAATCGTAAATAACTCATATTGGCTCAGAAAATTCTAAATTTTCGAATAACGCTCATAATTCAGAGTCTTTGACGAGTCATAAAAAAGAAATACACCCTCATATGGCTATGATTTCAGAAAGCCTTAGGTCTCCTTTATGAGTCTTTTCGGATACTAACTGTACACTGGGATGCAATTTAAATAATTATTTTAATCGGTTGAAGTATTTATTAAAAACCGACTTATTTTTGTCGGTTTTCGGTTTCGGTTTTGAGGCCTGAAAAACCGCGGTTTCGGTTTCGATTAAAACCGAACAGCAAACTCTAATTAGGGTTGACTTTAAATTGAATTATTTCTTAAATTGTACGCTATTATTTAACAATTCATTTTTTTTTAATCTAGACTTAATGTGAAAAAGGAATTTGAAATCAAAACTTAAAAAAATTAAGTAACTTTTAAGTAATTCGCGGTTTTTTTTTAAATTATAGAAAAAAAACAGATTTTAGTTAAAATTTTTAAATATTCCGAATAGATGTAAGTAAAAATCCAACTTATTTTTGCCTTGTAAGCCCAAATTTCTTAAATCTGATCTTTATTTTAACGAAGATTATGAATCAGCAATACAAAATTTAAAAAAAATTTTTGCTTAGAAATTATTCGCGGTTTTTGAAAATTCAAAAGTTTTTTGAATTACCAACCGATTTTCACCAAATTATGCAAATTCAAATCAGAAAATCTTTTAATTTATTATCGAGTCTGAGATTTTACTTATATTTAGATATCGTACTAACATGAAAGTAACGTTTATTTTACGCACTAAAACATTTTCATTGATTATACATCATTTTGTTTCAGAAAAAAAAAAATAAAAAATTTGTTTTCCCTCAAAAATAAATCTGTTGTTGTATTTTAAAGCAAAATGCAAAAACGGTTTTATACACTCATACAAATAAGTCCGTAAAAATATCAGAAAAAGTTACTAAAAATTAGTTAAAAACGAATAAAAAGGTTAAAGTCGGGCATGCTGACTATACAATACCCTACACCAGTCTGGTTAAAAGCCAAATAATGTTTGGATCCGAAATTCGATGGGTTAAAATGGGACTTGTGTCAAAATTTTCTATAATGTGAGTCAGCGAACCAAATTTCATTAAAATATCTTAATATTTGCGACCTGCAGTTTGCAACCAAGCCAATTTTGGGGGGACCCTTATAGGCACTAGGTCTAAATATGGACCGGTGTTAACCAAAATCAATAGGCTTCGTCCTTGGGCTGATATAGGTCAGTATACCAAATTTCATCAAAATATCTTAATATTTGCGACCTGCAGCTTGTAACCAAGCCAATTTTGGGGGGACCCTTATATGGGCACTAGGCCTAAACATGGACCGGTGTTAACCATAATCAATAGGCTTCGTCCTTAGTCTACCATAGCACGGTGTACCAAATTTCATCAAAATATCTTAATATTTGCGACCTGCAGCGTAAAACCAATATAATTTTGGTAGGACCCTTATATGGGCACTAGGTCTAAACATGGACCGATGTTCACCAAAATCAATAGGCTTTGTCCTTGGGCCAACGCAGGTCTGTGTACCAAATTTCATCAAAATATCTTAATATTTGCGACCTGCAGCGTATAAACCATATAATTTTAGTAGAACCCTTATATGGGCACTAGGTCTAAACATGGACCGATGTTCACCAAAATCAATAGGCTTCTTCGTTGGGCCGATATAAGTCGGTGCACCATATTTCATCAAAATATGTTAATATTTGCGACCTGCACCGTATAAACAATATAATTTTGGGGGGACCCTTATATGGGCACTAGGTCTAAACATGGACCGATGTTTACCAAAATCAATAGGCGTCGTCCTTGGGCCGACATATGTCGGTGTATCAAGTTTCATCAAAATATCTTAATATTTGCGACCTGTAGAGTGCGCACAAGAATGCATGGTCAGACAGACAGATGGATGGACGGACGGACAGACGGAGGGACGGACAGACGGACATCGTTAAATCGAAATAAAAAAAAATTCTGAGCCGATCGGTATACTATAAGGTGGGTCTAGGACCAATATTTTTTGGTGTTACAAACATCAGCACAAACTTATAATACCCTGACCACATAGTGGTGTAGGGCATAATGATGCTGCAGAAAAAACTTCTAATATTTGCAGAATCAGTTTGCTAAATATTAATAAAATGAAAACAGCAAAAAAAAATGTTAAATTTACAAATTTTAGTAATATTTGAGCTAAATTGTTGTTAATTGCAAATAACAATTTAACCTGCTAAAATTAGCAAAAACAAGAGGGCTAAAGCCCGCTTGATGGTTTGAATAATTCCCCAGGTGACTGTGGACTTATACAAACCAAAGATTAAATTCGGCTGTGCCGAGTCTTTAGATACCCTCCATCCTGGTGTTTTTATTCCGGGTTTCTACTAAGTTCAAACAATTATGAATTATTACCCGTTTTGTATTCGGTTAATCCACTGTACAACAAATGTGTATGATTTTTTCCACCACTACAAGTAAATATTTTAGTTTAATCTTGTTTAATCTCAGTGCTGCCACAAGCAAGATTCAAAATTCCCAAAAGTGTAGACAAAATTACCCAAAAAATATGAAATTATAAATGACTTCAATTAACATATTATTACAATTTGAACTCCGAAAAAAGTTAATAACCTCATCAGTAAACTTAAAAAAAAAGTGATTTGGCCATTTCAATTGTTCCATCGTTCTGGGCGTTATATTATTACAAAGAAAAGTTCCTTAAATATGCAGCATTTATGATAAACTTTTGAGTCTCATATGAATCTTCATAAAATTTAGAGAAAAAATTAACTTTAGAACAAAATCGTGAATCTGTGAAGTATTTGTTAGGAGAATATCCTGATGAAGAAAAATAGCAGTTTTTGAAAAAAGTACTTATTATGTTAATTCATAATAAGGAAATTGGCCTCGAACTGAATTAATAAATTTCTAATTAATTAATAAAAAGGTCGAAAAAACAATTTTTTATTTTTTTTAATAAAAATTAAAACCCAACATTTTGACAACACTCGCAGTGCGGAGAAATGTTTTTTGCCTCTTCCTTGTAATTGACAAAGAAGTGGTAAAAATAAAATTTGTATTTTATTTGTACCGATGCACTATAGGTCAAATGATTACCTTTTCTGTGCAAAATTAGTAACGACTACAAAATCATGGTATTTAAACCAAAACCTGTAAGAATTTCATAAGTAAGAATAATTCTATAAAAAAATGGAATTTAACCCATTAACGACCAAAAAGTAAAATTAACCCTTTTGCAAACATAATACATTTTATTCATTCATTTATTTTAATTATACTAAGACATTTAGTAATTGCTTAAATCTAATTCATTTTCTAAATTTAAATCAAAAAGAGCCTCTTCACTTTCATTAATTTCATCGTCTTGGTTGCTAAGATGAAATTCTTCTATAGGTTCGCTGCTACATAACAGTTCAATTGCTTCAGCTGTAAGTGTGCAACGTTTTCGGTTTTGTAAGCATCTATTTAAAAATGTTGTGGAAATTAATGGATCTGAAGTATCGACAGCCCTATTAAATACGTCTGACAGGTTATTGGTGATGTTTTTTCTGCGGTCATGATGCAATCTATCGGCTTTGTGTAATTTATATCGCGATTCAGCAGCTTCTTTTGCAAAAAAATCCATTGGAAGTACAATATTTTCTATTATTTGTTTTGAGTGTGTGAGTACTTTATGGACCGTAGAAGTCATTGGTAACCAGGGATATAGCTCTTGAAAACGTTTTGCTGTATCAAAGCAATATATTTAAAATGTACTTGAATTTTTCTCGAACTGGCAGGATAAACAAATCAAAATGATTTTGAATCGAAATATAAGATCTTTGTCAACACCAGTTATTTCAGAAAAAATACCATGTTCAGTAAAAGCTCGACGAGCAGAGTTTCCGTCATTTGTGGAACCGAAGCCACCTACTTTGGGCATGTCTACGCGAAGTCCGAGCTTTCTCCAAAAATAGTTTTGTATGTCTGCTTTTCTTTCTAAGATAGTTAACTCATCATCTTCTCGTATCTGCCACTTTTGTAATTTGCATTGCCTCAATGTAATACAAATTCAAAAAATCGAATACAGCAATGAAGGGGGCTAAGTCCAAACTTTAAGTTTTCCTCGCAATATTTCACTTTTATAATTAAATGTGTTCATAAAGTCTTTAGGTGTAGCAGCACAAATGGCACAAGCCTAGTTTGAGACATTTTCTTTCTGTGACATTTTTCCCACTTTTGTGCTAATTTTACGCAAAAAAAATGTAATGTTTGCGTTATATGTTTCTCCATTTCATTCGAAATTGTATTAACTTCAATTTTGTCAACTACATGTTTAAAAACGGCATCAAAATTTTCTTTTTTTGTGCATTCTTTTCGCCATATCTCAAACAGATCGGTTTTTTTATGCAGAGATTACCTAAAAAAAGCGCCATTATTCGTAAAGCGCAAAAAATCGCAATTTGAAATAAATTTCAAATAACTCATTAATTATTATTTAATCTATTTTGTTAATTTGAAGGAGGTCAAATGAGGTCAAAATTTTTGAGGGCTTACAGAAAGTCAAAGTTTTAGATAAATTGTACTGTTTTAAGGTTATGTAGGCTAATGAGTTATTTTCAAGTGTTGCAGCATAAATATATAGCAGTTTTAATTAAATGTATATCTACTTACTTGTATCTTTAATTTCCATTTTACACTAGTGAATTATTGCCAACACAATTCGAGAAACACGCACTTAAAGTTGACCAAGCACTACTGAACTCGCAAGCACATTTATAGAAAAAATTTAATCGACTGACTTTGACTTACAGATGTGTAACGGTGCTTTATATTTAACACAAAAAAAATCACGTGTCTTTCTTTTGAAGCATTTACAATTAAAAAACAACAACAACAAAAATAAAACGGCACTTTGATTCTTATCACTTTTGCACAGAAAAATCTGTTATTTGACCTAATGTGCGATGGTACGAAATACAAAAACAAAAACTTTCATAATATTTCTATTGTTGGTTATGTCTTTGCAGAGACTTCGAAAACATATTTTATTGTTTACTCCATTCTCATTTCGTTGATGTAGTAGACTACGTTTAATATGAAATTTTGATGTTTCAATTTGCATTGCACTATTGCCACCACTTTCTAAAGAAAACTGAAGAAGGGGACTTGGAAAATCCCCGAAACGATCGTCTTTTCATTCCTGAAAGTTTTAGAGGTTTTTGAAAGCAAAAACTCTGTGAAGTATTTGTTAGGAGAATATCCTGATGAAGAAAAATAGCAGTTTTTGAAAAAAGTACTTATTATGTTAATTCATAATAAGGAAATTGGCCTCGAACTGAATTAATAAATTTCTAATTAATTAATAAAAAGGTCGAAAAAACAATTTTTTATTTTTTTTTTTAATAAAAATTAAAACCCAACATTTTGAAATCCAGTTTACTTGAAACGGACCCATTATTTAGAAATTTTAATGATCTGTTACCATTCCAGCATGAACGTTAATTCTTCCGACTTTTTTATTCTGGCTGCTGTCACGAGCAAATTGCATTGCCTAAACTAATTTTCTGTAGATACCCTACGGGGAATGAGGAGTCAATTGCCCTCCAAGGACCTATCCCGTGACCGGTCAACCGAAGGCATAGTACTAAATTAGTGCAAATATGAACAAAAGAAAAATAATTAATTTTCTAAGTATTTTCTGATCCGTTATTTTCACTGTTGCTTTTAAAAAAACTTGACCAATACCGAAATAAAAAACAAAATTCGCGGCATATTTTTAAAAATATTTTTTATTTATTTTACTCTTTTATTTATTTTTAACTTTATTTTTTCACGATTTGCTTATTTTAGCTCTTATTTTAAATTTCTATAATGTTTTGCTAAGAAATTTTAAGTTTTGTATTTTCAACGTTTTTTTAATGTTAAAGCTGTTTTAGTTTTAACAATTGGTATTTCATTTAACTTTTCTTTTTAACTTAAGGAGAATTTTTTAAATTTTTATTTATAATATCAGAGGTTTTGAGGTAATTTTCTAATTTTTAATTGATTTTTTAATTTAATTATGGCCAACGCAAAAAACAAGTCAACTGCCATTAAGGGACCTATCCCATGACCGGTCAATCGGGGGCATATTCAAGGCACTTCCACCATATTTGTGTGTGTGTTAATGTTATTTGCTTTTCTATTTTTTTCCTTTCCATGTTTTTTTTATTTGCTGTGTGTGTGTTTGTTTTTCTTTCTCTTTTTTATTTGAACAGAAACGAAAAACATATAACTTAACCATCAGCCAGCCATCACGCATAAGCAACATTAGCTCAGACGGTAGAGCGTTTGCCTTATAAGCAGAAGGTTGTGTTATCGAGCCCTACTTCGACGCCAAGAAGATTATTTTTAATTCTTAATTTTTTATTAGTTTATTTGAAAAGCTATTTTTAGACACACCACCTTACTGCCACAATGTGTCTAAACTGTGGCAATTGGTCATTTCCAATGACAACGCCATGTTAAAGTGATATGTCTCTTTCAAACAAAAAGACCGATCAACGACCGGTCTCCACCCCCTTGGGACCTATCCTGCATGTCATCTGGGACCGTCCCTTTCCCCGTAGGGTACAAACTAACCAATCGATTGGCTACAAATTTAGCTGTCAGAACAAATCTCGTAATTTCGTAATTTCTGCATGATTTCTGAAATAGAAAAACCTTACATTTTGGCTACGTTTTTCTACAAAAACACGCAACGTTTTTAAAAATGAAAATCTTAAGATTTTGTGTCTTTTTTCCATTGAAAATCCCACAGATTCGAAAATTTTTCCATGGAAATACCCACATATATTTCTTCAGATTTTAATGATTTTTGTACGGAAAAATCTTCAGCTTTTGATATCGTTTCCTACACTTAGAAAACAGAATTATTCTGACAACCGCTCAGACAACCGGATAATTAAAATATTTTTATCACAGTCAAATAACTGTTGTATAAACTGATTATCATTATCGCAATGGAACCATTTCTTAAATTCGGCTGTCACCACGAATCTTCTCTGTATATGAAACTACATATTAGATTAAGAAATTTATATGTATAAAAATCCTTTGAATGCTTTCTGGTAGAGAAAACTTCTCACATTCACAAAAATTTATCCTATAAAAAAACTACATTGTACTTGCATTTTGCATTTTTTTTACTATAAAAATGTAATATTTTTTTAAATGCCAAAAATCAGTACAATTAGTACAATTTTTAAAAAATCAGTACAAATCAGTACACGACTTTTTCATCAGTACACGTGACCAAAAATCAGTACATGTACTGATCAAATCAGTACGAATGGTCACCCTATTCATAAGCCAAAAGTAATTACATACATTGAGGCAGGGTTGGTAGGCTCCATCGCTAAAATACTGTTATTGATTCAAATATCGATACATTTAAAATACCAGTACCGAAATTAATGAAATACCATTATCCTTATAACACCATTATTTTTTAGTCTAAACTTTTTGTAATTCCACGTCGTAATTGTGAATTTTACATATACTTAGTTAATAAATTTATTTTACTTTACTTTGTTTTTTCGGAATGCACCGAAATAACTGAATACCGAAATAATTATCCTTAAAATACTATAACTGAAATAATCTACAATAGCGTTACTTACCCTCACCGATAATCGCACCATTTCTGCTACCAACAATGCTTTGAAGTAATTGCTAAGTTGTATTCATAGACCCACTATCTATTGGCTAGTTTATGAATTAAATTCTTTTTTTATGTATAATATATTTTTTTATTTACAAATTTGATAACTTTCTCAATTCATTCATTTGAATTGAAATTTAAGTGAAAAACTAAACAATTTAATAATTGCTATCATCCATGCCCTACCCATAAAGTGGCAACACTGCTTATGTTATTCATATAGATGTGTGCAGACCTTTAAAAATATAATTCCTTAATTCGTATTTTAAATCTCAATTTTGCAATAAGTTGATCTCAGTGAATTTTTTTTTACCCCGAAGTAGTACTTTTCAAGAAGATTTAAAAAAAAAATCCGCGGAAAGACCTCTGTAGGGAGTTTATTTCTGTGCAAAGTTTGGAAATGGACTTAGCAATATCTAAGTCATTTAAAGTCGGATTGGAACAATATATATGTATATACATATATATATATGGAAAGATAGTAAAAATATCTTATGGACGACATTTTTTTTTGTTTGTTTACCCATTACCGGCGAATGAGATTTATTTAAGATTTTTTAAAATAAACCGTTTTTATAAAAACCACCGTATACTACCACATAATTTTTACTTATTTATATATTCTCAAGATTAAAAACTTTTGAGATGTAGTTCAAATTTTATCACTTCAAACACCGAAGATATTAGAGTCAAACCTAATTTTTTTGCAGATGGTACAAAAGATACAACTTTGGCTCCAACCAACAATTATACTGAATTAACTCATCGGGAATCGAACATATTTTAGGAGTAAACACATTTTAAACGTATTGTCGGTATTGAGATTTTTCATTTGTCAAAAGTTAGCCATAATTTGAAAGAAAAAAAATCTCACGATTTTGACCTCTAATATCTTCGGTGCTTGAAGTGATAAAAACTTGATCTATATATCAAATGAAAGCTTTTCGTCTTGATAACATACTAATAAGCACAATTTTTGTTCTTATATAGGTTTTTTATGGAATAAAAACATTAAAAAAACAAAAAAATTAAAATTCTTACACCGAATCATAATGGGTCAACAAAAAAATGCTATCCTAAAGATATATTTATTACCTTTCCAATGGTGTACATATTGTTCCAACTTTATCATAAATGAAGAAAATATAGTTAAGTTCATTTTTAAACTTTAAACCGAAGTAACTCCCCATACAGGCTTTTCGATAGAAAAAAATTTCTTCCGGCCCCCAAAAGAGAGTTATATCACTAGTAAAAATTTAGAATCAATCGGTGAGGTGCCTCTAAAGCCAACATACGTCCAAATTATTCAATCGAATCAAAACTGAATCAACATAAATAGGAGCAAATCTTATCTCACTTTATCATTGGCGTACCAAGACTATTTTTCTGGGGTGGGCAAGCGACCCATTAATTTTCTGCTGTTTATTTGCCCATTCTCAAACCCTTAATCCTAAAAAACACTTTCGGCATTATGCTTACAATTTTTTCACACAACAAAAAATCTTAAAAATGATTCCTGCCTTCTAATAAAATTTTCATAATTTTCAAAATTAAATAATCCTGGTAGCTTATCCTATCAAAATCGCCATGTTTTTGTACAAAACTCTGAATAGTGCATTTATTTTTCTGAAGAAAATCTGGTACAAGGATTGTATTCCAAGCTATATTCTCAGATTATTATGAAATTTAGATATTTAATAGAGAAAAGAAATCTGAGATTAACCTGTCTAATTCGTCAACCTTGGACGAACCCTATCTAACCCCATATTCTAACCACTTAAATTACCGAGGTGGACAAAAATAGTGAGATTTTCATCTTATAATTTTTGCTCCTACAAAATATTGAAATTTCATTGAAATAACATGGTAGTGTTTAGTTTGAAGTAACTTCCTTGTTAGATATAAACTAATTATTCGTTTAGAAAACTATGAAATCTAAGATATTTAACTCACCAAAAAGATTCTGCGTTATTTTTCTATTATTGAACAACTTTGCGGTTCTAATAATTTTTTTAAAGAAAAACTCTTATAGTCAATTTTATAATCAGAACTAAGATAGATTTGTTTCTTAAATATTTCTTATTTAAGAAATATTTAAAACAAAAATCGATCTTAGTTCTGGCTATAGAAGTGACCTTAGATTTCAACAAATTATCTGCCTAGGAAACCAGTAGTTCCCAAACCAAAAACACAGGATTGATATTAAAAAAAGTAATATTGTGATACTTTACGCCATCAAAATCATAGATAAAAGAATTCTAGGTAGATTTTTTAAAAATTCTGCGGGTGGGCAAAAATCAGTCTAGGCTTAGCCCACCCCAGACCGGCCTAAGTCCACCAATGCACTTTATTCAATGTCCAATCATTGATTTAAAGGCATTATAAATTATTCAGTAATTTATAAAATGAATCCAATTTTATGCATATAAATTCAAAAAAAGAATTATCTCTTTCACGGTCTGGGTGTGTATGTATGTATATTTTTCTTATTCAGTAACAACAACAACACAGTTAATATATTTTTTCATGTTAATATGGAAAATTCTAGAGGTGCTTTTACATTTTCATTCATAGCACAACTATTTTGAGCGTGATCGTGATTTCAACAGACAGACAGACGGACACGGCTATATCGGTTTCGCTATTGATAACGATCAAGAATATATATTTTTTTTATGTCTCAGATTTTTTTTTCGATGAGTTACAAACGGAATGACAAACTGATATATACCCTCCTGCACAGTGGGATGGAGGGTATAAAAATTGCTGAATAGTAGTTTAATAAAAATAGAAAAAAAAAACTGTTAAATTTACAGAATTTTAGTAATATTTGAGCTAAATTTTTGTTAATTGCAAATAACAATTTAACTTGCTGAAATCAGCAAAACAATTGCTAAATAATAGTAGAATGAAAATAGCAACAAAAAACTGTTAAATCTACAAAATTTTTGCTAAAATTTTCTGAAATCAACAAAACTTTTGCAGATTACTAGTGGACTGGAAAAAGGTAAAAAAGGAGCAAATGAAATGAAAATTAATAAATAAAAAATAAATGTGTGTTTAAAAACATACTTGAGAACAGTTTATTGAATGTGTCAATTAATTGAAATTTTTTCAATTGGCATTGTTCAATGCCTAAATGCCCAATTATAATTGATGAAAGAGGTATTTGTTTTCATGTTTTAATAAAAGAATAAATTAAGAAAAAAAAAAATAAAAATTCGCGTTTTCTTATATTTTTTTTATATTACAATGCTTTTTCTTCAATTATGTGTAAATTTCATTACCATTGTTTTCATCAATGCAAATTGAAAAAATTTCATTGGCATTGAATGGTGATGAAATTTGTTGGCATTGACATTGAGATAAAGTAATGCCAATTACATTTCAATGCCAATGAAAATTTCCCAAGAATAATTTTTTGTAAAAGTGGTAATATTTATAGACAATAATATGTTAACCATAACAAAATGTATTTCAGAGACCCTTCTTTTGATTTTCATTGTTTGCTGATCGGATATGTACTTCCGAATTTATTTGAGTTTCCATTTTCACCTCTAAAGCTCTACCCACAAGAATGAAGGTGTGGCCGATTAAAAATATCGTATTCTTTAAATAAACCTAAAAAGTACAATATTGGGGGAAAAATTAGGGTCATTCCCGTAAACTCCACTTGCTCCTTCATTGAATACTGCCTAGCTTGCAAAGAAGGCATTTTGTTGAACAGGAGTCATTGCACCCAGTTGTTCCTGCGTAGACCGTATCTCTCTTACGACGTTTTCTCCCGTTATTGTTGATGGTTACTGCCTCCCTTCCGTAGAAGGGATTTTATTGAGCAGGAGTCATTGCACCCATTCAATAGTTATAACAAATTTTTATATGAATTTTATACAAATTCCTTAAGATCCCAAAACGACTAATTTCGACATAAACGATTATGCGATAATGACACGGATATTATTATTAATAAAATACGTACTAAAAATTAATTTGTTATTCTATTTTAAAAAATTTTTTTGGGTGATGCTTTTTTGGGATTTTTACACACTTTATGTGTATTTTTACGCACTTTTTGTGGGTTTTTACGCATTTTATGCGTACATTTACACGTGAAACGCACAAATTAAGAAAATTAACAAACTAACTTCAAAAGTTCATTTAATTTTTACGCACTTTCAATGTAAAATTACAAATTATTTGTGCACAAACACAATGTGCGTATTTTTTTTCAATTACGCAGATCGAGTAAATTTACCCAATTTATAGTAGGAGTTCACTTTCCTACTATAAGTTGGGTAAATTTCAACAGAATTTAATTAGAGTGTAGTTCTGATTATAAAACTGCCAGTTAGGAACTTATTCTATATTAAACCTATTAGATTTGGAAATATTTTTGTATTCGAAAAACTCTTTGACACTGGAACATTTTTTATATTCTAGGTTTAATATGAAAGTTGTAGGAATTGCAGTAATATTTTTATTAAAGATTCACAGACACTGCAAAAAATTTTACAATTTACGGCGTATTCCTATTATCATATTGTGAGAATTTTTTCCGTATCAGAATCTCCATTGTGTTTGCAATGAAAATATTATTTAATTTTAAAATGATTTTGAAACGTACTAAGTTTGCGATTTTAGAGATATTTTCTCTTAAAAATAGTTCGGATACTGTACTGCGATTTCTTAACTTATTAGTGATAAAATTTGATAGTTAACAAAAAAAATTGTTGAATATAGAAAATATATCGTTAACTTAGCAAATTTTTCTAAGTTTATGTTAAAATTTTTTTGGTTAAATCTTACATTTTCATAACAACTAAAACTCAAATTAATTTTTTTGGTTCTTATTAAAAATTACCGAATAAGCTTTACTTTAACTTAACCGACAGTTTTCTTAAGTTAGAAGCTATATTAATAAAATCTTTAACGAAGATAGAGGACCACACTAATGAAACAGATGTTCACTGACTAAAAACTAACTGAACGTTCAAAAAATGTCGGAATGGGGTTAAACAGATTTTTCCGAACCCTTGTTGGGTACTCTTTGGAACAACTTGGTAAACCTATGCTAGCACATGTATTAAAACCTCTACTTCTAGTTCATAAAATATCTATAGATATGACTACCATATAAGATATAAAAAATGTTTAGCCCCCCTCTTGAGCGAATCCTGGATCCGCGCCTGACAACAGTACATTACCAAAGAGGATTTAAAGGAAAGAGTTTTCGTCCGAAGAAATTATGTTAACTCGTGCTCAATTATTTGTATGGATGCTCTGGTCTGTTAATTTCAGTGAAGAATGAGAAAAAGAAAAGTGAAAAAGTTAATATTTTTTTTGCGATTAATGAAAAAATCGGAAACAAAAACAAATTTAATAAGGAAATAAATAATAATTAATTTAAACACATTCTTTTGCTTTTAACTTTTGTTTTTTTTTTTTGTTGTAAAAACGATTTTATTATTTTTTTGTTTTCCCGAATTCCTTCATTTTATCTCATTCGCTGTTAATTTTCTTCATATTCCTTCTGTTTTTCCTCTGTTTCTTGCGTGAAATTTTTTGGCTCATAAAGCATTTTTATAAGCAGCTGATGGAAACCCCCTGACATTACCACATCATATCATTGTGGACTTAAGCAATCAACACCATGGTTTTAGTGTTATGCGGCAAATAGACTATGCAAGTCAATTGCACAATAACGAGTTTGTTCAAGTCACCTTACTCGCTACACACCATTCAAGTAAACTGTACAATATTCATTTTAATTCACACGTAGCAGCAGAAACATGTAGCGGATTGTTATTTATATAAGGCAATATTAGCCTTTAAAAGCTTTATTTTACACTTTTTGCAGGCCAAAATACCTGAAATTCGTTGGTGATGTCAATAAATTTATATTAACATTTTTTACTTTACGTTCATTCATATTTTAAATTTTTTTATCCGTATTTATGATGTTCACTCTTCAAAAATTACTGCTGAACTGTGCTAATTTCAGCATACACCGCGCAAATGACTTGTACAAGTTCTAAAATATTGCGTAAAAATCAAAATCGTTTTGATTTTTACTCAAGTCTAAAAATATACTTGTACAAGTACACAAACCAGGCCACACACTGCACTATGGTTTCAAAGACAACATTCTTTGGCCAAAATTCAAATTTTCTCACATTCTCTTTTGGTTTTTTTGTTTTTGTAATCTAATAGTAAACACTTCAAAAAAACAGAAAAAACATTTTGTTTTAATAAATACTCGTTTACCGTTATAATACAACGAATTAAAGTTGAAATTTATAAGCAATTCTAAGAAAACAGTGAAAACCACTTTTTTTTTACTTTTCATTTAGTTTTTATTGTGTTTAAATACTAAAAGTTCCTAATAATATTTAATATGGAAAACAAAGCAGAAGGTTAGTATAATAATTATTTTATATTAAAAAAGTGTAAATAAATTGAAGTCATGAAAAAAAAAATAAGTGTTTCATGCACACCAGAAAAAAGTTGTTGGTAAAAAATATTTAACTTTAGATAGACCTACACTTAGCATGTAGTAACATGTAGTCATAAGACCAATCAAAAAACCTACATTGGGATATTGCCCTTATTTGCATTTTGTGAGATTTTGCAAGTTTTTGCAATTTTTTTAAAAAATTAATTTTTTCTAGAACACTTCTCCTTCAAAAACTCTGAATTATTTCAAATTTGGCTTAAAGGTCAAACGCAAGAACAAAGACATTAATTGATTTTAAAGCATATAACTAATATAATTGGAACGCAAAACATTTCCGATGCTTTTCATAAATATTTACTTCAAAAAGTAAGTTCATTTTGCTCAAATTTAAAAAAAGATTGGGAAAAATGCAGTCGATGTCAAGATTTTTTTATTAAAAAAAAAAGTGTTTGGTTGGATGCTAAAACAATATTGACTAAGCAAAACACACAAAAAGCAGGTATATCAGAAGAGTGCCCAATGGATGTATGTCCAGATATTCCAAGTACGTCAGGAGCTGGACGACCATGCCTTATTTTTTCTGAAAAGTCCGATCGAAGGAAGAGAAGAGAAGCAGCCGAACTTTTGAAAGCTAACGAAAATGAAACCAATCTATTTATTCATGCAGCAGCAATGTCAGCTCGTAAACGAGGAAATGTGGATTTGGCCGTTGTTCTGAAGAAAGCTGTAGAAAGTCCGACAAGACCGTCAAAAATTAGAAAATTGTGCACTCAAGATGTGACAACACCAATTGCTCTTTCTGAAGAAGAAGCGTTAGCATTTCTACTTGAAAACAATTTTTCAAAGAAACAATACACCAATATTCGAGTCGAAAGCAAACTTAAAAATGCCGATATATTCCCATCTTACAAAAAAATTCTTGCTGCAAAAAGTAAATGTAGACCTGATGATATTACTGTCAGCGAAAGTATTGCAAAAGTCCCTTTACAAGTGCTTTTAAACCACACGGCTACAAGAATAGTTGAGCTGCAAAAAGATGTCATAATATCTGTAATGAATTCTGAAAATACAAACTATATGTCAGCAGAATTTATTTTGAGCTATGGTTATGACGGTAGTACTGGTCAAGCTCAATACAAACAAACATTTCTTGAGCCAAGCACATCACGTTTTGCAGATTCATGCCTTTTAGCTACGACAGTAATTCCATTGAGAATATTGCACTCGTCAGGAAAACCTCTTTGGAATAATCGTACACCGCAGTCAACAAGATTTTGCAGACCATTGAAACTAGAGTTTACCAAAGAAACAAGCGACGTTATCTTAAAAGAAGAAGGTGATTTAAAGAAGCAAGTTGAAAATCTCAAAAATCTGAGTATAAATGTAGAAGGAAGCAAAATATTAGAAATTAAGTTCAATTTGTTCCTAATTGTAATCGACGGAAAGGTTTTAAATATCATTACCGGAACTAAGTCGACTCAAACTTGCCCTATTTGCGGTTGCACTCCCAAGGATTTTATAAAAATTATGGATTATAAATCTGAAAAATTTCGTCCGGTCAACAACAATTTGAAGCATGGTATAAGCCCACTTCAATGCTGGATTAGATTTTTCGAGTTTATTCTTCATTTGGGTTACAAATCTAATGTTAAAAAGTGGCAAATCAAATCGGATGAAGATAAAAAGATTATTATGCAAAAAAAAGAGAAAGTTCAAAATGAATTTTGGAGAGGCCTTGGTCTACGCGTTGATGTTCCAAAAGCCGGTGGCTCTGGTAATACCAATGATGGAAACACTTCTCGTCGAGCATTTGCGGAACACGAATTGTTTTCAAAAATAACTGAAGTTGAAGAGGAACTAATTTTTCGTTTTAAGATAATATTAATATGTCTATCTTGTCAGTTTCCCTTAAATTTAGAAAAATTTGAAATATATTGTTTTCAAACGGCAGCATTAATTCAAAATAAATACCCTTGGCTGCCCATGACCCCAACTGTACACAAAGTGCTTATACACTCAAAGCAAATAATTCAGAATACTGCACTGCCAGTTGGTTATTTTGCGGAAGATGCTGCAGAATCTAGAAATAAATTATATAAATCTGATAGGCTACATCATGCACGAAAAACCAGTCGCATTGACAATCTTACTGATGTATTTAACAGAGCAATGGATACATCAGATCCGCTAATATCATCCCTGCGTATAAATACACGTGTGCATCAACGAAAACGTTTGACACTTCCAATAGAAGTTGTTGAATTATTATGCTCTGAGGCTCCTATAGGATCACCTTTACCCTTACAACACATTGACGACGATGAATGTACGACTGATGAAGATTCCGAAGAGGAAAACTTAGTTTTAGATAGTGAGTTTTAAATAATACGTTTTCTAAGAAATTTTTTTTTTATTAAATTTATGTTTTTGATAAATAAGTTTAAAACATGTAATAATATAAAAATTAATTTAATATGTAAATATTTAATATACCTTTAAATTATTAATATATTATTTAAAAAAATTTCACCCCAATAATGAATTAATATAACTAAAAAAATTTTTTTTAAAAAGTGCATTAAAGGGTTAATTTAAAAAAAATTCGTAAAAGGATAATACTTTCAATACAAATCCAATTTCAAACCAAAAAATATATATTTTTTTTGTTTTGGTAATTTTGGCCAAGAAAATTGGTCTGCGAAACCATAGTGCACTGTTCAACTGACCTGCACAAACTCATTATTGTGCAAGTAACTTGAGTAGTCTATAGGCCGCATTACTGAAAACTTATGTATAACAGTGTTGCCAGTTTGGGGGATATATCCAAATTGGTTATTTTATCATCAATGGGGATAAAAATTTCCGTTTATAGAACTAGGGATTTATTGGGGATGATACGAAATTTTAGGGGATCATTTGGGGATAAAATATATTATTGCTTTTTCATATTTTTATGAATTTAATCCTGATTATTCCAAATATTTATAAATTTCTTTTAAGAATGATGATAACAGTGAATGATTTTTAGCTACAAAAATTTGAGTCTGGCAATGTAATGTTCGTAGAAACTTTAATTCTTCGTGGTGAAAATTCGAATTCTTTTTTGTTCTAAAATTTTTAAGTTATTTAAATTTATTAAGAGTTATAAGAAGCTCTTCTGAAATTAAATGTATACTTTACAAGTTACTCAATTGTCAAAAGTTTAATTCATCTGCTAAAATGCTAAAACTTTTTAATGCAGTACTATTCACAACAAAATGTCTGAAGCTGATGAATCAGACAATTTTTATTCTTAAATATTTAAAATTAAAAATTTTGGTTCAAATTTTCTTTGCTGTTATTTAAATTTATTTGTTCTTTTTTGTAATTTGTTGCAAGCACAAATTTATTGAGTCTGAGTGTACAACTTACCTCAAAAAATAAACGAATATGGTATTTTTACACTAATTTTTATAAAAAATTAACGAAAACGAATTTTTACAGAAAATAAAAGTGATAACAAATTGAAAACTGGGGATAAGGCAGCGCTGCCAACTTTGACGATTTGTCTCCATTTTGACGATTTTTGAAGCAAAATTTGGGTAAATGACGATTGACGATTTTTTCAAAATTTCATATATGAAAAATGACGATTTTTTAAAATGGCATGATTTTTTGTTAAAAAAAATTTAATTTTTATTAAAAACTACATAAATAAAAGTATTCAAAATAATTTTTTACGCTATGTGATGTAGAAGAAAAAAATAATGTACACGTATTTTTTCGCGCCCAATCTCATGTTTAGGGGTTAAAAGTAGGGTCAGAACTGACACAATTTTCCGTTTTCTAATTTATTTCTTATAATTTCAAAGTCAAATTGGTTAACAATTGTAAGCTTTTTTGGAGACGTATCTATAGGTATACAAAATATACCCGAAGAGTTCCAATTTTTTTTATTCAGTTATTATTTTTTTCGAATAGGATATTTATATGAGAAATTGTTGTTGGTTTTATCTCAAATGTACATATAATTATCTCTATTCAATTTTGTATAGCGAGTGTCGATATTCGTTGTCGTTCCGTAGAGCGTTTTTCAACATTTCAAATAAGTGGCAACCCTGGACTCACAATAAGGGTATTTAATGTTTGTGTTCTCCAGTACCTTAACTCTGTGTATAAACATATCCAAATTTCGTGAATTTCAGACATGTTTTCATAGAAAAATAGCTTAGTTTTTGATTCAACTTTTTAACTCTTAAGTTTTTTCCTATCATATATCTGAATTTTATTAAATTTGGATACCTTTGTCGTTAGGTATGGTTTTCCCTGGTTTTTTTCTGTGTACATTATTATAATTATAAAAACTGGGTTTTTGGTAAACTTATTCTTTTTTATTGATATATAAGGGATTTTTGGATTGACGATTTTTTGAAGATTTCTCATTCCTAAAATGACGATTTTGACGATTTTTTCTCCTAAAATTGACGATTTTTCAACAAAAAGGGTTGGCAGCACTGGGATAAGGTATGAAAAAACTGGCAACGCTTATGTATGTAACCGAAATAAGTACATCAACCTACTTTGTTGAAAGCTATCATGCTCAGTGTTATCAGATAAGGGGATTTCGCCCCAAATTGGGGATTTCAACTTCCGTTTGTGAACAGATTTTCGTGGGGAGGGATTTGGGGATTTCAGAAAAGTTTGGGGATTTTACCCATGTTCTTAAGTATTTTTGGGGATTTCAGTTTTCTGCCTATTTTGAATATTTTGTATTTTATCTTAAATTAAAATATATAATTTTCTAATGTACATTATTTTGTTAAAATCAGGCACCCGATATTAATACTTTTAAAACGTTTTATTTTGTTTTTTCCTCAATAAAAAAAAATCACTTGTGTACAAATGAATTTATTTTTCTTGATGGATATTTTGTTTTCATCAATTTTTATATTTTTTGTTTTCTTTTCGAAAACAAAATTTTAAAAATATCCGTACTGATATTTTCAGGAAAGTTGAGAATTATTTTTATTTTGTACTGAGGAAAAAACAAAAAAAAAACGTTTTTTTTGTATTGAGGAAAAAACAAAATAAAACGTTTTAAAACGTTTTTTTTAGTTTTTTCTGATTACAATTACATATAAATTTTGTAAAAATTCTTAAAACAACATTCATATAGACATATTTCTGCATCCAATGATATAAACCTTTGCGTTATTAAAAAGTAATAAAAATTTCCGCCGAAAAGACTTCTACAAAGCATGATAATCAGCGATTAACATTCTGCAAGCAAATATATTGATGCAAAACTATTCCTTTTTGCAAATTTTTTTGTCGTGAGTTTTTGTTTTTGCAATCTAACTAACTAATTTTGGTATAGGATATATGTATTATAGTCCCTAGATTATGGATTTTAAAGAACCCCACTTAAAAAATTGCAAACCAATGGCGGAACGCGAAAAAAAACTTTATGGTACAAAAAATTAATTAAAAATTGTTATCAGAAATTTACATTCTGCAAACAAATACACTGATGCAAAAAATTTTCTTTTCGGAAAATTTTTTTCGCGAATTTTTTTTGCAAACTAACCACCAAACTTTTATATGAGGATATTGGTATTATAGTCCCAAGATTATGAATTTTAAAAATCCGCACTTAAAAAATTGCAAAAAAAATCGCGGAACGCGAAAAAAAGCTTTTTGGTACAAAAAATAAATTTAAAAACTCAGTCAGATATTTACATTCTGCAAACGAATATGTTGATGCAGAAATTTTCCTTTTTGCAAAACTTATTTTTCGCGAAATTTTTTGCGTACGAACTACCAAACTTTGGCATAAGATATGGGTATCATAGTCCCAAATTTATGAATTTTAAAAAACCGCATTCAAAATTTTTTAAACTTAATCAGCGATTAACATTCTGCTATACATATGTTACATACATATACATATGTATATTGATGCAAAACTATTCCTTTTTGGAAAATTTTTTTTCCCAATTTTTTTTGTTTTTGCAATCTAACCAGATAATTTTGGTATAGGATATAGGTATTATAGTCCCTAGGTTGTGAGTTAAAAAAAACCGCTCTTAAAAATTTGCAAAATAATGGCGGAACGCGAAAAAAAGCTTTATGGTACAAAAAATAAATTAAAAAACTCAGTCAGCGATTTACATTCTTCAAAAGAATATGTTGATGGAAAAATGTTCCTTTTTGCTAAATTTTTTTTTGCGAAACTTTTTGCATACTAACCACCAAACTTCGGCATAAGATATGGGAATTATTGTCCTAAGGTTAATAATTTAAAAAAACCGCACTCAAAAAATTGCAAAATATTGGCGGAATGCGAAAAAAGCCTTTATGATACAAAAAAATAGTTAAGAAACCTAATCAGCAATTTATATTTTGCAAAAGAATACATTAATGGAAAAAAATTTTTTTTTGCAAATTTTTTTTGGCAATTTTTTTTTTGCGAACTAATTACCAAACTTTGGTATGAGATATCGGTATTATGGTCCCTAGGTTATAAATTTTAAAAATCTGCACTTAAAAAATTGCGAATTAATGGCGGAATGCGAAAAAGGTTTCTTGGTGCAAAAATTTAATTAGAAAACTTATACAGCGATTTCATTCCGAAAATGAATAAAATTAGTGCAAAATCCTGGTGAATTGGCAAACATTTTAGCAAAAAAAAAAAAATATTTGCAATATATGTTTGTATGTATGTACCGCTCAACAGTTCACTCTAGGATATTATATGATTTTCTACAGATTTAAAACCAAAAACCATAATAATCTCCACCATAAAAATAAAACAAAAATTTTTAAATTCTATTCATATTTTTGAACTTAGTACAAAGATGAAAAACAAAAAAAAAACGTTTTTTAAAACGTTTTAAAAAGTTTTATTTTTTTTATAAATTTTTTTATCTTTGATATTTATACCTAAAGATATTTTTCGAATTTCAACTTGAGGGATATTTTTGTTTTAAAGTACATTTTAAATTTTTTGTTTTCGATTGAGAAAGAAAAACATTTTGAACTTTAGTGATATTTATTTTTGATAAAAACAAAAAAAAACGTTTTCTGGTGCCTGGTTAAAATACTTTTTAAAGTTGGCTATAATAGAATTTTAAAAGGAACGACAACCATATTATAACTTGGCCTATTAAAATGACTGATCGGTTATTAAACCACACATGTCTACAAATTCACTAAATATCTGCGAAAAAAAAGACAAAACATATACAAAAATGAAAGCAACAAGTAAAATTTGTCTTCTTTTTATGTTTTGTTTCCCATTCGCACAAATCTATGGATAGTGTAGTCACAAATTAAGAAAAATATAAAACTTGACGTCTACACAAGACATAAAATTAACACAAAAATTTTTATTGATTTGCATGTATTATTCGTGGTTTAACATTGATTTTATGTCTCGTGGAAATGTCAAATAACCTAAAATATGCCCTACGGGGAATGAGGAGTCAATTGCCCTCCAAGGACCTATCCCATGACCGGTCAACCGAAGGCATATTACTAAATTAGTACAAATATGAACAATAGAAAATGAATTAATTTTCTAAGTATTTTCTGATCCGTTATTTTCACTGTTGCTTTTAAAAAAACTTGACCGATACCTAAATAAAAACAAAATTCGCGGCATATTTTTAAAAATATTTTTTATTTTACTCTTTTATTTATTTCTAACTTTATTTTTTCACGATTTGCTTATTTTAGCTCTTATTTTAAATTTCTATAATGTTTTACTAATAAATTTTAAGTTTTGTATTTTCAACGTTTTTTTTAATATTAAAGCTGTTTTAGTTTTAACAATTGGTATTTCATTTAACTTTTCTTTGTAACTTAAGGGGAATTTTTTAAATTATTATTTATATAATCAGAGGTTTTGAGGTAGTTTTCTAATTTTTAATTGATTTTTTAATTTAATTATGGCCAACGCAAAAAACAAGTCAACTGCCATTAAGGGACCTATCGCATGACCGGTCAATCGGGGGCATATTCAAGACACTTCCACCATATTTGTGTCTGTGTCAGTGATGGTATTTGAGAATTTTCGTTTGGTGCCTCAATGATGCCAAAAAAGTGCCACAAAAGCTTAAAAAGTGCCAAAAAAAAAAATTAAGCAACATTTAAATGTTTCAAAAAAAATATGTTCAGCTTTTATTTCAAATATTTATACATTTAGTTAATTTAACCCTTAAATGCATGGTGTAGCCATTTGGCAACATACCAGTTTCTTAATAAAAAACGCCACTTGATGCATAAAACTCAATTTTTGGGCATTGGGGCCCTTTCTGCACAAAGTGCTCTTATAAACTATAACTCAAATTTTTTAAACAGTTATAGGAAAAATCTTGGTTTTGCTTCGTATATTTGTGAACAATCTAAAACACGCGTTTTTTTTACAAAAAGTGCAATATTCAAAAATGTTTGTTTAAATATTTAAAGTGGTATTCTGGCAATAAAATTAATTTTGGCAACAAGAAATGTATAATTAATATTTCATATATTTTTTTTTTGTTTCTTTTTTTTTCATACACGTTCGTTAAAATAATTACAATTTAGCTATTTGGGAATTTTTTTGGTATTCTTCTTGAAATGTACACGCCTTTAGAAATCATATATAAAAAAATGGTTAAAATTGTAGAGATAATGCATTTAAGGGTTAAGTAAAAAGACAAAAAAAAAGGCGGGCAACTTATCTAAAAAGTAACCCGAGTTTAACATTACCTACCACAAATATTTTCATATAAAAATGCCATTCTTAACTATAGTAAAGCACTAAAATTCCGTTATTTTAAGATAAGTTAGCAGGTCCAACACTTTCAAAAAATTTTACAATTAAAATTGACAATACAATAGAATCAATTAAAGTTTTTCTAATTTTATCCCCGTTGCTTTTATTTTTAAATATCAAAATAATGATTAAATTGTCCCCGAAGAACTGGAAGGTGATCCAGGAAATTGTAGATATTTTTAGTGTAGCATTTGTTTTTTAATTTTGCTACCCCTTCTTAATAGGCGTGGCTTTTAATGAAAAACCAGCGATATCGACCTTTTATCAAATTATATAGAAATTTTCGTAAAGTGCCAAAATTCTATGGAGAGTGCCAAGGTGCCATTGAACATTCAATAGTGCCACAAATGGCACTTTTGTGCCACTTTTACCAACAGTGGTGTGTGTTAATGTTGTTTTATTTTCTATTTTTTTTCTTTTCCATGTTTTTTTATTTGCTGTGTGTGTTTGTTTTTTCTTTCTCTTTTTTATTTGAACAGAAACGAAAAACATATAACTTAACCATCAGCCAGCCATCATGCATAAGCAACGTTAGCTCAGACGGTAGAGCGTTTGCCTTACAAGCAGAAGGTTGTTCCTACGGGGAAAGGGACCGGTCCCAGATGACACGCAAGATATGTCCCAAGGGGGCGGAGACCGGTCGTTGATCGGTATTTTTGTTTGAAAGAGACATATCACTTTAACATGGCGTTGTCATTGGAAATGACCAATTGCCACAGTTTAGACACATTGCGGCAGTAAGGTGGTGTATCTAAAAATAGTTTTTCAAATAATCTAATAAAAAATTAAGAATTAAAAATAATCTACTTGGCGTCGAAGTAGGGCTCGATAACACAACCTTCTGCTTGTAAGGCAAACGCTCTACCGTCTGAGCTAACGTTGCTTATGCGTGATGGCTGGCTGATGGTTAAGTTATATGTTTTTCGTTTCTGTTCAAATAAAAAAGAGAAAGAAAAAATAGACACACACACAGCAAATAAAAAAACATGGAAAAGAAAAAATAGAAAAGAAAACAACATTAACACACACACCAATATGGTGGAAGTGCCTTGAATGTGCCCCCGATTGACCGGTCATGGGATAGGTTCCTTAATGGCAGTTGACTTGTTTTTTGCGTTGGCCATAATTAAATTAAAAAATCAATTAAAAATTAGAACATTACCTCAAAACCTCTGATAATATAAATAAAAATTTAAAAAATTCCCCTTAAATTACAAAGAAAAGTTAAATGAAATACCAATTGTTAAAACTAAAACAGCTTTAACATTAAAAAAACGTTGAAAACACAAAAATTAAAATTTCTTAACAAAATATTATAGAAATTTAAAATAAGAGCTAAAATAAACAAATCGTGAAAAAATAAAGTTAAAAATAAATAAAAGAATAAAATAAATAAAAAATATTTTTAAAAATATGCCGTGAATTTTGTTTTTATTTCGGTATCAGTCAAGTTTTTTTAAAAGCAACAGTGAAAATAACGGATCAGAAAATACTTAGAAAATTAATTTCTTTTGTTCATTATTGTACTAATTTAGTAATATGCCCTCGGTTGACCGGTCACGGGATAGGTCCTTGGAGGGCAATTGACTCCTCATTTCCCGTAGGGGTGTTATCGAGCCCTACTTCAACGCCAAGTAGATTATTTTTAATTCTTAATTTTTTATTAGTTTATTTGAAAAGCTATTTTTAGACACACCACCTTACTGCCACAATGTGTCTAAAATGTGGCAATTGGTCATTTCCAATGACAACGCCATGTTAAAGTGATATGTCTCTTTCAAACAAAAAGACCGATCAGCGACCGGTCTCCGCCCCCTTGGGACCTATCCTGCGTGTCATCTGGGACCGGTCCCTTTCCCCGTAGGGTGGTTTGTAGACCACTCTACTCATGGTGCCATGCAAAGTTTGCCTACACTCTCAATGAAGGACCTTGTTTTTTGATATTTTTAAAAAAACCTACATAATTTGTAAATAGTTAAACCCCGTAACCAAAAAAATTAGTGTTGGTTTTTAGTAAACATCCCATATTTTGGAATCGAGAGTGGCCAAATTTTAGAAAAATGCAAAGGATTTTGACATTAAAAAAATGTATAAGTAATATTCTATGTAATTAAACGATCCGATGAATTTTAAAGAATATACAAATGTTGAAACTTACACTCCTTTTGTAAATTTTCATTTTTTAAAAAAGACAATCGTGAATTAAATCGGGAATTTTTAGGAATTTCTTGATAATGAAAACGGCAATCTTTAGGTTGTTAAATAGAGTTCCAGAGTGCAAAATAGGATTGAAATCAGAAATCCCACGTTCAGGGCCGATAAATATGTTTTTTAGTAGTAAAAATAAATTCTACGAGTTTTTTCTAAATCAGTTAAAATAATTTACACTTGATGTTACTTCAGCATTGCTAATGTCAAATTTATATGGGAATGACTTAAGCCAACGTTGATACCTTGCCAATATAATATGAGAATAACAAATAAAATTAAATTTTCCTTAAACATTGGCTTTTATTTCAAATTCGTATTAAAAACTATATTGGGGAAATGTTTGGGGATTTATAAATTTATTTTGGGGATTTTTGGGGATTTCAACTTCTAAAATGGGGATATGAGCACAAACTTTTCTGGCAACGCTGATCATGCTACTGAATAGGGTGCTATAAATCGACTAATCGATTAATCGACTTTTTGCTAAAATTTTCGACTTTTTGACAGTCGACTTTCTTGTGATGCAAAAGTCGAAAAATCGACTTTTGCTTTCCACTTTTTTACTTATTACCATCAGAGACAATTAATTATAGAGATAGGAAATCAAAACTTACACTACTCACCGGTAGGGGGCGCTGAAATTTAGTATCACCTGAGCAACTATTTAGTATCACTTTAGTATCAGCTGAGCCTATATTTAAAAACTCAAAAATTGCTGAAAACTGCGCAAAATAAGAAAAAAACAAGCGGAAAAAATTTGTTCAAATAATTCAATTTGAAAATTCCTTTTTTTATTTGCTTTTTTGTTTGTTATTATTTCAATTTAAATAAAAAAAGAAAATTGTCAATTTTTTGAACAAAGTGCCATCTAGTGATAACGATGTCGTTATTACTTTTGTTTTTGGTGATGCCATACCCCTGATTACCATATGGCTTAAAAGTAAATTTTGTTTTTGCTGATATAACACAATAGAAAAAAATTAAGCAAGTGTTGCTAATTCTATTGGAAAACAAAACAGTGAAATATGACATAAAAACTCTAAAATGTCTGCGACACACAGTGGTTTTAAACTGAGAGAAGTGGTAATACATACACAACTTCTAAACTAATGGTCCGATTTGGACAACGTTTATAGAATATTGTAGAGTAGGAATAAGGCTTTTGTAAAAAATTTTAATCACCCTGTATTATTAATAGGGCACCTATTTAGCACCAGCACATGCCAAAGTAGACCACCACGAGTGTAAACAAGCTTTCGAAACCTTTGGCTTCTTAAATTGTCGGCCGATTCAATGTCTTTAGACTTTTTGAATTATACTTAGGGCGAGTAACTTTTTTCCAATGTAACCATGGTTAAACGTTAACCACAGATATTTTCAATTAAATTTGAATTTTTCAACAAAACTTTTCGTTAATTTCAGCAGGATAGAATATTATTGGCATTTAACTAAGTTTAACTTATAACAAAAAGTTTATTGAAATAACAGTTTTTTCTTTCTGTGGTTTTTCTACTAATATTGAGATAATTTTTTTGCTAATATGAGAAGGGTAGTTGTCATTTAAAACGAACTAAAATATTACCCAAATACTCTGAAATTTTGTAGAGTTTGTAAAATATGTTTTAGTCCCAAAGTAATACTCTATGTGGTAAATTTATGTGTAACACTTTTTGTTTGCATTTTTATTAACTTGTTTTTATTAGAAATCGTATATATTATAACAGGGCAGAAAAAAAGATAAAAACTACATCAAAAGATGTAAAATTGCACGCAGTTTTCAAAGAAAAGCCAATGACGATTCTTGATGGATATTGAAGGCACGCCATATGGGGCAGGTGCTGATGGCTTAATATAAGTTATAAAAGTAATCAATATATATTAAAACGGGGAAAAAATGAAATAAATTAAAAACTGTACAAAATTATAGCTTTTTTATAAAATAATATGTGTAACATTATGTATAATTATATATCTACCATCGTTTTTAAGACTATTAGGTTTAATATATCAAATACCCATTAACCGATTCGTCCCAAATTTGGTGGACATGTAGTAAGCTAGGAGATATAACTTTTCTTCGTTTACAATTATTTGAAATTTTCCTCTTTCCTTAGCTTAAAATTAACTTTAGACTTCAAACGCGTTTTTCACACAACCATGAGTTCAAAATCGGCTGCCACTGTACAGCCACGGTGGGTTAACCGATTTCGATCCGGTTTTTTTCTTTCATAGTCAACAAAAAACTGTAGTCCTTATAGTGGCCCTTTTTTTGAATTTCCGTCAAATAAATTTTATTTTGGAATTTTCACCCGATTTTGCCTTTTTTAAAAAAGGCTAATAATGAAGTGGCAACCCTGGCAATTTTGGTTGGAGAGATTTAAAACTAATATTTTTTAAAAGAACTACAATAATATATATTTTAAATAAATATAGTAAAAATATTATTATTTGAATTTTTGACACCGTTCAATATGCCCCTTAAAATTCTGTTGTTACAGTATTTAACCCCCTTAAGGGTTAATGTATAAGAATGTATAAGTTTTGTGCTACATTTTATGTTTAAACCCACTGTGCGATGATAAAAAACAATGAAAAGTTTTATTTTATATGTATAAAATCGAATTTATGCTAATTATCAACAAGGTGCCAATTCTACGTTCCGAATCTAGTTAATTGACTCCCAAATAAGCTAAAAAAAATATGATTTGCAACTATATAACCCAGAGACAATTAATGATACACCCAGAAAACGGATTCGTTGTGATAACCGAATTTGTTGCCAATCGAATTGTGGCGGTTACGACGACTATTATCCAATTTAATGCTGTATTCGGTCGGCATAATAGAATCTTTCGGTTATGAATTTGAATATTTTCAGTTGTAATTACTATTTTCTACTACAAATATTTCAGTACCTACAATCAAATTAAAAAATATCGCACAACTGATCTCTTTTCATTGTGTAGAGATAGGAAATCAAAACTTACACTACTCACCGGTAGAGGGCGCTGTAATTTAGTATTACCCAGGGGTATGGCATCACCAAAAAAATAAGTTATAAAAACATCGTTATCACTAGATGGCACTTTGTACAAAAAATTGACAATTTTCTTTTTTTTTATTTAAATTTAAATACTAACAAACAACAAAGCAAAAAAACAAACGAATATATCAAATTTTATAATTTGAATATATTGCGTGCTTGTTTTTTCCTTATTTGGAGCAGTTTTCAGCAGTTTATGAGTTTTTAAATATAGGCTCAGCGGGGTATGGCATCACCAAAAAAATAAGTTATAAAAACATCGTTATCACTAGATGGCACTTTGTACAAAAAATTGACAATTTTCTTTTTTTTTATTTAAATTTAAATACTAACAAACAACAAAGCAAAAAAACAAACGAATATATCAAATTTTATATTTTGAATATATTGCGTGCTTGTTTTTTCCTTATTTGGAGCAGTTTTCAGCAGTTTATGAGTTTTTAAATATAGGCTCAGCTGATACTAAAGTGATACTAAATAGTTGCTGAGGTAATACTAAATTACAGCGCCCTCTATCGGTGAGTAGTGTAAGTTTTGATTTCCTATCTCTATTAGGTAGGGCCTGCGGTCAAGACCGGTTAACCAGGTAGACCGTAAACCGGTCTACCCGGGTAAACCGGGTAGACCGTAAGACCGGTTGTGAAAACCGGTCTGACCGGGTAGACCGGGTAGACCGAAGACCAGGTAGACCGAAAAACCGGGTAGACCGGTGTGTAAAGAGAAAGTAAATTTTACATAAAAATTTACCTTTTTTCGAAAAAAATACTTTTTTACAAAAAAAAAACAAAAATACTACTTTTTAAAAAAAAAAACACTTTTTTGTAAAAAAAAAATACTTTTTCCGAAAAAATTTTTTTTTTTACGAAAAAGTAATATTTTCGAAAAAAAATTTTTTTTTTTCCAAAAAAAGTCCTTTTTTCCAAAAAAAAAGTACTTTTTCCAAAAAAGAGTACTTTTCCCAAAAAAGCGTTTTTTTTTTGAAAAAAGTACAATTTATAAAAAAGTACTTTTTTTTTGAAAAAGGTACTTTTTTTAAAAAATTTTTTTTTATAAAATTTACTTTTTTTTCTAAAAAAAGTACTTTTTTCAGAAAAAAGTTAATTTTTATATGACAGTCTTCTATGGTAATACAAAAAACGACTATACTCGTAAGTTGTATATTCATATAAAAATACCACGGTCTTTTTCGGGTAGTAGTACGGCGTTTTTACATCGTAGCTTCAAATGGGCTGAAACTTTCCAGGATATATCTAGACATAAATTGGACCAAGAATTATGGAGATCTGTGTAGATCGTGGAACAAAAATCTTCCGAAAATCATAATAGAATTCAGAAAGTGCTGCATTTCCCATACATTTATAAGAAACTGTCACGGTCTTTTTCGGGTAGTAGTACGGCGTTTTTACATCGTAGCTTCAAATGGGCTGAAACTTTACATAAAAAATATCTAGACATAAGCTGGAACAAGAATTATGGACATCTGTGTAGATTGTGGAACAAAAATGTTCCGAAAATCATAATAGAATTCAGAAAGTGCTGCATTTCCCATACATTTATATGAAACTGTCACGGTCTTTTTCGGGTAGTAGTACGGCGTTTTTACATCGTAGCTTTAAACGGGCTGAAACTTTACAGAAAACAAGTCAACATAAATTGGACCAAGAATTATAGACGTCTGGGCGCATCGTGGAACAAAAATGTTCCGAAAATCGTAATAGAATTCAGAAAGTGCTGCATTTCCCATGTATTTATATGAAAATGCCACGGTCTTTTTCGGGTAGTAGTACGGCGTTTTTACATCGTGCCTTCAAATGGGCTGAAACTTTACAGGAAATATCTAGACATAAATTGGACCAAGAATTATGAACATCTGTGTAGATCGTGGAACAAAAATGTTCCGAAAATCGTAATAGAATTCAGAAAGTGCTGCATTTCCCATGTATTTATATGAAAATGCCACGGTCTTTTTCGGGTAGTAGTACGGCGTTTTTACATCGTACCTTCAAATGGGCTGAAACTTTACAGGAAATATCTAGACATAAATTGGACCAAGAATTATGAACATCTGTGTAGATCGTGGAACAAAAATGTTCCGAAAATCATAATAGAATTCAGAAAGTGCTGCATTTTCCATGTATTTATATGAAAATGCCACGGTCTTTTTCGGGTAGTAGTAAGGCGTTTTTACATCGTACCTTCAAACGGGCTGAAACTTTACAGAAAACAAGTCAACATAAATTGGACCAAGAAATATAGACATCTGGGCGGATCGTGGAACAAAAATGTTCCGAAAATCGTAATAGAATTCAGAAAGTGCTGCATTTCCCATGTATTTATATGAAAATGACACGGTCTTTTTCGGGTAGTAGTACGGCGTTTTTACATAGTAGCTTCAAACGGGCTGAAACTTTACAGAAAACAAGTCAACATAAATTGGACCAAGAATTATAGACATCTGGGCGGATCGTGGAACAAAAATGTTCCCAAAATCTTAATAGAATTCAGAAAGTAATGCATTTCCCATATATTTATGTGAAAATGCTACGGTCTTTTTCGGGTAGTAATACGGCGTTTTCACACCGTAGTTCCAAATGTGTTGAAACTTTGCAAAAATTATAGGAAGGTAAATTCGATCAATATTTAGAGATATCTGTCTACTTTGTGGAACAAAAATATTCTGAAAATTACTATCGAATTCAGAAAGTACCGCATTTTCCATACATTTACATGAAACAGCCACGGTCTTTTTCGGGTAGTAGTTCTATTTTTTTTATTATTATTATTATTTTTTAGTAGCTCTATCTCGCTTAGAGTATTAGTGTATTAACACCCTGTGGGCAAAAATTTTAACCATTTTGCTCTATCTTGCTTAGTTTTCGAGTTAGAGGCGAAAACCCAAATAAACGTCCTTTTCGTTCTAGCATTAGTAGTTTATGATATATTTGCAATTTTAAAATCTAGCAGAGTTAGCTAAAATTTGATTTCACTAAACAGGTTTTATGGGTGTATTAACACCCAAAGGGCATAAATTTTAACCATTTTGCTCTATCTCGCTTAGTTTTCGAGTCAAAGGCGAAAAACCAAATAAACGTCCGTTTCGTTCTAGCATTAGTAGTTTATGAGATATTTGCAATTTTAAAATCTAGCAGAGTTAGCTAAAATTTTATTTCACTAAACAGGTTTTATGGGTGTATTAACACCCAAAGGGCATAAATTTTAACCATTTTGCTCTATCTCGCTTAGTTTTCGAGTCAAAGGCGAAAAACCAAATAAACGTCCTTTTCGTTCTAGCATTAGTAGTTTATGAGATATTTGCAATTTTAAAATCTAGCAGAGTTAGCTAAAATTTGATTTCACTAAACAGGTTTTATGGGTGTATTAACATCCTATGGGCAAAAATTTTAACCATTTTGCTCTATCTCGCTTAGTTTTCGAGTTAGAGACGAAAAACCAAATAAACGTCCCTTTCGTTCTAGCATTAGTAGTTTATGAGATATTTGCAATTTTAAAATCTAGCAGAGTTAGCTAAAATTTGATTTCACTAAACAGGTTTTATGGGTGTATTAACACCCAAAGGGCATAAATTTTAACCATTTTGCTCTATCTCGCTTAGTTTTCGAGTTAGAGGCGAAAAACCAAATAAACGTCCTTTTCGTTCTAGCATTAGTAGTTTATGATATATTTGCAATTTTAAAATCTAGCAGAGTTAGCTAAAATTTGATTTCACTAAAAAGGTTTTATGGGTGTATTAACACCCAAAGGGCAAAAATTTTAACAATTTTGCTCCACCTCGCTTAGTTTTCGAGTTATAGGCGAAAAACCAAATAAACGTCCTTTTCGTTCTAGCATTAGTAGTTTATGAGATATTTGCAATTTTAAAATCTAGCAGAGTTAGCTAAAATTTGATTTCACTAAACAGGTTTTATGGGTGTATTAACACCCAAAGGGCATAAATTTTAACCATTTTGCTCTATCTCGCTTAGTTTTCGAGTTAAAGGCGAAAAACCAAATAAACGTCCTTTTCGTTCTAGCATTAGTAGTTTATGAGATATTTGCAATTTTAAAATCTAGCAGAGTTAGCTAAAATTTGATTTCACTAAACAGGTTTTATGGGTGTATTAACACCCTGTGGGCAAAAATTTTAACCATTTTGCTCTATCTCGCTTAGTTTTCGAGTTAGAGGCGAAAACCCAAATAAACGTCCTTTTCGTTCTAGCATTAGTAGTTTATGAGATATTTGCAATTTTAAAATCTAGCAGAGTTAGCTAAAATTTAATACACCACTAAAAAGGTTTTAAGGGTGTATTAACACCCAAAGGGCAAAAATTTTAACCATTTTGCTCTACCTCGCTTAGTTTTCGAGTTATAGGCGAAAAACCAAATAAACGTCTTTTTCGTTCTAGCATTAGTAGTTTATGAGATATTTGCAATTTTAAAATCTAGCAGAGTTAGCTGAAATTTGATTTCACTAAACAGGTTTTATGGGTGTATTAACACCCAAAGGGCATAAATTTTAACCATTTTGCTCTATCTCGCTTAGTTTTCGAGTTAAAGGCGAAAAACCAAATAAACGTCCTTTTCGTTCTAGCATTAGTAGTTTATGAGATATTTGCAATTTTAAAATCTAGCAGAGTTAGCTAAAATTTGATTTCACTAAACAGGTTTTATGGGTGTATTAACACCCAAAGGGCATAAATTTTAACCATTTTGCTCTATCTCGCTTAGTTTTCGAGTCAAAGGCGAAAAACCAAATAAACGTCCGTTTCGTTCTAGCATTAGTAGTTTATGAGATATTTGCAATTTTAAAATCTAGCAGAGTTAGCTAAAATTTTATTTCACTAAACAGGTTTTATGGGTGTATTAACACCCAAAGGGCATAAATTTTAACCATTTTGCTCTATCTCGCTTAGTTTTCGAGTCAAAGGCGAAAAACCAAATAAACGTCCTTTTCGTTCTAGCATTAGTAGTTTATGAGATATTTGCAATTTTAAAATCTAGCAGAGTTAGCTAAAATTTGATTTCACTAAACAGGTTTTATGGGTGTATTAACATCCTATGGGCAAAAATTTTAACCATTTTGCTCTATCTCGCTTAGTTTTCGAGTTAGAGACGAAAAACCAAATAAACGTCCCTTTCGTTCTAGCATTAGTAGTTTATGAGATATTTGCAATTTTAAAATCTAGCAGAGTTAGCTAAAATTTGATTTCACTAAACAGGTTTTATGGGTGTATTAACACCCAAAGGGCATAAATTTTAACCATTTTGCTCTATCTCGCTTAGTTTTCGAGTTAGAGGCGAAAAACCAAATAAACGTCCTTTTCGTTCTAGCATTAGTAGTTTATGAGATATTTGCAATTTTAAAATCTAGCAGAGTTAGCTGAAATTTGATTTCACTAAACAGGTTTTATGGGTGTATTAACACCCTGTGGGCAAAAATTTTAACCATTTTGCTCTATCTTGCTTAGTTTTCGAGTTAGAGGCGAAAACCCAAATAAACGTCCTTTTCGTTCTAGCATTAGTAGTTTATGATATATTTGCAATTTTAAAATCTAGCAGAGTTAGCTGAAATTTGATTTCACTAAACAGGTTTTATGGGTGTATTAACACCCTGTGGGCAAAAATTTTAACCATTTTGCTCTATCTTGCTTAGTTTTCGAGTTAGAGGCGAAAACCCAAATAAACGTCCTTTTCGTTCTAGCATTAGTAGTTTATGAGATATTTGCAATTTTAAAATCTAGCAGAGTTAGCTAAAATTTGATTTCACTAAAAAGGTTTTAAGGGTGTATTAACACCCAAAGGGCAAAAATTTTAACCATTTTGCTCTATCTTGCTTAGTTTTCGAGTTAAAGGCGAAAAACCAAATAAACGTCCTTTTCGTTCTAGCATTAGTAGTTTATGAGATATTTGCAATTTTAAAATCTAGCAGAGTTAGCTAAAATTTGATTTCACTAAACAGGTTTTATGGGTGTATTAACACCCAAAGGGCATAAATTTTAACCATTTTGCTCTATCTCGCTTAGTTTTCGAGTCAAAGGCGAAAAACCAAATAAACGTCCGTTTCGTTCTAGCATTAGTAGTTTATGAGATATTTGCAATTTTAAAATCTAGCAGAGTTAGCTAAAATTTTATTTCACTAAACAGGTTTTATGGGTGTATTAACACCCAAAGGGCATAAATTTTAACCATTTTGCTCTATCTCGCTTAGTTTTCGAGTCAAAGGCGAAAAACCAAATAAACGTCCTTTTCGTTCTAGCATTAGTAGTTTATGAGATATTTGCAATTTTAAAATCTAGCAGAGTTAGCTAAAATTTGATTTCACTAAACAGGTTTTATGGGTGTATTAACACCCAAAGGGCATAAATTTTAACCATTTTGCTCTATCTCGCTTAGTTTTCGAGTTAGAGGCGAAAAACCAAATAAACGTCCTTTTCGTTCTAGCATTAGTAGTTTATGAGATATTTGCAATTTTAAAATCTAGCAGAGTTAGCTAAAATTTGATTTCACTAAAAAGGTTTTAAGGGTGTATTAACACCCAAAGGGCAAAAATTTTAACCATTTTGCTCTACCTCGCTTAGTTTTCGAGTTATAGGCGAAAAACCAAATAAACGTCTTTTTCGTTCTAGCATTAGTAGTTTATGAGATATTTGCAATTTTAAAATCTAGCAGAGTTAGCTGAAATTTGATTTCACTAAACAGGTTTTATGGGTGTATTAACACCCTGTGGGCAAAAATTTTAACCATTTTGCTCTATCTTGCTTAGTTTTCGAGTTAGAGGCGAAAACCCAAATAAACGTCCTTTTCGTTCTAGCATTAGTAGTTTATGATATATTTGCAATTTTAAAATCTAGCAGAGTTAGCTAAAATTTGATTTCACTAAACAGGTTTTATGGGTGTATTAACACCCAAAGGGCATAAATTTTAACCATTTTGCTCTATCTCGCTTAGTTTTCGAGTCAAAGGCGAAAAACCAAATAAACGTCCGTTTCGTTCTAGCATTAGTAGTTTATGAGATATTTGCAATTTTAAAATCTAGCAGAGTTAGCTAAAATTTTATTTCACTAAACAGGTTTTATGGGTGTATTAACACCCAAAGGGCATAAATTTTAACCATTTTGCTCTATCTCGCTTAGTTTTCGAGTCAAAGGCGAAAAACCAAATAAACGTCCTTTTCGTTCTAGCATTAGTAGTTTATGAGATATTTGCAATTTTAAAATCTAGCAGAGTTAGCTAAAATTTGATTTCACTAAACAGGTTTTATGGGTGTATTAACATCCTATGGGCAAAAATTTTAACCATTTTGCTCTATCTCGCTTAGTTTTCGAGTTAGAGACGAAAAACCAAATAAACGTCCCTTTCGTTCTAGCATTAGTAGTTTATGAGATATTTGCAATTTTAAAATCTAGCAGAGTTAGCTAAAATTTGATTTCACTAAACAGGTTTTATGGGTGTATTAACACCCAAAGGGCATAAATTTTAACCATTTTGCTCTATCTCGCTTAGTTTTCGAGTTAGAGGCGAAAAACCAAATAAACGTCCTTTTCGTTCTAGCATTAGTAGTTTATGATATATTTGCAATTTTAAAATCTAGCAGAGTTAGCTAAAATTTGATTTCACTAAAAAGGTTTTATGGGTGTATTAACACCCAAAGGGCAAAAATTTTAACAATTTTGCTCCACCTCGCTTAGTTTTCGAGTTATAGGCGAAAAACCAAATAAACGTCCTTTTCGTTCTAGCATTAGTAGTTTATGAGATATTTGCAATTTTAAAATCTAGCAGAGTTAGCTAAAATTTGATTTCACTAAACAGGTTTTATGGGTGTATTAACACCCAAAGGGCATAAATTTTAACCATTTTGCTCTATCTCGCTTAGTTTTCGAGTTAAAGGCGAAAAACCAAATAAACGTCCTTTTCGTTCTAGCATTAGTAGTTTATGAGATATTTGCAATTTTAAAATCTAGCAGAGTTAGCTAAAATTTGATTTCACTAAACAGGTTTTATGGGTGTATTAACACCCAATGGGCATAAATTTTAACCATTTTGCTCTATCTCGCTTAGTTTTCGAGTTAAAGGCGAAAAACCAAATAAACGTCCTTTTCGGTCTAGCATTAGTAGTTTATGAGATATTTGCAATTTTAAAATCTAGCAGAGTTAGCTAAAATTTGATTTCACTAAACAGGTTTTATGGGTGTATTAACACCCAAAGGGCATAAATTTTAACCATTTTGCTCTATCTCGCTTAGTTTTCGAGTCAAAGGCGAAAAACCAAATAAACGTCCTTTTCGTTCTAGCATTAGTAGTTTATGAGATATTTGCAATTTTAAAATCTAGCAGAGTTAGCTAAAATTTTATTTCACTAAACAGGTTTTATGGATGTATTAACACCCTGTGGGCAAAAATTTTAACCATTTTGCTCTATCTTGCTTAGTTTTCGAGTTAGAGGCG
The DNA here is from genome assembly GCA_949987735.1 of Leucophora obtusa. Lineage (NCBI taxonomy): Eukaryota > Metazoa > Arthropoda > Insecta > Diptera > Anthomyiidae > Leucophora > Leucophora obtusa. The sequence goes on along the minus strand of OX465295.1, from coordinate 171,746,084 downwards.
AAAACCCAAATAAACGTCCTTTTCGTTCTAGCATTAGTAGTTTATGAGATATTTGCAATTTTAAAATCTAGCAGAGTTAGCTAAAATTTGATTTCACTAAACAGGTTTTATGGGTGTATTAACATCCTATGGGCAAAAATTTTAACCATTTTGCTCTATCTCGCTTAGTTTTCGAGTTAGAGACGAAAAACCAAATAAACGTCCTTTTCGTTCTAGCATTAGTAGTTTATGAGATATTTGCAATTTTAAAATCTAGCAGAGTTAGCTAAAATTTGATTTCACTAAAAAGGTTTTATGGGTGTATTAAAACCCAAAGGCAAAAATTTTAACCATTTTGCTCTATCTCGCTTAGTTTTCGAGTTATAGGCGAAAAACCAAATAAACGTCCTTTTCGTTCTAGCATTAGTAGTTTATGAGATATTTGCAATTTTAAAATCTAGCAGAGTTAGCTAAAATTTGATTTCACTAAAAAGGTTTTATGGGTGTATTAACACCCAAAGGCAAAAATTTTAACCATTTTGCTCTATCTCGCTTAGTTTTCGAGTTAAAGGCGAAAAACCAAATAAACGTCCTTTTCGTTCTAGCATTAGTAGTTTATGAGATATTTGCAATTTTAAAATCTAGCAGAGTTAGCTAAAATTTGATTTCACTAAACAGGTTTTATGGGTGTATTAACACCCAAAGGGCATAAATTTTAACCATTTTGCTCTATCTCGCTTAGTTTTCGAGTCAAAGGCGAAAAACCAAATAAACGTCCTTTTCGTTCTAGCATTAGTAGTTTATGAGATATTTGCAATTTTAAAATCTAGCAGAGTTAGCTAAAATTTTATTTCACTAAACAGGTTTTATGGGTGTATTAACACCCTGTGGGCAAAAATTTTAACCATTTTGCTCTATCTTGCTTAGTTTTCGAGTCAAAGGCGAAAAACCAAATAAACGTCCTTTTCGTTCTAGCATTAGTAGTTTATGAGATATTTGCAATTTTAAAATCTAGCAGAGTTAGCTAAAATTTGATTTCACTAAACAGGTTTTATGGGTGTATTAACATCCTATGGGCAAAAATTTTAACCATTTTGCTCTATCTCGCTTAGTTTTCGAGTTAGAGATGAAAAACCAAATAAACGTCCTTTTCGTTCTAGCATTAGTAGTTTATGAGATATTTGCAATTTTAAAATCTAGCAGAGTTAGCTAAAATTTGATTTCACTAAACAGGTTTTATGGGTGTATTAACACCCAAAGGGCATAAATTTTAACCATTTTGCTCTATCTCGCTTAGTTTTCGAGTCAAAGGCGAAAAACCAAATAAACGTCCTTTTCGTTCTAGCATTAGTAGTTTATGAGATATTTGCAATTTTAAAATCTAGCAGAGTTAGCTAAAATTTTATTTCACTAAACAGGTTTTATGGGTGTATTAACACCCTGTGGGCAAAAATTTTAACCATTTTGCTCTATCTTGCTTAGTTTTCGAGTCAAAGGCGAAAAACCAAATAAACGTCCTTTTCGTTCTAGCATTAGTAGTTTATGAGATATTTGCAATTTTAAAATCTAGCAGAGTTAGCTAAAATTTGATTTCACTAAACAGGTTTTATGGGTGTATTAACACCCAAAGGGCATAAATTTTAACCATTTTGCTCTATCTCGCTTAGTTTTCGAGTCAAAGGCGAAAAACCAAATAAACGTCCTTTTCGTTCTAGCATTAGTAGTTTATGAGATATTTGCAATTTTAAAATCTAGCAGAGTTAGCTAAAATTTGATTTCACTAAACAGGTTTTATGGGTGTATTAACATCCTATGGGCAAAAATTTTAACCATTTTGCTCTATCTCGCTTAGTTTTCGAGTTAGAGACGAAAAACCAAATAAACGTCCTTTTCGTTCTAGCATTAGTAGTTTATGAGATATTTGCAATTTTAAAATCTAGCAGAGTTAGCTAAAATTTGATTTCACTAAACAGGTTTTATGGGTGTATTAACACCCAAAGGGCATAAATTTTAACCATTTTGCTCTATCTCGCTTAGTTTTCGAGTCAAAGGCGAAAAACCAAATAAACGTCCTTTTCGTTTTAGCATTAGTAGTTTATGAGATATTTGCAATTTTAAAATCTAGCAGAGTTAGCTAAAATTTGATTTCACTAAACAGGTTTTATGGGTGTATTAACACCCAAAGGGCATAAATTTTAACCATTTTGCTCTATCTCGCTTAGTTTTCGAGTCAAAGGCGAAAAACCAAATAAACGTCCTTTTCGTTCTAGCATTAGTAGTTTATGATATATTTGCAATTTTAAAATCTAGCAGAGTTAGCTAAAATTTGATTTCACTAAACAGGTTTTATGGGTGTATTAACACCCAAAGGGCATAAATTTTAACCATTTTGCTCTATCTCGCTTAGTTTTCGAGTCAAAGGCGAAAAACCAAATAAACGTCCTTTTCGTTCTAGCATTAGTAGTTTATGAGATATTTGCAATTTTAAAATCTAGCAGAGTTAGCTAAAATTTTATTTCACTAAACAGGTTTTATGGGTGTATTAACACCCTGTGGGCAAAAATTTTAACCATTTTGCTCTATCTTGCTTAGTTTTCGAGTTAGAGGCGAAAACCGAAATAAACGTCCTTTTCGTTCTAGCATTAGTAGTTTATGAGATATTTGCAATTTTAAAATCTAGCAGAGTTAGCTAAAATTTGATTTCACTAAACAGGTTTTATGGGTGTATTAACACCCTATGGGCAAAAATTTTAACCATTTTGCTCTATCTCGCTTAGTTTTCGAGTTAAAGGCGAAAAACCAAATAAACGTCCTTTTCGTTCTAGCATTAGTAGTTTATGAGATATTTGCAATTTTAAAATCTAGCAGAGTTAGCTAAAATTTGATTTCACTAAAAAGGTTTTATGCGTGTATTAACACCCAAAGGGCAAAAATTTTAACCATTTTGCTCTACCTCGCTTAGTTTTCGAGTTATAGGCGAAAAACCAAATAAACGTCCTTTTCGTTCTAGCATTAGTAGTTTATGAGATATTTGCAATTTTAAAATCTAGCAGAGTTAGCTAAAATTTAATTTCACTAAACAGGTTTTATGGGTGTATTAACACCCAAAGGTCATAAATTTTAACCATTTTGCTCTATCTCGCTTAGTTTTCGAGTTAAAGGCGAAAAACCAAATAAACGTCCTTTTCGTTCTAGCATTAGTAGTTTATGAGATATTTGCAATTTTAAAATCTAGCAGAGTTAGCTAAAATTTGATTTCACTAAACAGGTTTTATGGGTGTATTAACATCCTATGGGCAAAAATTTTAACCATTTTGCTTTATCTCGCTTAGTTTTCGAGTTAGAGACGAAAAACCAAATAAACGTCCTTTTCGTTCTAGCATTAGTAGTTTATGATATATTTGCAATTTTAAAATCTAGCAGAGTTAGCTAAAATTTGATTTCACTAAAAAGGTTTTATGCGTGTATTAACACCCAAAGGGCAAAAATTTTAACCATTTTGCTCTACCTCGCTTAGTTTTCGAGTTATAGGCGAAAAACCAAATAAACGTCCTTTTCGTTCTAGCATTAGTAGTTTATGAGATATTTGCAATTTTAAAATCTAGCAGAGTTAGCTAAAATTTAATTTCACTAAACAGGTTTTATGGGTGTATTAACACCCAAAGGTCATAAATTTTAACCATTTTGCTCTATCTCGCTTAGTTTTCGAGTTAAAGGCGAAAAACCAAATAAACGTCCTTTTCGTTCTAGCATTAGTAGTTTATGAGATATTTGCAATTTTAAAATCTAGCAGAGTTAGCTAAAATTTGATTTCACTAAACAGGTTTTATGGGTGTATTAACATCCTATGGGCAAAAATTTTAACCATTTTGCTCTATCTCGCTTAGTTTTCGAGTTAGAGGCGAAAAACCAAATAAACGTCCTTTTCGTTCTAGCATTAGTAGTTTATGATATATTTGCAATTTTAAAATCTAGCAGAGCTAGCTAAAATTTGATTTCACTAAACAGGTTTTATGGGTGTATTAACAGGTTTTATGGGTGTATTAACACCCAAAGGGCATAAATTTTAACCATTTTGCTCTATCTCGCTTAGTTTTCGAGTCAAAGGCGAAAAACCAAATAAACGTCCTTTTCGTTCTAGCATTAGTAGTTTATGAGATATTTGCAATTTTAAAATCTAGCAGAGTTAGCTAAAATTTTATTTCACTAAACAGGTTTTATGGGTGTATTAACACCCTGTGGGCAAAAATTTTAACCATTTTGCTCTATCTTGCTTAGTTTTCGAGTCAAAGGCGAAAAACCAAATAAACGTCCTTTTCGTTCTAGCATTAGTAGTTTATGAGATATTTGCAATTTTAAAATCTAGCAGAGTTAGCTAAAATTTGATTTCACTAAACAGGTTTTATGGGTGTATTAACATCCTATGGGCAAAAATTTTAACCATTTTGCTCTATCTCGCTTAGTTTTCGAGTTAGAGATGAAAAACCAAATAAACGTCCTTTTCGTTCTAGCATTAGTAGTTTATGAGATATTTGCAATTTTAAAATCTAGCAGAGTTAGCTAAAATTTGATTTCACTAAACAGGTTTTATGGGTGTATTAACACCCTGTGGGCATAAATTTTAACCATTTTGCTCTATCTCGCTTAGTTTTCGAGTCAAAGGCGAAAAACCAAATAAACGTCCTTTTCGTTCTAGCATTAGTAGTTTATGAGATATTTGCAATTTTAAAATCTAGCAGAGTTAGCTAAAATTTTATTTCACTAAACAGGTTTTATGGGTGTATTAACACCCTGTGGGCAAAAATTTTAACCATTTTGCTCTATCTTGCTTAGTTTTCGAGTCAAAGGCGAAAAACCAAATAAACGTCCTTTTCGTTCTAGCATTAGTAGTTTATGAGATATTTGCAATTTTAAAATCTAGCAGAGTTAGCTAAAATTTGATTTCACTAAACAGGTTTTATGGGTGTATTAACACCCAAAGGGCATAAATTTTAACCATTTTGCTCTATCTCGCTTAGTTTTCGAGTCAAAGGCGAAAAACCAAATAAACGTCCTTTTCGTTCTAGCATTAGTAGTTTATGAGATATTTGCAATTTTAAAATCTAGCAGAGTTAGCTAAAATTTGATTTCACTAAACAGGTTTTATGGGTGTATTAACATCCTATGGGCAAAAATTTTAACCATTTTGCTCTATCTCGCTTAGTTTTCGAGTTAGAGACGAAAAACCAAATAAACGTCCTTTTCGTTCTAGCATTAGTAGTTTATGAGATATTTGCAATTTTAAAATCTAGCAGAGTTAGCTAAAATTTGATTTCACTAAACAGGTTTTATGGGTGTATTAACACCCAAAGGGCATAAATTTTAACCATTTTGCTCTATCTCGCTTAGTTTTCGAGTCAAAGGCGAAAAACCAAATAAACGTCCTTTTCGTTTTAGCATTAGTAGTTTATGAGATATTTGCAATTTTAAAATCTAGCAGAGTTAGCTAAAATTTGATTTCACTAAACAGGTTTTATGGGTGTATTAACACCCAAAGGGCATAAATTTTAACCATTTTGCTCTATCTCGCTTAGTTTTCGAGTCAAAGGCGAAAAACCAAATAAACGTCCTTTTCGTTCTAGCATTAGTAGTATATGATATATTTGCAATTTTAAAATCTAGCAGAGTTAGCTAAAATTTGATTTCACTAAACAGGTTTTATGGGTGTATTAACACCCAAAGGGCATAAATTTTAACCATTTTGCTCTATCTCGCTTAGTTTTCGAGTCAAAGGCGAAAAACCAAATAAACGTCCTTTTCGTTCTAGCATTAGTAGTTTATGAGATATTTGCAATTTTAAAATCTAGCAGAGTTAGCTAAAATTTTATTTCACTAAACAGGTTTTATGGGTGTATTAACACCCTGTGGGCAAAAATTTTAACCATTTTGCTCTATCTTGCTTAGTTTTCGAGTTAGAGGCGAAAACCCAAATAAACGTCCTTTTCGTTCTAGCATTAGTAGTTTATGAGATATTTGCAATTTTAAAATCTAGCAGAGTTAGCTAAAATTTGATTTCACTAAACAGGTTTTATGGGTGTATTAACACCCTATGGGCAAAAATTTTAACCATTTTGCTCTATCTCGCTTAGTTTTCGAGTTAAAGGCGAAAAACCAAATAAACGTCCTTTTCGTTCTAGCATTAGTAGTTTATGAGATATTTGCAATTTTAAAATCTAGCAGAGTTAGCTAAAATTTGATTTCACTAAAAAGGTTTTATGCGTGTATTAACACCCAAAGGGCAAAAATTTTAACCATTTTGCTCTACCTCGCTTAGTTTTCGAGTTATAGGCGAAAAACCAAATAAACGTCCTTTTCGTTCTAGCATTAGTAGTTTATGAGATATTTGCAATTTTAAAATCTAGCAGAGTTAGCTAAAATTTAATTTCACTAAACAGGTTTTATGGGTGTATTAACACCCAAAGGTCATAAATTTTAACCATTTTGCTCTATCTCGCTTAGTTTTCGAGTTAAAGGCGAAAAACCAAATAAACGTCCTTTTCGTTCTAGCATTAGTAGTTTATGAGATATTTGCAATTTTAAAATCTAGCAGAGTTAGCTAAAATTTGATTTCACTAAACAGGTTTTATGGGTGTATTGACATCCTATGGGCAAAAATTTTAACCATTTTGCTTTATCTCGCTTAGTTTTCGAGTTAGAGACGAAAAACCAAATAAACGTCCTTTTCGTTCTAGCATTAGTAGTTTATGATATATTTGCAATTTTAAAATCTAGCAGAGTTAGCTAAAATTTGATTTCACTAAAAAGGTTTTATGCGTGTATTAACACCCAAAGGGCAAAAATTTTAACCATTTTGCTCTACCTCGCTTAGTTTTCGAGTTATAGGCGAAAAACCAAATAAACGTCCTTTTCGTTCTAGCATTAGTAGTTTATGAGATATTTGCAATTTTAAAATCTAGCAGAGTTAGCTAAAATTTAATTTCACTAAACAGGTTTTATGGGTGTATTAACACCCAAAGGTCATAAATTTTAACCATTTTGCTCTATCTCGCTTAGTTTTCGAGTTAAAGGCGAAAAACCAAATAAACGTCCTTTTCGTTCTAGCATTAGTAGTTTATGAGATATTTGCAATTTTAAAATCTAGCAGAGTTAGCTAAAATTTGATTTCACTAAACAGGTTTTATGGGTGTATTAACATCCTATGGGCAAAAATTTTAACCATTTTGCTCTATCTCGCTTAGTTTTCGAGTTAGAGGCGAAAAACCAAATAAACGTCCTTTTCGTTCTAGCATTAGTAGTTTATGATATATTTGCAATTTTAAAATCTAGCAGAGCTAGCTAAAATTTGATTTCACTAAAAAGGTTTTATGCGTGTATTAACACCCAAAGGGCAAAACTTTTAACCATTTTGCTCTACCTCGCTTAGTTTTCGAGTTATAGGCGAAAAACCAAATAAACGTCCTTTTCGTTCTAGCATTAGTAGTTTATGAGATATTTGCAATTTTAAAATCTAGCAGAGTTAGCTAAAATTTGATTTCACTAAACAGGTTTTATGGGTGTATTAACATCCTATGGGCAAAAATTTTAACCATTTTGCTCTATCTCGCTTAGTTTTCGAGTTAGAGACGAAAAACCAAATAAACGTCCTTTTCGTTCTAGCATTAGTAGTTTATGAGATATTTGCAATTTTAAAATCTAGCAGAGTTAGCTAAAATTTGATTTCACTAAACAGGTTTTATGGGTGTATTAACACCCTATGGGCAAAAATTTTAACCATTTTGCTCTATCTCGCTTAGTTTTCGAGTTATAGGCGAAAAACCAAATAAACGTCCTTTTCGTTCTAGCATTAGTAGTTTATGAGATATTTGCAATTTTAAAATCTAGCAGAGTTAGCTAAAATTTGATTTCACTAAAAAGGTTTTATGGGTGTATTATCACCCAAAGGCAAAAATTTTAACCATTTTGCTCTATCTCGCTTAGTTTTCGAGTTAAAGGCGAAAAACCAAATAAACGTCCTTTTCGTTCTAGCATTAGTAGTTTATGAGATATTTGCAATTTTAAAATCTAGCAGAGTTAGCTAAAATTTGATTTCACTAAACAGGTTTTATGGGTGTATTAACACCCAAAGGGCATAAATTTTAACCATTTTGCTCTATCTCGCTTAGTTTTCGAGTCAAAGGCGAAAAACCAAATAAACGTCCTTTTCGTTCTAGCATTAGTAGTTTATGAGATATTTGCAATTTTAAAATCTAGCAGAGTTAGCTAAAATTTGATTTCACTAAACAGGTTTTATGGGTGTATTAACATCCTATGGGCAAAAATTTTAACCATTTTGCTCTATCTCGCTTAGTATTCGAGTTAGAGGCGAAAAACCAAATAAACGTCCTTTTCGTTCTAGCATTAGTAGTTTATGATATATTTGCAATTTTAAAATCTAGCAGAGTTAGCTAAAATTTGATTTCACTAGAAAGGTTTTATGCGTGTATTAACACCCAAAGGGCAAAAATTTTAACCATTTTGCTCTACCTCGCTTAGTTTTCGAGTTATAGGCGAAAAACCAAATAAACGTCCTTTTCGTTCTAGCATTAGTAGTTTATGAGATATTTGCAATTTTAAAATCTAGCAGAGTTAGCTAAAATTTGATTTCACTAAACAGGTTTTATGGGTGTATTAACATCCTATGGGCAAAAATTTTAACCATTTTGCTCTATCTCGCTTAGTTTTCGAGTTAGAGACGAAAAACCAAATAAACGTCCTTTTCGTTCTAGCATTAGTAGTTTATGAGATATTTGCAATTTTAAAATCTAGCAGAGTTAGCTAAAATTTGATTTCACTAAACAGGTTTTATGGGTGTATTAACACCCTATGTGCAAAAATTTTAACCATTTTGCTCTATCTCGCTTAGTTTTCGAGTTATAGGCGAAAAACCAAATAAACGTCCTTTTCGTTCTAGCATTAGTAGTTTATGAGATATTTGCAATTTTAAAATCTAGCAGAGTTAGCTAAAATTTGATTTCACTAAAAAGGTTTTATGGGTGTATTATCACCCAAAGGCAAAAATTTTAACCAATTTGCTCTATCTCGCTTAGTTTTCGAGTTAAAGGCGAAAAACCAAATAAACGTCATTTTCGTTCTAGCATTAGTAGTTTATGAGATATTTGAAATTTTAAAATCTAGCAGAGTTAGCTAAAATTTGATTTCACTAAACAGGTTTTATGGGTGTATTAACACCCAAAGGGCATAAATTTTAACCATTTTGATCTATCTCGCTTAGTTTTCGAGTCAAAGGCGAAAAACCAAATAAACATCCTTTTCGTTCTAGCATTAGTAGTTTATGAGATATTTGCAATTTTAAAATCTAGCAGAGTTAGCTAAAATTTTATTTCACTAAACAGGTTTTATGAGTGTATTAACACCCTGTGGGCAAAAATTTTAACCATTTTGCTCTATCTCGCTTAGTTTTCGAGTTAGAGGCGAAAACCCAAATAAACGTCCTTTTCGTTCTAGCATTAGCAGTTTATGAGATATTTGCAATTTTAAAATCTAGCAGAGTTAGCTAAAATTTGATTTCACTAAACAGGTTTTATGGGTGTATTAACACCCAAAGGGTATAAATTTTAACCATTTTGCTCTATCTCGCTTAGTTTTCGAGTTATAGGCGAAAAACCAAATAAACGTCCTTTTCGTTCTAGCATTAGTAGTTTATGAGATATTTGCAATTTTAAAATCTAGCAGAGTTAGCTAAAATTTGATTTCACTAAAAAGGTTTTATGGGTGTATTAACACCAAAAGGCAAAAATTTTAACCATTTTGCTCTATCTCGCTTAGTTTTCGAGAAATTAAACAGATTCCGCGGCAGTTTCATGTGACTGTATATAAAATGCAGCACTTTCTGAATTCTAGTGTAACTTTTGAAATATTTTCGTTCCACGACCTACTCAGATGTCTATAATTCTTTGTCCAATTTATATACAGATAACTGGTTTACGTGTTTAACCTATTTGGAGCTACGGTGTAATAACGCCGTGCAACTACCGGAAAAAGTGTCATTGTCATATAAATGTATAGAAATCGTAGTAGTTTCTGAATTCTATTGTGATTTTCGGCACATTTTTGTTCCATGACCTACACAAAAGGCTATAATTTGGGATAAAATTCACGTCCAGATAATTTCTGTAAAGTTTAGACCTTTTTGGAGTTATCGTATAAAAACGCCGTACTAGTATCCCATAAAGACCGTAGCATTTTTATAGAAATGTATAGAAATCACTGCACTTTCTGGAGTCTAGTTCGATTTGCGGAACATTTTTGTTCCACGACCTAAAAAAACTCGCTACTATTGTTGGTCGAATTTACATCCAGATAATTTTTGTAAATTTTTAACTCATTTGGAGCCACTGTGTAAAAACGCCGTACTACTACCCGAAAAAGACCGTGGCTGTTTCATGTAAATGTATGGAAAATGCGGTACTTTCTGAATTCTATAGTAATTTTCAGAATATTTTTGTTCCACAAAGTAGACAGATATCTCTAAATATTGATCGAATTTACCTTCCTATAATTTTTGCAAAGTTTCAACACATTTGGAACTACGGTGTGAAAACGCCGTATTACTACCCGAAAAAGACCGTAGCATTTTCACATAAATATATGGGAAATGCATTACTTTCTGAATTCTATTACGATTTTGGGAACATTTTTGTTCCACGATCCGCCCAGATGTCTATAATTCTTGGTCCAATTTATGTTGACTTGTTTTCTGTAAAGTTTCAGCCCGTTTGAAGCTACGATCTAAAAACGCCGTACTACTACCCGAAAAAGACCGTGGCATTTTCATATAAATACATGGGAAATGCAGCACTTTCTGAATTCTATTACGATTTTCGGAACATTTTTGTTCCACGATCCGCCCAGATGTCTATAATTCTTGGTCCAATTTATGTTGACTTGTTTTCTGTAAAGCTTGAGCCCGTTTGAAGCTACGATCTAAAAACGCCGTACTACTACCCGAAAAAGACCGTGGCATTTTCATATAAATACATGGGAAATGCAGCACTTTCTGAATTCTATTATGATTTTCGGAACATTTTTGGTCCACGATCTACACAGATGTTCATAATTCTTGGTCCAATTTATGTCTAGATATTTCCTGTAAAGTTTCAGCCCATTTGAAGGTACGATGTAAAAACGCCGTACTACTACCCGAAAAAGACCGTGGCATTTTCATATAAATATATGGGAAATGCAGAACTTTCTGAATTCTATTACGATTTTCGGAACATTTTTGTTCCACGATCTACACAGATGTTCATAATTCTTGGTCCAATTTATGTCTAGATATTTCCTGTAAAGTTTCAGCCCATTTGAAGGCACGATGTAAAAACGCCGTACTACTACCCGAAAAAGACCGTGGCATTTTCATATAAATACATGGGAAATGCAGCACTTTCTGAATTCTATTACGATTTTCGGAACATTTTTCTTCCACGATCTACACAGATGTTCATAATTCTTGGTCCAATTTATGTTGACTTGTTTTCTGTAAAGTTTCAGCCCGTTTGAAGCTACGATGTAAAAACGCCGTACTACTACCCGAAAAACACCGTGGCATTTTCATATAAATACATGGGAAATGCAGCACTTTCTGAATTCTATTACGATTTTCGGAATATTTTTGTTCCACGATCCGCCCAGATGTCTATAAATCTTGGTTCAATTTATGTTGACTTGTTTTCTGTAAAGTTTCAGCATGTTTGAAGCTACGATGTAAAAACGCCGTACTACTACCCGAAAAAGACCGTGGCATTTTCATATAAATACATGGGAAATGCAGCACTTTCTGAATTCTATTACGATTTTCGGAACATTTTTGTTCCACGATCTACACAGATGTTCATAATTCTTGGTCCAATTTATGTCTAGATATTTCCTGTAAAGTTTCAGCCTATTTGAAGGGACGATGTAAAAACGCCGTACTACTACCCGAAAAAGAGCGTGGCATTTTCATATAAATACATGGGAAATGCAGCACTTTTTGAATTCTATTACGATTTGCGGAACATTTTTGTTCCACGATCTACACAGATGTTCATAATTCTTGGTCCAATTTATGTCTAGATATTTCCTGTAAAGTTTCAGCCCATTTGAAGGTACGATGTAAAAACGCCGTACTACTACCCGAAAAAGACCGTGGCATTTTCATATAAATACATGGGAAATGCAGCACTTTCTGAATTCTATTACGATTTTCGGAACATTTTTGTTCCACGATGCGCCCAGATGTCTATAATTCTTGGTCCAATTTATATTGACTTGTTTTCTGTAAAGTTTCAGCCCGTTTAAAGCTACGAAGTAAAAACGCCGTACTACTACCCGAAAAAGACCATGACAGTTTCATATAAATGTATGGGAAATGCAGCACTTTCTGAATTCTATTACGATTTTCGGAACATTTTTGTTCCACGATCTACACAGATGTTCATAATTCTTGGTCCAATTTATGTCTAGATGTTTCCTGTAAAGTTTCAGTCCATTTGAAGGTACGATGTAAAAACGCCGTACTACTACCCGAAAAAGACCGTGGCATTTTTATATAAATACATGGGAAATGCAGCACTTTCTGAATTCTATTACGATTTTCGGAACATTTTTGTTCCACGATCTACACAGATGTTCATAATTCTTGGTCCAATTTATGTCTAGATATTTCCTGTAAAGTTTCAGCGCATTTGAAGGTACGATGTAAAAACGCCGTAATACTACCCGAAAAAGACCGTGGCATTTTCATATAAATACATGGGAAATGCAGCACTTTCTGAATTCTATTACGATTTTCGGAACATTTTTGTGCCACGATGCGCCCAGGTGTCTATAATTCTTGGTCCAATTTATGTTGACTTGTTTTCTGTAAAGTTTCAGCCCGTTTAAAGCTACGATGTAAAAACGCCGTACTACTACCCGAAAAAGACCGTGACAGTTTCATATAAATGTATGGGAAATGCAGCACTTTCTGAATTCTATTATGATTTTCGGAACATTTTTGTTCCACGATCTAAACAGATATCCATAATTCTTGGTCCAATTTATGTCTAGATATTTCCTGTAAAGTTTCAGCCCATTTGAAGCTACGATGTAAAAACGCCGTACTACTACCCGAAAAAGACCGTGGTATTTTTATATGAATATACAACTTATAGTAGAGTTTTTTGTAGTACCATAGAAAAACTATCATATAAAAATGTACTTTTTCTGAAAAAAGGACTTAAAAAAAAAAACATTTTATAAAAAAAATTAAATTTTAGAAAAAAGTACTTTTTTCAAAAAAAAAAAAAAAAAAAAGTACTTTTTATGCAAAAAGTACTTTTTAATGGAAAAAGTACTTTTTTATGCAAAAAGTACTTTTTTATGCAATAAGCACTTTTTTTTGGAAAATGTACTTTTTTTTGGAAAAAAATTTTTTTTTTTCAAAAATGGTACTTTTCCGTAAAAAAATTTTTTTTTTTCCGAAAAACTTTTTTTTCCAAAAAAGTAGTTTTTTTTGTAAAAAAGTAGTATTTTTTTTAAAAAATATATTTTTTTTTGGAAAAAAGTATTGTTTTCGAAAAAATGTACATTTTTATGTAAAAGTTACTTTCTTCTATGACCGGGTAGACCGAAAACCGGGTAATGGGGGGCTCTAGTATTAGGTGAGCCCAGGCACGTAGCTAGGAATTTATTTCGGGGGGGGGGGGGGGGGGAGGCTTTTCAAAAATTTTTTGTTTAATTTTTCCGGTTTTTTTTGCTTATAAAATTTAAATAAAAACTCGATATTTTAAGTTAAGTGTGCTACTTTACTTTTTGTGTAAATTTCAATAAAATAAGAGTAATCACAAAATCCTCTATCTAAAAGTCAAATTTACCCTAAAGTACACGAACGCACAAAATCACTTTTCTAACCCAACCCAGCAAAATCTTTCATTACCAAATAAGTGGTTATATAATAGAAATTCATAGCTCCGCACAACTTATTTTTTAGCGTCTAAACTCATTATTATTGTTTGGCGTGGTCGTTTTTATAAGTAGTCACGCTTACCCGCTCGCTTACGAAAAAATGAGAAATAAGTAGTTATGAGATTTTGAATAATAAGTGGTTATACACATGCTTACAAAAAGTTGAATTATAAGTGATTATTCGATTGCTTACTTGATTCGTAAAAATATGGAGTTAAGCAAATACTATTTATTAGCTTAAGGAAATACATTCAGAAAAATTTAAGTTTTCTCTAGTGTGTAATTTTAGGACTCGTCATAAAAATTTAAACATAAAACATATTTACATATAATAAATAAAAATATATAAAATTTAACTGTATAAAAAGTACTTATTTAAAATATTACGAGTAAGTCATTGTGTTATATTTAGAAACAATGAACACAGTAGGCCGTTATTAGGAAGTCATTATTTTATATTATAAAATAATGCAAAAGGTAATGATATATCATTTTTGGTAATGCAGATAGTAATGAGGTGTCATTACCAATATTTTGCTGGGAAACTATTTAAAAGAAAAAAAAATTAAAATGCGTATAGTTTTAGTCTCAAAAATTGCACAGAAACAAATATCCTTTGCATTTTTGGCTTCGTTCAGTTAATTTTTATTTTGTGTATTTCTTTGCTTAATTAAAATCTAGAATTTTCACAATGGTGCTATTTGTTTATCATTGCACCGGATGTCCCTTTCACAATTTTTTTCAATAGTAAAACGAGAAGTTAATAAATAGTAGACAGAGGCAGAAAATTTTATAAAAATATCTGTAAGAACCCAAAAATATCTGTAAGGGCCTAAAGGTTTTTAAAACTTCTTTAATATTACAAAACTAAGAGTGGCTAATAACCATAAAGAAAAATTTAATTTCTAACGCATTTTCTAAGTTCATAACTAAATTATATATTTCAAGTGTAATTTGATTTCTAGGTGTTTTCAATTTTTAAAAATTTCAGTTTTTTTGTCAATACTTAAAATTTTCTGCAATCCGTTTGTAATATGGAGTATATTCCCAGCAAAATCTTTCACTTCCAAATAAGTGGTTATATAATAGAAATTCATAGCTCCGCACAACTTATTTTTTGGCGTCTAAACTTATTATTTTTGTTTGGCCTGGTCGTTTTTATAAGTAGGCACGCTTACCCGCTCGCTTACGAAAAAATGAGAAGTAAGTAGTTATGAGATTCTGAATAATAAGTGGTTACAAACATGCTTACAAAAAGTTGAATTATAAGTGGTTATCCGACTGCTTACTTGATTCTTAAAAATAAGGAGTTACACAAATACTATTAGCTTCAGGAAATACATTCAGAGAAATTAAAGTTTTTGCTGGTGTAATTTTAGAATTCGTTATAAAAATTTTAACACAAAAAATATTTACATGTAATAATATAAATGGATACAATTTAACTTTGTAAAAAGTATTTATTTAAACTATTACGAGTAAGTCATTATTTTATATTTAAAAGCAATGACTACAATAGGTCGTTATTAGGAAGTCATTATTTTATATTACAAAATAATGCAAAATGATATATCATTATTGGTAATGCAGACAGCAATGAGCTGTCATTACCAATATTTTGCTGGGTTGTTTTACCCATTTTCTGCCAAGCATTGATTCCGTGATTATTTTCTGACAAAACTTCCTAGAAGGATAGGTAGACGTGTCTTTAGAGATATGTTGGTAAAAAATGGATTAAACAATTTAACTACTGTTTCTCATAGTTTTGTTACTTGATTTTACTAGTGAAATTTTTTTTTAATACTTTTTGGACAAATGTCTTTTAAAAGGTCCCAGCACTTGGATGTAATGCTTTACAAACTACTTCTTTCACTGCTTCACAAGTATTTGTTAGTATATTTTTTTACAGCTTTTTTAGAATTACTTCTGAACAACATCAAAAAAATCACTTAAGTATTGCTGCTAAAGGGTAATTGCTCTAAAAGTGATCGTAAAAAGTGATTTTCGTATCATTTGGCATTTCCAAACAGAGGGTCGAGGGATCGATTTCCGGCGGGACCAATATTTTGTTTCCATTTTTTTTATTCTGTTAATTTTTTTTTTAAATTCAATATTTTTTTAATTTTGAAAAATATGTATTCTTCTCCTAATATGTATTCCTCTCCTAAAACAACTCAATGTTACAATCATTAGTATTTATGTTAAAAAAGAAGAGCATCTAGATCATCAATCGTAGTGCTTTTTCTACTGCTTCGGCATCTCTTTTTTTGCTGGGGTTTTATTACACTTTTATGATAATCTGTAAAGGTTAAATATTTAAAGTAAATTACATCATTATTATTTTGATTTCCAATGGAGTGCGCCATTCCAATTTTCAAAGCACAACAATAATTTCAAAAGCGAAATGAAAGTAAAATTCCAGAGGATTTTGCAAAGTTAGATCGGGTTTTTATTTTATGACCTCTTGAAATATCTGTGTGGCGCGAAAGGCCAAAAATGTTGCACATTTTAAGAGTTAGGAACTCTCTCGCGTTCACCAATAAGTTAAATTTTAACTGTTCTTTTGGGTTCTTTTATTTTATACGAAATTATCAAACAAACCACTGACATAATATGATCTTATACTGATAAAAAAATCCTAAAAAAATAGCAAAAAAAGGTACTCAAAAGTAGTTAAAAGGGGCCCTGCACAGAAAGCTTTTGAAATTAGTAAATCCTTTTTGCTAAATATTAGTAAGATAAGTACAGCAAAAATGCAACTGCTAAACATACGAAATTTTAGTAATATTTGATTTAAATTTCGTTTAATTGAATTGCAAATTTACCTTGCTAATATTGGTTAGTAAATATTGCTGAATATTAGTAGACAAAAATCAGTAAAGAAAAATCAGTAATCAAAAGTTAATTTATCTTTAAATTTGAGTTGAATACAATAGCGATCTCTCCTGCTACAATAAACAGAAATATTTGATAGAAAATAGTAGACTGCTTTCTGTAGTACAGATTTTTATTCGCATTAAGAAAATAAAAAAAATACTAAAAATTTAAAATTATTTGTGATGGTTTGGTCGACTGATTTCTATGAAATTTTTTGTTGATTTTAGCAGCGTAAATTGTCATTTTCGATTAACTAAAATATAGCTGAAATTTTGTAAATTTAGCAGATTTTTTCCTGCTGTTTGTATCTTTCTAATGTTTAGCAAACAGATTCTGCTGGATTCAGCTGTTTTTTCAGCAAAAACTTTTAAAGACTTTTATATTAGTGTATGAACAACTGAAAAAATGTCTCGAATGAACAAGTGAACTAGAAGAACACACTAGTTCAAAAATAAAATTGATTGAAATGAACTGTGAACTATAATGCCAAATTGTAGTAATTTTTATTCCGATTATTTGTTTGTATAAAATGTTTTATTTTGTGTGAAAATTTCCGGGTGCGCTCACATTTTTACTCACAATTTCTAATTTTTTTTACAATAGACTAAAACTCAGGGGATGCCCACTACTTATGCGAGTGCACTGTGTTAGGATTAGGAAAATAGAATAGATTTCGACAACTTCTACCACCAAACTGCTGATAACAAACAATATGAATAAAAAGCAACTGATAGTGCGTCTTTGTGACGAAAACGTGATTAAAATAGACATATGTTTCAAGAGGCCATCAAATTAAAAATCGAGCTAGATTTGCAAAAAACTTTGAGGGTTTTGTTTTAGCAACAGTGTACTTTCATTGATTCTGACCGCGATGATCATTTTGCAGGATCTTCTAAAACCGCAGAATATAGTTTTGTTAAATATACTGCAAGAAGCTTCAAGAGACAAATCCGAATTTATATATGTATTTAATTTACAGTTACTTCCGGGATAAATTTCTTGTTTCTCCTAAAGTACGCTTTTTCACGGACAGTTAGGGGGATTATTTTGTAATACGCAACGCCTTGCGTTGCGTTGTTTTCCATACAAATTGTTTTTGTAACAATAACAATTTACACATAAATCAACGCAACGCAAGGCGTTGCGTTTTACAAAATAACCCACTTAATAATTTTAATTTAAAAAAAAATTATGAAAATCCAACACTATAATGCTTAACTTAGGGTGGGAAAAAATTGTAAAATGTCGAATTATGCCAAAAAAATGCAAGCAGGAAACCTGGAATTTTTAAGGAAAACCGAACGTTAATTTGTCAATTTTATGTTTTTTATCTTATAATAAATATGACGAAAGCTATCAATAGTAACAATAAAAAATAGCCACTTATCAATTAAAAGTTGCGAAACAAATTTCTGTTTCCTATTTGCAGTCACATTTTATAAACTTTTTCTAAGTAAAAGAGAGGATTGCATTCTATTTATTTTCTAACCTCTTTGATTAAGCCTAGCACACATAACTGTTCAAAATTTTTACAAAAAAAATTATAAAAAACAGTTTCTATGGCCACCAAAAAGCTTATAAAAATTTTTAGAAAGCAGTTTTTGCAATTGGATTTAGAGTCTATTTTATTTATGAAAAATTAAGAAACTTGCCCATTTGGTATTTGATTTCAACAAAAAATAAATATTTTTTATTTCATTTTTTAAAAAATGTTGTTGCTTTCGACGTATTTGGTTACGTTTCAAAATTTGTCAAATCATTTCGGGGGGGGCTCGATGTTTAGACCTAGTGCCCATATAAGGGTCCCCCCAAAATTGGCTTGGTCACAAACTGCAGGTCGCAAATATTAAGATATTTTAATGAAATTTGGTGCGCTGACTCACATTATAGAAAATTTTGACACAAGCCCCATTTTAACCCATTCGAATTTCGGATCCAAACATTAGTTGGCTTTAACCTTTTTACTCGTTTTAAATGTTTTTGTTTTGAATGAATTTGGTAGATTTTATTTTATAGAATTTTGTGTGTATATACCGCTAAAAATCAGGGTTTTATAAAGTTAGTGATAAGTGATAACGGTATTTCAACAGTATTTCGTTAGGTTATTTTAAGGTTATCGTTATTTTAAGTTACAGTAATTTTGACTTAGCTGCACAACCAACTTTTGCATGAAGTTTTGTGCAGGTAAGCTAAAAACGCAGCTAAGTCAAATTGTTTACAATACAGACTGACAACAAACAAAACAAATGAAGCTAATGATGACAACTTTGTGTTTTTGCACCAGATCTTGCGATTTTTATGGTTAAGTTGACAACACATTTATTTTATGTGTGTTTTTTTCCTAGAATTGAAAAACAAAGCAAAACACAAGAGGCAGCTAACGGTGTTATTTTTTATGAAAATAATGTAAAACTGTCAAAAATATGAGGCAGTTATCTTAAATACGCAGGTACAAAAAGTGCACTTAAAGAAGACAATTGCGTACATAATTTTGTAAAATAGAAGCGAAACCAAAAGTTTGTGCAGTTATAGCAAATGTGCACTTAAGAAAAAGGCAGTTAAATCAAAACTACTGTATATCGTTAAGTTGTTTTAGGGTTAACGGTATTTTAAGTTATTTCGTTAGTGGTATTTTAGGGTTAAAAATAGTTCGTTGAAAGGGTTTGGAATCGTTAACGGTATTTTACGGTTAGTGTTTGCCAACCATGCTAAAAATTTTAAAAATTGCCAAAATTAAAAAAATCGTTTAAATTTCAAAATTGTCAAAAATAGAAAAAATTATAAAAAACCGCCAAAATTTAGAAAACAGCAAAATTTCGAAAAAAAACAAAAATCGTCAAAATTAAAGAAATCATCGAAAATTAGAAAAAATCATCAAAATTAAAAAAATTATCGACATTAAAAAAATCGCCAAAAACCTTTATGAAGAACAATTCGAAAGTCGAACAAAAAAAATCCAGAATTAAAAAAAATTTTAATTTTTTTAAATCAGTTTTTTAATATAAATTTCTTTTTTAAAATATTTAGTTGATCTCTTATTTTTAAGTAAATGAATGTTCTTTTTAGTTTGACTCTAGATCATAAATTAACATCACTTTCTGTTTAAATTATTTTTCAAATCAAAGAAAGATAATACAATTTTTACAAGTAAATTACAAAGAATAAAAATATATTTGAAAGAAATCGAGAAGACCAGCAAGGCAGAATGCGCATTTTCGACTTTCGCTACAAAGCCATCATCAGTGTATTTCGTCTTGAAGGGGTTAATATTTTAATGATTGTCTACTTATGTGACCGCTGAAAAAAAATCGAGTTTCTTATCAACAACTCAACTTAGACTAACATCAACGGAATTTAACAATGCTATTTTTATCCTTTGTTATTATTACTCTATTTTACTTTGAACCTTAATTCTTAAGATATCTCAGCCTGATTCTATTCAACTCTGTGTGTGATAACCACCGATTTTTGAATTACAACCAACCGTTAAATTTAAATTTAAATGTATATTATTTAAATTATATTTTTTGCACAGTGTCAATGTGTTTAAGATGAATGGGGAAATATTTAGTTGATCTCTTATTTTCAAGTAAATGAATGTCTTTTTTAGTTTGACTCTAGATCATAAATTAATATCACTTTCTGTTTAAATTATTTTTCAAATCAAAGAAAGATTATACAATTTTTACAAGTAAATTACAAAGAATAAAAATATATTTGAAAGAATTTGATAAGACCAGCAATACAGAATACGTATTTTCGGCTTTCGCTACAAAGCCATCATCAGTTTATTTCGTCTTGAAGGGGTTAATATTTTAATGATTGTCTACTTATGTGACCGCTGAAAAAAAATCGAGTTTCTTATCAACAACTCAACTTAGACTAACATCATCGAAATTTAACAATGCTATTTTTATCCTTTGTTATTATTACTCTATTTTGCTTTGAACCTTAATTCTTAAGATATCTCAGCTGATTCTATTCAACTCTGTGCATGATAACCACAGATTTTTTGAATTACAACGAACCGTTAAATTTATATTTTTTGCACCGTGTCATTGTGTTTAAGATGAATGGGGGAATATTTAGTTGATCTCTTATTTTTAAGTAAATGAATGTTCTTTTTAGTTCGACTCTAGATCATAAATTAATATCACTTTCTGTTTAAATTATTTTTCAAATCAAAGAAAGATGATACAATTTTTACAAGTAAATTACAAAGAATAAAAATATATTTGAAAGAATTCGATAAGACCATTTAAACAGAAAGTGATATTAGTTTATGATCTAGAGTCAAACTAAAAAGAACATCAATTTCTTTTTTTTTAATTTTTTATTATCATTTTTGCAAGAAGGTCAATATACAGATACTGATAAAATTATTTGTAACTGATAAAAACCTTGCAAGACAAGTCAAAATTTAGTTTCGATATCGGGGTATTGCGGGTGGATTTTGACCTCTGGTGCAAAAATGTTTTCTCTAGCAGTTTTAGTTTCCGAGATATTGACAATTAAAATTTTATTCAAGCAATTTTTTTAATTTTGCCGATTTTTTTTAATCTTTCCCAATTTTGCTATTTTCAAAATTTTGAAGACTTTTTTTAAATTTTGACGATTTTTTAAATTTGGACAATTTTTTGTAATTTTTGACGATTTTTTTAATTTGGACGATTTTTTTCCACTTCTGACGATTTTTCTTAATTTCTGACAATTTTAAAAATTTGTCAATTTTTTTTAAACTTTGCCACTTTTTTTTCTAAATTTTGACGATTTTTGCAATTTTGACGTTTTTGCAGTTTTTTTAATTACAATAATTTTTTTTTTTAATTTTTACAAGTTTATGTTTTTTTTTTAATTTTTTATTATATAAATTAAAAATATACAGTATAAAAATAGCAAAGTACTAACTTTTTTATCTGAGTGTACTTTTATACTTTTGCGTTTTATAAAACCCTTCACTACGAAATTACTACTACATATTATAACACAACACACCATGGCACCATAGCATTCATTGCGATACTGCAACACTAGTTGAAAGCACTAATTGCTATGTTATGGTAGCGAACGATCGTATGTCACAACAATCACTTATTGTTTTTTTTTTGTTGTCATGTCGAATGCTTAAGCTCGCTTACGTTTTGATTTGTTGTCAAGTCTTAACAGTGTGGTTTGAATCGTAATGCACACACACTTGCACCATGTGAATTATTGACTAAAACAAACCGAATGCAGTCGTTCAAGCCTTTAGTAGGTACCTAGTAATTTTTAGTACAGTAACCAATTTTTTTTTTTTTAAGTATAAATTTAATTAGAATAGGTTCGAAAAGTACATTTAATTTATTTATGCAATATGACATATGTACAGAATATGTATCTTTATTTAAAAAATAATAAAGAATAATAAATATCTTCATACAAGGCAGGATTAAACAGTATTAAAAACATGCTGCAGAAAAAACATTAAAGGCATGGAATTGAACACAACAGCGCACTATAGGTAACATGACCCCATTCTCTGGCCAAAACTATAAGGAATCACTGAATAAGAATTAAAATCAATATACGGGGGTTTTCAAGGTTGCTGATTTCGAATCTGAGGTAAATTTTTTCAAATTCAAAATGGCGGATCCGATATGGCGGCGTAAATTTTAAAATTTCATCTGATTTGCTTGGGTAAAAATGTTAACTGTGTAAAATGCAAACTTTTTATCCAAAACCTCAAAAATAAAAAAAATATATTTTTTTTTAATCTGCGGCATATTATAGCAGAAAATTGAACAAGTGGAAACTTCTGTTGAAACTATTTTTTTTTAATAAAGCTATTTAAAATTTTGCTTTACATTTCATTATCTAAAGTAATTTCATTTCATTTTTATTTTTTAATAAAGCTATATAAAATTTCCTCTTTGTTCGTTCAGATTTCTCAGCATACTCTTTCTTTGGAAACCCTATTGAAGCTGCAGTTGGCTTAGTTTTAATTGGCAAAATAAATTCAGCGTTTAGCCGGAGTTCGCTTTGCATCTGAAATATGTTTATCTTCCTATGAGAACTCTCCCATCTAACTGAGATATTCTTAAAAAAAAATTCTCACTTTATCCTTCCCATAAGCCGATTCCTCATTCAAAACACTGCCGCATTCCGCTTTACCAACAATAAAATTGTAAACAGTAGTATTCTTCTCCTCTTTCTTTGGCTCATCCAAGTAAACCTCCGCAAGTTCGCTATTTTGCAAGCGGAGGCTGCCTACCAAAAATGATATTTCTCAAAAAATGCAAAAAATCGCAACATGAAATTGACAAACTAAACTCAAAATTCTTCATTTAACACGTTTCTGATTGTTTAACCACAGCCAAATTCGGCCAACTTTTTAAAAGCTTATCCAAAGTTAATTTTGCAGAAAAAAAACCTTAATTAAAAGTTATGTCAGAAGTATGAGTTTTCCGGCAAAAACAAATTTTTTTTAATAAAATCTTTCTCCTAAACCATTAAGCACATACACTGAGAAAAAAAGTGCGCTTTAAAATTAAATGTGAACACTTTCAAATTTTATTTAAAGTGCCTCAGTCCATATGTTCTTATGGGGGGCGCAAAAAAAAATATTTTGTAAAAGTGCTAATTTTAAGTTTTTAAAGTGTTTACTCTTAATTTAAAAGTTAAAATTTTTGTTTTTAATGTTAAATGTTAAAGTGAACACTTTTAATAACATTAAAAACAAAAACTTTTACTTTTAAATTAAGAGTAAACATTTTAAAAACTTAAAATTTTCAAAGTGTTTAAGTTTATTTTAAAAATTCGACTTTAAAGTGAACAAGATACAAGAATGACCAGTCAGGGTAAAATTATACAAGAAAGTGACTTGCTGCGAATTCTTGGCAACGATATCCAAATTAATGAGCAGGGTGATTTAACGTACACGTGTGTAGAGGAAGATACGGATCTCCTTAATCTGCTAAAGGAGTTTGATCTGGAAACACTTTTTCTTGACCTAAAAAGTAAGTAAAAATTCACAAGCAATATTAACACTTATGCAATATTATTAATGTTCCTTAGATGCTGGAATAACTTTTCGAAGCTTAAAATTTTTGTCAAAAGAAGACATTGCGGAAGCAGTAAGAAATATTGGTCTACGAGCGGAGTTTAGAGAAAAGTTGTTTTTCTGGCGCAAGTCAAAGGTAAATATAATATTAATTTTGAAGCTTATTTGCGATGTTACGCACGTACATAGATACAATTCCCATTTCCATAATACTACGTTTATAATTTAGCAAGCTTATTTTTGCAGTTTGGAATAGAAGACGAAACGTTGAGCCAGACTTCGAAGGTTGTTGGTTGGCTAGAAAAAAACCGTCTCAACGATTCACCTTGTTCTTCAAATAATTCAATAAGAAACGCATTTGGATCACAGGTAAGAATATACAGTAAAAAGTTTTGTATTAAATTTAATGATACACTGCATTGCAGCCCCTTTCAACATTTTTAAAGAATAACTCAGCCGGAAAACAACTTATTCAATATTATGAGGAAAGGGCATGTTTTACGAATAAGCAACGCGATGACCTCATTAAAATAATTTTAGAAGATGTCATGTTAACAAAGGCAAAGCTTAGACCGGAACACTTTGCTAGTATTGTGGAAGAAATAATTGGTTTATTTCCCAAAGAAAAAGAGTGCCAGGTATTGTTAAAAACGATATATTAAAAAGAACATATTATAAACTGATTGCTTTCAGGAATATTACTACATTCGTCGTCAAAGAAAAAAAACCCATCAGGCAAGCTCTATTCCAAATATTTTAACTTAAAGACAAAGATTAGAAAGAGTAGTCCATCTGCGGAAAGATCTCTTTCGAGTGAATTACGTGATCCATTAGTGGAAGAAAATTTTGAAGTTGACGAAACGCTGTCGTTATGTTTAAAAACTTCGCTTCAAAAAGATGCCAGTAATTGGGATGAGGTTATTGACAAATGGCAAAAAAATTTACATTTCGGAAGAAGGATTTGGCAAAGCGCTCACATTCTGATTTTTTGCAGGAGTGGCCAATTTTAAAAGACTCCAGAGCACCATTTCTGGTATTTAAAAAGAACTTTAAGACAAAATTCAAGGATATATAAATTTTTATATTTTTTTTAGATTAATCTAGATTTCAATTTGATTTGTCCACAAAAAGATAATCTTTTAACAACAAAGTGGGATAATTTTAATAAAATAACACTAAATAATTTTTTTTCAGATTGTCAAGACTACATTTTTACAATTCTTCTCAATTCAGTTCTGCTGCCTTCAGCAAGATTTAGTGCAGATGGAAATACAAAAAAGAAAGCCACCATTAAAGATGCTAATGAAAGCTTCGTATTGCAGTTAACAACAATTAGCGATTACTCGAGACGAATAAAAGAACTTATCGGTAAATACTATTATAATAAATTGACTGTACAGCCGTTTATAATTGTGGTAGGAGACTCTGTGGATGATCTTAAAACCTTTTATATTTACTTTGACGAAACTTTGTACAAACTAAATTCTTTTATTGAAAGTTTGGACATATGCTTTAAAATCTTTCACGTGTTTAATCTTAAATATCCTAAGATGTGCGAAATGCCATGGATGTTTATCCAAAAGTATTTTTATGAATTAGATTCAAAATTTGATTTAAAAAGTTCAAATCTTACTTCATTGTTAACACACATGAATGAAAAAAATTAAATTTTGTAAATTTATCGGTTGTCATAATGTATAAATGTTTCAGATGTTTTCAGTTATTTAATAATGTTGATGTGCTAATAAGACATTTAAAATACATGCATTTATTGTCAAATAGAGATATACTTCAATGCGAACAAAATAAATGTAAGCAAATTTTTTCAAACTTTAGTTCTCTAAAGCGACATTTATTAACACATAAGAATATTAATTACACTTTACAAACACCAGCAGAGTTACCCGCCACATCCTCCGGAATTAAGTTAGATGAACCCATTTTATCAGATGAACCTATCATAGTAACAATGCCAGACACAATTTGACAATTTCATATAAATAGAGAACAAACCATAGCAGATTTAAAAACTAAGTCTTTAGCTTTATGTCTGCAACTATATTCAAAAAGTACCATGCCAAGAAAAGATGTTTTAAATATACAAAGCATGGTATCAGATTTACTAGGAACAGTTTCTGCTACAATCAGAAATATAATTTCAAATTCAAATAGTAACTTATTTACCGGACTACAAAACGATATTGACTGTATTCTTAACTTTTGTAATGATCCATTTATGGAAATAAAATCTGAACATCGAATAATTACAGTTTTGAAGGCGATGAATTTATATGAAAGCCCAAAGTCTTTTGTAATTCGTAATGAAATAGCTGACACAGTTGTTCAATTTAAAGCACTTTTTGAGTTACCTAATGTTTTACAAATGACTTTAGAAAATACAGAAAAGTTTTTAGCAGATACTAATTTTTCAAATTTTTGTAATGGCCAAATTTTTCATTTAATTAAATTAAAATTTGATTCTGAACTGGTAATACCCTATGTTTTATATTTTGATGACTTTCAAATTAATAACGCTCTTGGTAGTCACACATTCTCAATTTGCGGTTGTTATTACAATTTCCCTACTATGCCACAGTATATACTCTCAAAACTTGATTTTATTTTTAATGCTGCTTTTATATCTACAAAAGATTTGAAATGTTGTGGAAACAGAACGTCCTTCTTCCATTTACTTGAAGAGCTTAAATCATTCGAGGAAGGGATATTAATTCAATCATTTGATCAGACTTTCAAAGTACATTTCGTTTTAGGCCTTGTAGTGGGAGATAATTTAGCTGTAAATAGTATTTTGGGGTTTGTGCAATCTTTTAATGCGAAGCGTTACTGTCGAGCATGTACAACTACTAAAGATCAAATTAAAATTGATGTTTCAGAAAACGAACAACTGCTAAGAACTCGGATTCAATACGAAGATGACTTATTTAACAATAAATTTCAAGACACAGGTGTCAAAACAGTTTGTATTTTTAATGAGTTAAGAAGCTTTCACGTAACAAATAACATTTGCTTTGACATTATGCATGATGTTTTAGAAGGGATTTGCGTATATGATATTTGCAACATAATCTTGGGTTTAGTAAATGAAAAAATTATTTCATTAGACATTATTAACAGCAGAAAAAAATTTTTTAGTTTGGAAATATTGAAATAGGAAATGTTTCGCAGCCTCTCCTTATGGACCGACTTCAATCGTACAACTTAAAAATGACAGCTAGTGAGGTTTTGTGCTTTACAAATTTTCTTCCACTTATGATAGGAGATTTAATTTCACCGGATGTGAAGCATTGGAAACTATTGGTGTTGCTAATAGAAATAGTAGATTTATTATTTGATTCTAGTTTTTCTACTTTCGATCTAGATAAGTTGAAAAATTTAATTAAAACACATCATCAATTATATATTCTACTTTACGGTGATCTGAAACCTAAGCATCATTTTTTGGTACACTACCCTCGCGCAATTGAGAAATGTGGTCCTCTTAAGTTTGTCTGGGCGATGCGTTTCGAGGCAAAACATAAAGATGCAAAAATATATTTTAATAATATAACATCTCGATTAAATCCTGCTTATACAGCGGCTATGAAAAGTTCTTTTTGTTTTTCAAATTTTTTACAAAAGTACAAAAATGGGTTTCCGCATGCTTTTAACACTGAAACATTTATTACAAAAGACTTAACAAAAGAAGAATATTTTCCTCTAATATTGAACTTTGAAAATATTAACTATCAATCTGTTTATGTTTCGACTATAATACATTATAAAGGAATCGAGTATAAACAAAATAATTTTTTAGCATTACTGAATGAAATAAATTGTTGTATCTATAAAATCAAACTTTTTATTTACGAGAATGAAATTATTTACGTTCTTCCTATTGAAATTATTAAATTTGATGTACATTTTCAATCTTACGAGACTGGTATAAAACAAAATTGCCTAAAACTGATTAACATTTCACATTTCACAAGCCTGCCTATGAATTTACATCAAATTAACAATGGAAAGATATATGCAAGATTAAAAAAGATATGATAACATAATGATTTATTTTTTAAATTTAAATTAAATTATTTTATTTAATGAATTATTAATGAGTTATAAATAAGTTATTTCATAAATATAAAATAAATTTAAATTTAAATATGTTTGAATAAAAAAAATGTGAATTAAAAACAATTAAAATAATCTGTTTCCTTTAAAGTTTATAGTGAACACTTTTAAATTGCATTTCAAAGTGTTCACTCCTAAAATAAAAGCTAACGCTTTTAATTTGAGATTGAATGTGTTAACTTTTAATTTAAATACAAACATTTTTAAATTGGGTTAAAAGTGTGAACTTTAAAATCAAAAGTGTTTAAATTGTATTCGAGAATGCGGATATTAAAATGTAAAGTTTTCACTTTAATATTCGAAGTGCTAACATTAATAATTTACATTTTAAAGTATAAACTTTAAAATTAAATATTTTTCAATACGGCTGGTTTTCATACATGAAAATTTTTAATTTTAAAGTCCCTTGTACTGGATTTAAAGTGAGTTTAAAGTGTTTCTTTTCCCGGTGTACTATTACTTTTGTTCTCCATATTTAGTTTAAATTTATGTTTTTTTAACTATTTAAAGAAATTTAAAAATTCGACCAAATTGCACTGTATATTAGACTGTCCCTTAAAACAGGCTGGCCAGACTTGGGGTTTTGTCCCCAAAGTTGGGGATTTTTTGTTGGTCTTGGGGACAAAAATTTTCATTTGGGGATATTTAAAATCCTTCATAAATTTTGAAGATCAACATCAGACAAATTTGTTCGCATAATTTTAAAGAAAGTAACAAATTTACCCTTTTATTGATTTTCTGTATTAACTTAAAGCTTTTTAACACAAATAAATCCTTTTTGCCGGAGAGTTTTATATGATTAATGTACCAGAATCTAAAATATTGTATATACAAAAAAAACATCATATCGATTGTGGATAAAAGTCTATTGTATTAAACAGACAAACTTCAAAAATTCAAATCTAAAACGTCTTGAAAAATGTCTTAAGTTTTTGAAAATTTCAAAATAAACCCCCGTATTCATAATGAAAAGTTAGTAGCTTCTTATACATCGCACACAACGAGCTGTTAACTAGAATGTTTTTTAGGCCTAGCAGCTTGTTAGAATAGAGTTTATTCAAAATGATTTCTTAGCACCCCGATTAAGAGCAACACTATGTTTGAAACCACAAGACTTTTTTATTATTGTGAATGGAATTTTTTTTTGTTTTTTGGCGTTTGATAACAGAACATTAGAAGGAATTTAGCAACAATACTAGAATGAGTTTAACAACAGTATTATGAATAAAACTCATGCTAACTCTATGCTAAATTTTCATTTTGAATACCGCTGAAAATATGTTTAGGTTTGGATTGGTTTGTTTAAATAAGGTAATAAAAATTTAAGGTTTTCTTCGTAAAAGTCCCAAAATTCTCAGAATTTTTCTAGACATTTATACAAAAGCAATCCAAGAGTTATTAACAGTTATTTAGTGCTATTTTTTATCTTTAATTGTAATTTTTATGCGGATAATGTTCATTTTAGGCAAATTAAATATGCTCTAATACCTTTTTCAACATTTTTTCTAGTTGTAGATTTTTTGGGGATATTTTAAGATTTGTTTGGGGACAACGAAAAAAAGTATCTGGCAAGCCTGCCTTAAAATAGCGATTTGTCGATTTTCGTTCATTAAACCCCTAGTTTTATTGGAAATGGTCCCAAATGGAAGAAATCGATTTTTGTTTTTTTTTTTTGAGAAAGGTTAACCCGTGCCGAAAGTTGGACGAAAATGGCGCATTTTCGAAGAAAAGTGTATTATTAAAAAATCCCAAAATTCGAAATTTCTAAAAAAAATTATTTTGTATTCCATTTATTCATTTAATATAGTTAAAATGATTCAGACATGGAATTTTGACTTCATCGGATATCATTAACCCTCTTTAGCCTGGAATCCAAAATAACCCACGAATTTTATAAAAATGCAAATACGTGTTTTATTTTTAATTAATTTTAAAGTTTTTTTAAAATGCCTAACTTGGAGATGTCGATTGCTATTTGTACCACATAATAGTTGATATTAAAGACAAAAAATAAATTGGAAAAATGATGATTCGAATTTGTGTTTGGAGCGACTGCTTTCCAGGACATTTTATGAAAATTGCTCATTTTGTCAAAAATTAAACAAAATTTGAATGTTTTCATCAAATTTTACACAGTTTTCGGAAAAAATTACTTAAATTTGATTAGACTATAATTATCTTTACATTTGTTTAAAAAATATTTAACCCTTATTGGCCTGGGGTCAGAAAAGACCCATGAAACTTAATATTAATTATGACTACGAGATTGTAAAGCCATTAAATTGATTAAAAAACATATCAACTGTATAAAAATATTTATTTTATGTAACGTGATCCAGATGGGGTTAATTTTTATACTTTTGGCAAAAAACACCCCACTAGGAAATTTACAGTATAACATCTTTCATAATTTTCGGAAAAATATCATTTTAAATGGATCAAAAAAATCTTTTTTCCTTTTGATGAAAATTATTATTTTGTGTAACTTGATCCATTGATCGGGTTAATGTTATCACTTTTCGGCAAAAAAGCCCACTTGGAAATTTTCAGAATTTTCAGAGCACTTAAGAGTTAATTTTCTGAAATTAAATTAAGAATGTTATTTTTAGATCTAGAAAAATAATATCAAGAAGTTTAATTAATATTAGCTCAGGAATATCTATTATATTAATATGTTTAAAAAAAATTAAAATCTCCTCAAATTTGACCTCTGACCTTACACGGGGGTAATTTAATGTATTTATATTTTGCCCTAACTTTCAGGATTGAAGTATTTAATATTGTGTTGTTATATATCATGTGAAATTAAAAGAAGAAAAAAGAAAAATTTTCCTAAAAGCTAAATAAATGCCAAAAATCGCTGTTTTCTCGAAATCCGCTCGAAGAAAATCTCTGCCGCAGCCAAATTAAAAAATGAAATACTACAATTTTTGCGATTTTTAATCTCTAATGTGTTCTTAATAAAACCTTAAAGTTCAATCGTTGATTTTTTAAAATTTCTTTAAAAAAATTTTTAAAAATTTATAATTGTAGCTCTGAAAACAGTGTTTAAGAATTCCAATCTTCTTTAGCACTAATTTAAAACGAGTTAGCAAAACACAATACAAAAAAATTATTCTTATCTGAGTTCGTGGAACTTATAGAATAAACAAATGTTTCTGTAGTAGATTATTTCAATAAATTTTAAAATTTTGACCCGAATTTCTTGATTA
Organism: Leucophora obtusa; assembly: GCA_949987735.1. Lineage (NCBI taxonomy): Eukaryota > Metazoa > Arthropoda > Insecta > Diptera > Anthomyiidae > Leucophora > Leucophora obtusa. Next base: position 171,714,860 of record OX465295.1, on the reverse strand, counting down.
AATGGCCTGCTACACATCAGTTGCCTGGGGAAATTGTTATAACTCGGCTGATTTTTAACCGATTTAAGTTTTTATTGCTTTATTACAAAGAGAATTCACTCTAAATTACGATTCTTTAGTGTTTTTAATTCGAGTTAGCTTTAAAATATCAATGTTTTCGAGAAAATGCACAAAAAGTCATATTTTCCTCTTGTAATCCGTGTTCCAAACTTCAGGGCCGATGCGGCACGTCTTCCCGATGTCCGATTATCCTAATTTTTTGGGGGACGTAGTTTTACACCCAAATAAATATTTCCAGGGGGTAGCACGGTCAAAAACTCAAAATTTATTTTCCTCCATACAAACTTGGAGCACTCTAGTGTACACGCTCCTCTTATTCACATGAGGTGGGTCCGAGAGCGATTCCCAGGAATCAATTTTTATAAAACAGTTACGGTGACCCACGTGACTGTTTTATAGAAATGGATCAATCGGAAGCTTTACAAGACCTGGCCTATTTGTATTATTGGGGTGTGTTAATACTCTTATGGAGCAAAAATTTTGTCCGTTTTGCTCTATCTCGCTTAGTTTTCGAGATAGCGGGCATTTTAAAAAAATCGCCATTTTTAAAATGGCCTGTATCTCGAAAACTAAGCGAGATAGAGCCAAACGGACAAAATTTTGCAAGTTTTGATCAACTTACACCTCCGGACATGAGGTAGGTCCGAGAGCGATTCCCAGGAATCAATTTTTATGAAACGGTCACAAGGTTACCCATGTCATTTTAAAAGTATTAATATCGGGTGCCTGAAAGACACTTAGTATACATAATGTATTATAGTTATATTTCCACAGTTATAAAATACTCATACTTGAAAGTATGCATATAATACGCACCCGAGTATTTATATACATGGAATTAGTTGTATTCATACGAGCATGTTGTTTAAGTAATTAAGTTTGTTGAGTATAGATAAAGTTTGATATAAGTATGGAGTGTACATATAATTGTTGAATCGCAAATAAGTGTTAAGGATCCATTGATCTTTGCGTTGCGGGACGTTTCTGTAACGTGCCGTGCCGGATGGCTCTTTTGTGTAGTTAGTCTTTTCTGTAACAACGTATCAGCTGTTTAATGTTGTTTTTCTTAGCAGAGATATGCGCCAACCAGATTAATCGGTTGCGGTGGCTAAATAAAAAAATTGCAGCGGCGGCTTAAAGCTGGCTGTGAGCCAAAAGCTGATCGGCTAGCCAACTTTAAGTTGACACATATAAAACATCGGCTTAACGGTAAAAAAGAAAATTAAAAAAAATATACACTATTTTTAGATTTTTATCGTGTAAAAAAAATTTTCGACGGTGGCGGTGACAAAAAAAAACGGCGGCTCGGCTTAGCCGGTTTAAGCCATTCGTCGCAGATCTCAAAATATCAGCTGTCAACTCACTGTCACTTAACGGATAACAAAAATTCTGTTTTCAACAGGTTCATCCGGCACGGTACGTTACATTACAGACAAAATAACGACTCAAATGCTTTTTCATAGAACAAAAACAAATCAGCTGACTCGTCACCGCACGTTACTTACAAACAGTGTTACCATATATTTTTTTAGAAAAACTGTAAAAAAAAAACTATTTATTTATAGAAAAACTGTTTTTCTAAAAAATTTTGAAAATCAGAAGAAATTCTGGGATTCCGAAGTATCCTTTAAAAAAAGTTCATCGAATCACCCTTGCGAGATGTGAACCTTTTTTTATTAACCCCTGACTTAGGATAGAATACTTTACTATTCAATGTTGTACTTCAAAATATTCTTTATGGATTTGCATTCCACATAAATTTACCTTTTATGGGATTAAGTATTGTTATGTCGGCAATTGTTGGACATAATTCTCCTCGATCATAATTGAAAAAATAGCAGTAAATTATTATCCAGAATTTCCTTATACATATTTATTAAAAAAAATTAAAAATCAATTTAGGTCTTTTTTGATGACATTGTTTAAAAATTTTTTTTAATAAAGTAAGAATTTCTATCTTTCATTTAGAAATGATCTGAAAAGTTCGGTTGAAAAATGTCCATAGGATCTATGTCGTGTCAGATATGGTTTTCGCCAACTTTATTGCGTGCTAATTTTTGATGAAATTTGTTATAAAAATGTTTCGTTTTTCCAGTAAGGTATTTTGCAGTATTATATTGGCATTTTTAAATTTATTTATTCTTCGATTTGTACCTAAATTTTTACAATATGAAAGTTTTGTAATTTTTCACTTTCTAAGTTTATAAATGGCTTATAAAAAAAATATTTTATACAAAATTAATTTTATAAACGCGTTATAAAGTTTTCAAATAAATAATTATGCATAAGCACTTTTATATTTTAATTCTTAAATTTTAGTTAAAAAAATAAAAAAAATTGTAAATGAAACAAATGTGCCGATTTAATATAAAAAAAAACTGTAAAAAAATTCATAAATTAAAAAAACATTTTTTTACATGAAAAAACTGGAAAACTGTTAGGCATCCCAAAAAACTGTAAAAAACAGTTAAAACTGGCTATATGGCAACACTGCGTACAAACTAATTATGCAAACTAATTATAGTAAATATTATTGGTGTTGTACATACATATATATGGATACACCCAATAACGAAAAATTGTGGGTAAATACTTAAATCACTTGTTTTTTGAGTACTCGCTGTCAGTCTCTGGTGCTACATTTTTATACCCTACACCACTACGTGGAGAGGGTATTATAAGTTTGTGCTGATGTTTGTAACACCAAAAAATATTGGTCCTAGACCCACCTTATAGTATACCGATCGGCTGAGAATTTTTTTTTTATTTCGAATTAACGATGTCCGTCTGTCCGTCCGTCTGTCTGTCCATGCATTCTTGTGCGCACTCTACAGGTCGAAAATATTAAGATATTTTGACGAAATTTAGTACACCGACTTACGTCGGCCCAAGGTTGAAATCGGTCCATGTTTAGACCTAGTGCCCATATAAGGGTACCCCCCAACATTTTCCTTTTTTACACGCTGCAGGTCGCAAATACGAAGATATTTCAATGAAATTTGGTACACAGACCTATGTCGGCTTAAGGATGAATCCAATTGATTTTGGTTAAAATCGGTCCTTCTTTGCTCATATGCTCATATAAGGGTCCCCCCAAAATTGGTTTGGTTACACGCTGCAGGTCGCAAATACGAAGATATTTCAATGAAATTTGGTTCGTTGATTTACATGGTTCCAAGGAAAAAGCCTATTGATTCTAGATAGGATCGGTCCATATTTGGACCTATCGCCCATATGGGCTATATTTTAGATTTTCTCTTCTTTTATGATTTTATAGAAAATTTTGACACAAGTCCGTTTTAACCCATTCAAATTTCGGATCCAAACATTAGTTGGCTTTAAGTCAGACTGGTGTAGGATATTATATAGTCGGCATGCCCGACTTTAACCTTTTTACTCGTTTTATTTAGAAAAGCCAAGAAATTATTCGTACATTGTGTGACGCAATCGTTTTGTCAAACGCCTTTTTTAAGTATTTTGAATACAGCTAAAATTCACAAATTGTATAATATAAAAACACCTGAAGTAGATATTTACAAAAAATTTGTAATTTAACTTTTCTCGTTTTTGTTTTGCTTCTTTTTTATTGTGGGGGAATATTTGCAAAAGTTTAAGTGATTTTTATTATAATATAGTGGATTTATTAAACCACCTTTTACAATTTATTTTCTAAGCTGCTTTCATTTATTTTCTTATTTTATTTCACTATTAAATAAAGAACATTTTATTAAGATTGAGTATGAATAGATGTTCCAGCTTTTTAATCTTTTCTTTTTGAAAAAATAAAACATTTGTAAAGATTTTGGCTATGTATACAAATATAGAAATTGTATACACCTATCCTTCGAGTAACGAGTTTTTTTCTATCTGAAAACCATTTGAATAAAATTCAATAAATTTCATATAACGCGGTTTTCCTACAATACTTTGCTTTGTGGGGCGAATTCACCGCATCATACGAGGTAAAGGTTACCAACCACATCAAATCTGCAACTGACTTCATTAGAACCGATTCGTGAAGCTAGTTTCAGAACCCGTTCTGATTCTGATCTCAACTGATCCTACACCTACAAAAAAATTTTGTTGTCCCAACCTAATATGGCTCCAATCGAATCGTTCGGTTGCTGCTACCGATAATTCGGTTGTCACAACTGATTAAGAGGAACGAGTTTTACTTTGAAGCTAAATATATAAACAGTTGATTTTAGAACAATTTCTAAATAAAAGAGAGCCGACAATAAAATCGTTTATGAATGAAAAGAAGTTGTTCTTCCATCGATTCGTTGGAACAGAACATTTTGTTAGGGGTTTTAAAAAACCGCTTTTCATTTCTTTATAATTTTATTTTGTACTTGGATATCAGTTTAAAGGATTGGCAACAGGTGAAATTGTAATGTTTGGCTTTGTTAAATAGTTAAATGGATTTGTTCTTGTTAAAATTTTTAAGAGGTTTTTCATGGAAAGCTACTTTTTGACCTTTTTTTTGGCGAATTCCCTCTTCGAAGCAGAAGCTTCAGAAGAAAAACGCGGTTTTTAGCGCACGTCTGCAGTCTTAATATCAAAATGTGCTGACAATAGGTCTGTTTCTTCACTTTTTGGATAAACTTCGGTAAAATGAGAGTTAACAAGGAATACTCTCACGAAGTGCCAAAAATGCACAAAAGTAAACGAACGCGAAAAACCATATTTGAAGCCCGAAAACAAACGTCAATAGATTTGTGAATTATAGTTCGTTTTGGTGAGCGCTCTTTCTAGTTCTTGTTCAATTTGTTGTAAAAATCTAGATAGCTTTTCTAGTTAAACCCCTTTCTAAATCAAAAATTTTAATAAAAATTTCCTTTTTAGGTATTTCTATTTACAAAAAGGAATACATATTCTATTAAATTTGGAAAATATTTTAATCTTAAACAAAACTTCGATTTACTTACTCTCTTTAACACATTTAAACAAGCGTCTTCAAAAAATTGTTGGTCATTTTATGGAGTTGTTACATCACCGATAAGCTTTTGCAACTTTTATACTAATTTTTGTAAATGATAAACATATTTTCTGAATGAATGAAATGAGCGATTGAACTATAAGAGCTATTAGTTGTGAACTAGGTCATTGGTTAAAATTAGTGAATAGTTCAATTGAACTAGTTGAACCCAACTGATGACATAACAGCTAATAAAAATAATTTACCCAAATTTACACGAAAAAAAAGTCTGGGCTTTTTCGTGCAAGAAGAACAAGAATATTACTCTCTCATGACAGCTCTCATTTACCCAATTGTGGAGCAGGGATGGAAAACATGGTACAATTGTACTTTTTTTTGGTACATTTTGACCTCCGTTGGTACCATGGTACTACCGCCAGCTATTTGGTACAATTTAAAAAATTTCCAAATATAAAATTTTTGTATTAAATGAACTTGTGTACTTTAAAGCTGTCAACAAATATTCGCTATGCAGACGTGGACTGAAATAAATCTAACAAAAACTTTTAACTGAAAACTTTTGGGCCCAATGTTGCAAAAAATGTATTATACTACATTTATACCTGAGCAAAAACTACCTGGTTTTTGGCTCTTGTAGTTTTTAACTTGTCAAAACTCATATAAAAAACAAGCAAAAACTAAATTTGTACAAAATCTAGGTGGGTTTTGGTAAAGTCTAAATGCAGTATTATTATTTTCCTGTAATCAACTCATCAATACGCGTCGATTGAGTGCTGCTACTACATACAATTCGAGAATTTAACCCGCATCTTTCGCATATTTTTTGAAAAGTATAAAAATATTACATTGTTTTCTTAGGGCGGGTAACTTATCTAAAAAATAACCAGAACAAAACATTAACAACATATATTTTCATATAAATTTGATATTCGCAACTATTGGTTATTTTAAGATAAGTTAGCAGGTCTTTGTGTCGTACAGAATAGTAGCCGTTTTTTCTAATCACTTGGATTTAATAAATCCAAAAAGTAGTTCTAAAAGTGCTCAACAGATGGGGTTAGATTCTCCCTATTTTAAAAAGAATTTTCTGTCCGACACTTCTTTCACCCTAATTTTTAATACCGAATTCGATGATGAAGGATTTTACTTTAACTTTTAAGTTTTAGTTATATTTTATATAAAACATCGATAGACAGTCTGCCTTTTCAGTTTTATCACTTCAATTTATATTTTTTCACAATTGAAAAATTCCGTTGCAATATTTAATATTCACTAATTGAATTTAATTAAATTACTTACAGTAGAGTGAAAAATTGCAATTTCTATTTCAGCTATTTCTCCATGTCCAAGATGAAAAATATGTATTTGGAGAGGTGTAGTTTTTTTTTCTAAACATATTTCATAAAAAAAATTAAATAGAAACCTTTTATTTGTTAGTTTTTCATATATTTGGGCTTTTATTGTGGATTTATTAAATCCAGCTACTTTTTGCATTTAATAAATCCCATTTTGGTATGAAAAATTCTAAATCCAGGTGATTAAAAAACACGCTAAGTATTTTCTGCAACCGTGACCTCGATCGCACGTACTTTTTATACCCAAAAAATTGGTGAGGATTGAAAAAGTAAAATTTTTGTAGAAGAATATTTTGTGCAAGTTTGACATTTTTCGGACAAATTTTCTATATACACTCACAAAAGTTTGTTGGTAGAATCTACTGAAAATGAAAATATGCACTTAAAAAGGTGACAATGGTATTTACCTTTAAAATAGCTAAAACTTTTGTTATTTTTAATGGTTGAAAAATAACTAACAAATGCATTAAAAATAACTACCAAGTCGTAAAATTAACTGATAAATTTTACTACAAAAATTTCAAAACTGACAAAATCGGTAAAAACTACTTTTTTTTGCAGTCAATTTTATTTTTGTTTATAAAAGTATATTTTAATAAAAAAAAATATTTTTTTTCTTTCAATTACAAAAATATGTGGTATTACTTCAGCCTATTTCAAATTTGAAGTAAAAATTTCAAACCGTGCTCCAGTTATTTTGCTTTTATGCATTGGAGATACAATACAAGTTTGTGATTTTTATTTGCAAACTAGAAATATATCAATAATAACAAATATAAACTAAACAAGAATTTTTAAAATTCAAAAAAATTCAACGAAATTTTTTATTTTTTAAATAACAAACAAAAACTACTGTTTACTGTAAAAATACTGTTTTGGTAGTTGTTTATTATGATATTAAAAATAACTGATTTAAACAACTGTTACGAAATTACAGTACTTTTCGTTAGTTGTTTTCTTAAATAACCGTCATAAAAGTTGTTTTGCCTTTTTCTATAGAAAAACAACTGTAATTACTGATAAAAACAACAAACAACAACAACAGTAGTAACTGTCAAACTTTTTTGAGTATATGAAAAGTTTTATTACCGTGAGTGTCGAAAAAGTACAATTTCTGTATGTGGATGGTACAAAATGCAAAAACTCATTTCTATCCCTGTTGTGGAGTAAGAAAACGTTTTTTGGTAAAATTGGGATCCCAATGTTGAGTAACCGAACACACCTTATAATATGTATTTCCTATAATTTATTTTGCGCAAACTTCTATAGATATATATGGGTGCTATCAAAAAATGTGATAAAAACCGTGTAACCAGCTAATTTCTAATGCATGGATTATATTTGAGTTATATATTGCGATATATATCAGCGCAATGTCACTTGTTTTACAAAATTTATAACAATCTGACCAATTTTTGGTTAATACATAAAATTTTGTGACCAATTTTATAGGCCAAATGTAAACTCCGTAACCAGTAACTCATAAGGTTTTTTAATTTTAATAACTTATATTTTAATAACCAATGAAGCTAAACACTAACTGTAAGAATTTTTATGAAGAGGAAAAGTTACGTTTTTAATAAAAATTAATACATTTTACAAACTTTTTCGTATATCTTTGCTAACACGATTTCAACTCTGTAACGATTTTTCGTCATAATTTTTGATAAAAATACATATACCAGAATTTTTGGGGTTATCTATTAATTATATTGCGAAAAGGATAACGTTATTTATACTTTAATAATCGTTGGACTGTAAATAATCATCTAGTATAACAGACTTGAAGTTTTTCTGCAGCATGTAACATTCTCGAGATGATAAAGGATGTCTTTAATAAGATTTGAAAAAATTTTGTAAACTCCGTTCCTAATTTTTCCACCAAACTATTTAACAAGAAAGAAAAACAATGTCATATTTGGATTCACCTTGTAGGCATCATACGATTTTGTTTCGGAAAGAAAATTCTGACAAAGCGTTTCTGAAAGAAAACGAAAAAATAAACCAAATGTAAACTCCGTTACTGTACACTCCGTAGCCGAAATTGTTTGCATCAGATTGCATTAAAAAAATGTAGGTAAATGTTTATTTATGCGCCAAAAGATGATTCAACTAATAATTTTGCGTCAAATTAAAAAATGTTATAAGTTTTTTACCCTTAACTGCTGGAGCGAAAAACGATTGATTTTGCATTTCTTTGGTTTGGAATCGATATTTCGAGCCATTACTGACATTACCCAGTAGCAAATGGTCAAACTAGTTCTAAAACATACTAGTTTTTTGACTAGTAATTACATAACTAGTTCTCAAAATAATCAATTTGAACCAGTTGTGTACTAGTTAAATACGATCTATGTAGAGAGTGTTTAAAAAAAATTAATTGAATTAAAATATGAGATTTGAAATTATTATTTTTTTGCATTTTTATTTAATAAAAAAAATCAGAGTTTTTAAATAAACACCTTTATTTTTTTATTGTGAATTAAACTGAAGTGTAAATCAACTGGTACAGTACTGGTGCCAAAGAGTCAATCCAGACCTAGTTTAGTAAATTTCTTATAAGTACCAGTACATCTTCTTGTTTTTCTTTCTAAAACAATAATCTTTAACAATTTGTATACCTAATAGTTTTATTGAAACTGCGGAGAGATTTCAAAAGATTGAAGTTGAATACGAGTTTTGAAATACCACCTTCATTTGTAATATGTAATACATTCAGAGTTTGCAAATAAACACTTAAATATTTTATTGTCATGAAAAATCATAAACACAAAATATTTTAAAATTCATTTCGTAAATGAATATAATAATCTCAGAGAGGAAACTATCGGTCTAATATGCGTTTTATCAAAGGAAAAACCTTTGTTTTCTATCTATATAATTGAGATATTAACCAACTGGTACAGTACTATTTCCAAAGAGTCACTTCGGAACTGGTTCCGCGGGTGTCACATTAGTACCAGTTTCGCTCCTTATTTTTCGTCCTTAAATTGTTATTTCGAAACCATGTTAAATTCTACAGTTGTTTGTATGGAGAGGCGGTAGAACTCGTACTAGCTGCCTGGTTTAAATAAACTAGTACATAACTGGTTCTGAACTAGTACTTTTTGCTACTGGGTAGTTTGACAAATAAAATTTGTTTCACACAATTTAAGAATTTTTTCATCGCGAAATGTTATGTTTTTAATATATTAAATTAATTAAAATTTAAAAGAACCAAAAATACAAAATTAAAAAAAATAAATTTTTTTTTCGCGGAATGAATTGTATTTTTATTCGCGAAACCGCCAAGTTGATAAACACAAATTGTGTATTATTGGAAAGCATGTCGTAAGCAATTTTTCCGCTTACGGAAATGTAAACTCCGTTACCACAAAAAAAAATTAAAATTGTCAAAAAAAAGTTATTGCGACAACTGGTAGAAGAGATTTTTTGCAATTAGATTTATAATGACTAAATTTACTGATTCCATTAAGAAAAAACCGAAATATTAACACTTTTTGCTCCTCACAAATTTGGCCCAAAACTTATCACATTTTTTGGTTTCACCCATATATTTTTTTTAATTCAAACTTTTAACATATCGTCGGCTAGCCTGCAAGTAGTGTCATATGTTATTTTGATATTTTTGTATTGTATCATTGAAAAGCTCTATTGGTCATACATATACGTACCAAGCGGTTTTGCGATATCTTAATTGGTTTAGAAGATAGCAAAAGGTGCTATGTTTAACTCATATAGAAAATATTCCTGCAAAAAATTGTTATGTGTTAAGTTATATATGGGTGATATCAAATAATGTGATAAAAACCTTGTAACCACCGAATTTCTAATGCATGGATTACATTTGAGTTACATATTTCGATATATGTATATCAGCGCATTGTCACCTGTTTTACAAAATTTATAACAATCTGACCAATTTTTAGTTAATACATAACATTTGTGACCAATTTTATAGGCCAAATGTAAACTCCGTAACAAGTAACTCATAAGGTTTTTTAACTTTAATAGCTTATATTTTAATAACCAATAAAGCCAAACACTAACTGTAAGAATTTTTATGAAGAAGAAGTGCCGTTTTTAATAAAAATTAATACATTTTACAAACTTTTTCGTATATCTTAGCTATCACGACTTCAACTCTGTAACGATTTTTCGTCATAATTTTTGATAAAAATGCATATACCAGAATTTTGGAGTTATCTATTATTTATTTTGCGAAAAGTATAATGTTATTTTTACTCAAATGATCGTTGGACTGTAAGTAATCATCCAGTATAACAGACTTGAAGCTTTTCTGCAGCATGTAACATTCTCGAGATGAAAAAAGATGTCTTTAATAAGATTTGAAAAAATGTTGTAAACTCCGTTCCTAATTTTTACACCAAACTATTTAACGAGTAAGAAAAACAATGTCATATTTGGATTCACCTTGTAGGCATCATGCGATTTTGTTTCGGAAAAAAAATTCTGACAAAGCGTTTCTGAAAGAAAACGAAAAAAGTAACCAAATGTAAACTCGGTAACCACAATTGTTTGCATCAGGTTTCATTCAAATAAATGTAGATAAATGTTTAAAATATTTTAAAATAACCATAAACAGAGGTGATTCAACTAATATTTATGCGTCAAAAGACGATTCAACTAATAATTTTGCGTCAAATCAAAAAAAGTTATCAGTTTTTTACCCTAAGCTGCTGGAGCGAAAAACGATTGATTTTGCATTTCATTGGTTTTGAATCGATATTTCGAGTCATTACTAACATTAGGTTGACAAATTAAATTTGTTTCACATAATTTAAGAATTTTTTGATCGTGAAATGTTATGTTTTTAATATATTATTTTGTAACTGAGCAACCGCTGTTTGGATTTTATAAAATTTTATATTTTTGAAAAGCATTTAAAAGGACCAAAAATACAAAATTAATAAAAAGATTAAAATTTTTTTCGCGGAATGAATTGTATTTTTATTCGCGAAACCGCCAATTTGATAAACACAAATTATATATCATTTGAAAGCAAGTTGAAAACCCAAATACGAAAAACTAATAAATTGAAGAAAATTCGTACCCAATTTTTTTTGTTATATCTTTTGCTTGCAGAAATGTAAACTCCGTTACAACAAAAAAAATTAAAATTGTGCAAAAAAAGTTATTGCGCCAACTTGTAGAAGAGATTTTTTGCAATTAGGTTTATAATGAATAAACTTACTGATTCCATTAAGAAAAAACCAAAATATTAACACTTTTTGCTTCTCACAAATTTGGTCCAAAATTTTATCACATTTTTTTATTTCATCCATATAATAATTTTTTGTTTATTTAATAAGAAGTTGGTACAGAAGTTTTCACGACCGCTTTGTTCACTTAAAATCTGTTACCATGTCTTAATTTGAGCAAACACCACCAAAACATAACAGTTCTAAGTTTTAAGCAAACAATAAAATCATTTATACTTACAATTAATATTTTTTTTTTGGTTATAAAAAAATGGTGGCCGTCGACGACCAACCACAAAATATAAAAAAAAGAATATCGCTCTGAATGCAATTTTCCAGCTGCTAATGGTGAAAAATTACGCGTTTGTAAAAAATTTTTGTTTATGGTGTCATTTGACTTAGTTTTTAAAAGATGGATAAATCCTAAAAAACGGCAAGTTGGGCCTTCTAAGAAATCTGTTAAGGCGATGAAATCTAATTCGGCACACGTATGACTAAAATATTTGGCGTATAGCTTAACTTAGTGAGACTAAATGACAGATGTTTACCCTCCAAACTGCCGTCTAAGATATTAAAGACACAAACCATGTGTAAAACATGCGCTATCTGTTGTAACTCCCGCATTTTGAATTGGGACAATCTTTGCCATTAAAAATGTATTTGTTTGATTTTTGTTTGTTCAATTTTCTTATTGATTTTATTTTAATCAATTTCAGTTTACATATTGTACCATTAATCTAAATTGGGTTTACCGTATTGTGGTGTACAACTTAAAAATGCGGGATTCACAACAGTTGGCGTATCTTCTACTATGGCGATGAAAAATGGAAACATGAAGCCGTAATATTCCATGATGACAACGATGTTGTTGCAAGGCCGGTTAAAAACTATTTAGAAAATAGTGATTGCGAAGTTTTGCTTCACCCGTCTTATAGCCCAGACCTTGCGCGGTCGGACTACCATTTGTTTCGATCGATACAGAACTCTCTCACTGGAATATGCTTCACTTCAGAACATGGTATCCGAATTTCGCTGGATTCATTCTTGGCCTCAAAAAGTTATTAGTTCTTTTGGCGCAGAATCCATATGTTGTCAGAAAGATGGGAAAAGGTCATAGCAATGTTTCATAATAAATGCCCAAAATTTGCGAAAAATTCCACATTTTTAAATTATTAAATTTGTTTTCTATGAACAAAAGGTATTATGTGCACTCTAAAAACTGTCTTTAAATTTACTATATTAAAGAGAGTAACATTTTACTTAAAATAACACAGAATGCTTACATTTACGCACAAAACGTTTTTATTTTTTTTTAACACTTTTGTTTGTTGGTAAACATTTTTAAAAAATTATAATCATTATTGTTGTTAAGGCAACACATTAAGGTTGTTCATAAGGGGTGTGCTATCTGTTGTATCGTTGTATCGTCCTAACAAAAAACAGAGTTGTTAAAAATTTCATTTGTGTTTAACAACGATTTTCTATTCAGTTTTCTATCTGTTAGCACACTAAACATAGGACACTAAACATATATTAAAATGTTGTACGTGCTATTCTCAAATGTTGTATTTTTCAATTTAATTTTAACAACTCTGTTTTTTGTTAGGACGATACAACGATACAACAAATAGCACACGCCTTGTGAAAACCCTTATTATGTGTGTAATATTATTTTATTGTGTCTAAATTTTATTTTTAGGCATTAAAAGCGTAATAATGCGTGTTATAAACTGTAGTTCAATAATTGTCAAAAAATAATTAGAGAAAATAATAAAATATCTGAAAAGAAAACTAAAAAGATCCGTGTAAAATGTACTCGTGTAAAATATGGAGCAGCGCCCATAAAATAAAAAAAAAACATTTATGACAATCCCTTAATTGGATAAAGTTATTCGAGAAGGTTAGCAAGTATAAAAATATCGTTATAGGATATTCAATTTCAGCCCTTAAACGTTGTTTAAATGTCCATTTTGTTTTTAGCTCAACTACTGGGAATCAAAGGGAACAAACTGGTGCTAGAATGCGATGAAACAGAAATTTCAAATGATGCCGTTTTGGAGTACATATCTTAAATCAAAATCCCTGTTTATGGTATTAGAAAGTTTAAAAACATCAAACTGTGTATCCACCACCGAAACCGATTTCAGTTCTTTGGAAGAAGTACGAGTATTTATTACCTCCTAATAGAGATAAGCGATATTTTCATACCGGTGATTTAATCACAGTTATCGATAAATCACTGGTAACGGCAGAGATAAAATATTTCAAGTCGCAGATACTCGGAATGTCGTTCTTTTAATATTTTTGTACTATTCTTTCTTGCAAACTTCATTGTGCACAGTAATACATGTTTTTTTCAATAACATTGACTTGCTTTCACACTCTTCTGAATAAAATGTCTCCTTCTATAATGTCTTTGTTACCGGTCGCAACTATTCTTCTTTTAAGGCCCAGTTTGAACATTAATACTTATATTGCTGAGCAGGAAGTCAGAAAAAGTATTACCATTTAGCAGGTTGACTAGGAATACAGTATTGAGCATTATTCTTCGGCTTCTTAATGTAGGCAGACTAATACTTGCTAATCTATCGGTGTATGGTGGAAGATCCTCGAAACGGTTCGGAAAAGTGCTTCTTAAGCAAAACAGAAGAAATTGTTTTTGAACTGATCCCATATAATTGATCCATATTATAAGTAATAATTCAATTTTATAAGAACAGCAATAAATTATATTTCATGAAAAGTATTAGATATTATTTCTTCGCACGAAAAAATGCTGGATACTGCTATTAAAACACCACCACCAATAGTTTCAGTTTCTCGATCACGTCTAAATATGTTGCATTTATTACTAAGAATTTCTGTGTTAAAAGTGTTTTTATTTAACCAAGTTTCAGTTAAAATAATAATATGGTGATTGAAGTCAAAACTTTCGATGGACAGGTTGGACAATTTTGTGTTTAATCCACGAACATTTTGATATAACATGTATAGCTGGTTATCAGATAAAGCAGTTAGTTTTTTTGGTTATTTGGTGCAGTTGAGAAACGGCCAACGTTCTGGGTTCTTTGATTTTCTTTAAATATATATTCACGTACCAGTGTATTATCGGGCCAGAAAGAAGGATCAACTAGTTGTTCGAACAGATCAGTTGGAGCACTCAATTTAAACGATATAATGCTTCTTGGTCGAGAATAAGAAAATTTATGTATTAAAACGTCAACATCAGAATTCAGCTTTGATTTTATATAATATTCAATCTCATCAACAGTTGTATCAGAAGCGAAGCGTCATCTAAATATAGATTTTTTTGGAGGTAAAATGCGCAAATTTCTATGAACACAATTATCATTATTTAGAATTGGAGATGGTTTTACATTTAAAATTTTTGATTTAACTTTTTTAGTTTTGTTATTGGAAATTGAATTTTGTGTTGTATTAGAAGTTGTAGAAGTAAGTGGAGTATTAGATTCTGCATTATTGTTTAAAACGGAAGGACCAGCTGGGTTTACGGCTTATTTCAGACACGCGGTTGGAAAGTTCAGAAATTTCCTTCTGAATTTGAAGGAACACAGATTTTCTACTTTGAAAAAATTTATAAAAATCAACTCCGATCTTTCTACAGTAAGTACAACACCAGTGCAGCCCGTCATGTTTTTGGCTTGCTTCAGCAGCTAAAGTTGGAATTCCACTGCATTTAAAATGGATCAAACTATCGCAGAGCCAACACGACATCATTCTTTCATTAACATCAGTAATCGAACATTTCTTATTTAAACAGTCCATTTCAATTGTAAATAGGGGATTATTAAATTTTATAATGGGTATTACAGTTCAAATGTTTCTGGCAACGTTCTTCAAGAGTATTTTATAATTACTGCACTGATAATTTTTTGTTATTGTTCTTCTTATTGTGAGTTAAGCTTAAATGTTTGTTGTTTTTTTTTTAAGATGTTGTTTGTTTTTATTGTTTAAGAGAAATTGACTATTGGTTTGTTTCGTGATTTTTCTATTGTTTTGTATTGTTTTTCAATTCTATTTTGTGTTTTGTTTTAAATACATGGATTTGATGATTTTTTTTTTATGGTACAAGTATTTAGAATGGTTTTAAATTTTAATTAAAATAGGAAAAAGTTTATATTTATAAACACGGAAAATCTCACAGATACAATATAGTTAAAAATAAATAGTTTTGGATAAAAATAACGAAATAAAATTACAAAGTGCCGAAAATGCCGATTTTTTGGGAAAAAGTTCCGATTTTTCATCAAAATCATCTGGCAGCCCTGAATACCAGTTATTTCTTGTTTTCCATTGAGTGAAGCATTTATTTGTTTCTTGTTCTCAAATACTTATTGTACCACAAATATTTTCAAGTAATTGTTGTGGAAACAAATAATCAAGTGACTAAAGATTAATGGTCTAATTCATAAACTTTTACAACAGTCTTATTGCAGGATTTTAAGCTAATTTGTGAAAAACAGTATTCATATTTGCTTAATAATGAAGAAAATAATAAAGGTTTATAGTTGGTACTCACTAACTTTAAACCATTTATAAAGTTTGGAGTAAGGAAGCCACCATTTATTTGTTAATTATTTCATTTTCAGGCATGAAATGATTTATTAAAGCCATCCCATCCCTAGAATGTGTGGCTTCCAACAACTTGCATCCATCAAACTGAAAAAAACTACAACAATTGCGTAGCCAATGACCATTTTCAAAAAAATTTCAAAAAAAATTTAAAAATTAAATTAAAAAGAAAAACAAAACAATAGTGATGTACAGACTGTCAAAACATTATTCGAAATTCGATTACTTTTGTATGCTTTGAATAATATGTTTTAAAAAATTAATTTTTTACACAGATTTCCATTGATTTGCTTTATAAATAAAAAAAAATATTTTGAATGGATTTTAAATTTATCTTAGCACATCATTAGTTCTCTAATTTAAGGAAACACATTTTGAATTCCGATTACCGAGTCAATCGTTTACTAAATTTGTAAATCACTTACGACTTATTTGGGAGAAAAGAGAAAATAAACAATAGTGTTGCCAGTATCAAATCGAAAAATTAATTTATAGTTAAAATACGATTATGAATCAAGATTTCTAATAACTCCTTATGAAGCGAAATATCTACTTTAACTATAGCAAGCTTCAAATACCAAATAAATTTTTTTTATGAATTAGCACATAAATTTGTTGTAAAATTTGTATTTAAAAATAAATAAAATTCAATTAAAATAAAAAATTGTATTTAATTTAAATAAAATTAGTGAAAAAGAGGTCGAAGGAAGACATGGGGTTGATTTGGTCGAAATTGTCACAATATATTTATTGGCAGCGTACAATAAGTATCTATTGTACAATCTTCATTATCTGTTTTATTTGTTTGAGCATACCATAGAAAAACAAATATATTACGATCACTCTCTTTATTCATTTACACACAATCTACTAGAAAGAATAACAATATCAACTATACCAGAAACACTAAACTACTTATCAATACGTATTCACATCAGTAGACATACCGAAAGTTATACAAGTAGTTGTATATGTGCACGTGTTTAGTATGAATTAGAGATGGGCACGTGAGTGAATTTTCACTCACACTCACTCACGCTCACGAGAAAAAAATTATAATCACGCACAATCACTCACGACTAAAAAATTACTACTCACACTCACTCATACTCACGTGAGTAAATTGAACTTTCAGTCACACTCACGCGTGATTCACGTTAATCACGCAAATTCACGAAACAAAATAATATTCAAAAATTAAGAAAAATGAAACTCGAAAACGTGCCCAGTATAGAGAGTTTGGGGTTCGGAAATTCCCGGGCGGTATTTCCCGAAAAAAGTTTGACGGGAATCCCCAGGAAAAAATTTTTTTTCCAATCGGTTTCAAAACCACACTAGTTCTGCAACTGGTTCCACTGCAACCGATTCCATGAAACTGGTTCCGGAACCATGACTGACATATAATCAGTTCTAGAACTAGTTCCAGAACTGATTCTATTGCAACCGGTTTCACTTTGGTGCTTTTGGGACAATTTCAAACAAAAATCATCGGTATTAGAATTGAGAGTAGAACGGTCTGTAAAGAAATGGTTCTATTCTATAACCGATTTTTTGGAACAGAAACTTTAGTGGGTAAGTAATTACTAGGGCAAGGAAGTCCATGCACTTAAAAATGGAAAATATGCGGCTAAAAAAGAAAAATATGCATTAAAAATATAAGAAATATGCACTAAAATCTATTATTTTTGCAAAAATAATAATATGTTTTCAACTTTAGCATAAGTAGATCAATATCAATGATTAACCCATCAAGGTAAACGACACTGATGATGGTTTTGTAGCGAAAGCCGAAAATACGTATTCTGTTTTGCTGGCCTTATCGAATTCTTTCAAAATTTTTTATTCTTTGTAATTTACTTGTGAAAATTTTATCATATTTCTTTAATTTAAAAAATAACTTAAACAGAAAGTGATATTAATTTATGATCTAAAATCGAACTAAAAATATTCATTTACCAAATAAAAAGATCAAATATACATAGCATTCATTCAAAAATAATGCACTTTAAAACTAAAAACTACCCGTGTAAAAAAGATTAGATCTGAACAGATCTATGATATGATTGAATTTAATTAGATCTGGTACCAGATCTGATCATATATGATCAGATATGGCATATGCGATACACTTTATGGTCAGATCTGATCAGATCTAGAGCCAGATCTGTTCATATCTAAAGTGATCTTTAAGATTTTTTGATTCTCATAGACAGATATAAGCAGATCTGGCCACATTTGGGACAAGAAGTGGCACCAGAACTTATCCATTAGAGCATACATCAAAATTAAAATGTACAAACAAACTTCGTTCGAAGAATTACTCAATAGGGAAATCAGTTTGTAGGTATAAAGCCGGATTCACAATGCTGGAGTACTGAACTCTGCAGAGTGGAGTGCACTAAAATAAAGATGGCATGATATAATTATGATATGTATATGTAATTCTCTTTCATTGAAATGATATCGTTAAATTCAAAAAAATATTGGTAGATTTTAGATCACACTAATCCGATTTTAGTTTGCGTATTCATTATTTCCATTTATTTTTATTTATGTAAATACATACATACATTCTTTTTGAAAAAGTACTCAAATTAAAACTTCAAAAGAAAATAATTTGTTAAAAATTGTAAAACAGTTTTCTCATATTTGTTTCTATTGGGGAAAAAATATGTTTAATATATAATTTGTGGTTTAATACGTAGCGAATCATAAAAGAATTCTTCGCGAGGAAGTTCTAAGCAGAATATTCGGTATATTTAAGTAATACAGTGATTTTGTTTTAAATTAACCGTTTTTTACAAATCCTTACAGATTTTAATCATTAACGGTAGGTCTCATACTGTAGGTTTAACTTTAACTTAACTATAAATAAAAGAAAATGTCAAAAAAATGTACACAAAACAACAACAAATTTTTGGGTTAACTATTAACCTAAGTTTAAACCTGCAGTATGAGACCCACCGTAAGAAAATGTCTTCATAAAAATTATTTTATGTGGCCAATGATCGAACTAACCTAGAATAAGTCCCAGAGATCAGAGGAAGTATTAAAATAAAAGTCGCGTTCAATTGAATGGGCCAAAAATGGCAACTTAAAAAATAAGCTTTACCCAATGATTTTCCACCAAATGCTTTTCTGGGGCGTGATTGAACAATAAGTTTCATACAACTTATTCTCAAAAATTCAAATCTTTACTAGTAGCGGAGTAAAAGAACATTGATAGTGTTACACTCTTAAAAAAACATTTTGGAAACACCAAACAGTCGTTGAGGTGTAAAGAAGTGTTTGCCGAATTCTAGTATTTACGTTCTCGCAAGGAATGATGCATGTTTTGTTTTCTAAAAATTAACGAATTCTATGGATTAGAACTGAAGCCGGTAATTATGGAGCTTTTTGTGCAACAAATTGTTAACAAAAATTGGAAAATAGTTAAGGTCAACGAAGTTTATTCAGGGTATAATAATTATAGTTAATCTACATAAAATTTTTGGTAGCTAATCGAGAAAACTTCTTTGCAATTCACCTTATTTTTGCCCGGTCGTTTCCGTATTTCTTATCTTTATTTTTTTGCTAAAATACATGAAAATATATTAAAAGTGTTTAACAAACGTGATAAAATGGGTATGTATCAAAAATTAGGTGAACAGACAAAAAGTATTCATGAATAGAGACTTACTGGGTGATTTTATAAAAAGAATCAAACGAATTCGTTAACAAATTTGTGTGAAAAACACTAATTTAAAAACGTTTTTCCTTAAAAATTTTTGCACAAATTTGTTAGGACTTCTATGTAGAACAAATGAGGCTAAAAAAATTTAAGATAAATCTTTTTAAGTTTGTGTTTTTCACACAAACGTTTTAACGAATTTCTCCGATTCTTTTTATAAAAACAGGCAGTTAATGTCATTTACTTTACCCCCTGTTTTAAGAAAACGAACAAAATAATATCCTTATATTTTAATGTGTTTTTCTTGTTTTCTAAATATATTTTCTTATTTAAAAATATAAAACTAATGTATTTATTTTATTAAAAAAATTAGAATTTTTGAACAGATATTACAAAATTAGATCCATTTGCCATATAGGATATATGTATATCTGGCTCCATATAAATTTTTTGAAACGGGACGTCAAAATCAAATTGGATCTGATTGGATATAATGCACAAGATCTGCCCAGATCGGATCAGAACTAATTAGATCTCAAATTTGTCCCCAATTTTGAGATCTAATTAGATCTGGTGCAATCAGATATATTGAGATCTGGAAAGATGTGATCTTTTTTACACGGGTATATTTAAGTTAGTTATTTTGCAAACAGACACACAACTCGGAAATTTTCCATAGGTCAATAAGGTTTTTAAGAATGTTTATTTTGATTGAATCAAAATATGAAAATTTAAATTTTTTATATTTTTTTACAAAATAAAAAATGCTCCTAAAAATTAAAAATATGCACAAATATGCATTAAAAAGCACAAAATATACATTAAAAACGCACCAAATATGCATTTAAAGCCAAAATATGCAAAAACATGCATTTTTAACAAAATATGCAATTACAAATCGATGCTATTTTGTTCTAAATTTGATGATTCGGATAAATATTTAGTCCATATTAGTTTTGGACTATCGAGAAAAAACATGCATTTGCATGGAATTCCTTGCCCTAGTAATTACCAATATATATGTGATATACTTAAACCCGTATTGTACTCGTAAACGGTGTAAACCTTTATTTTTAACTTGGCAAATTATATTTTAACTTGAAACTTGACAAGACCTAAATTAACTTGGCATAGATTTTTTTGACTTGATAAGAGAACTATTTAAATGTTTTACAAAAAGTAGACATTTAAACCGAAATTCATTGATTTAAATATTTCCATTCTTTCATCCTTAAAATTGACGTGCTACATAAAATACGACTTAAATGCTTTCTACAATATATTAACAAAACAAATCAAAATAAAAAATGTTACCAAAAAACTGAAACTTTTTGATTTTCATTCCCTTTTCCCGGGAAACCCTAGTCGAGTATGAAATTTTGCCACTTATTTTGTATTAAAAATACCCAAAAATATAAAGTCGCCTAAAACAATTACTTGAAAATATGAATAAAAAGCCCAAAAAACAGCGCACTCACTCACGCAAAAATTTTACTCACGCACACTCACTCACGAACGATTTTCTTCTACTCACACTCACTCACGTTCACGTGAGTAAATTAAGATTTTACTCACGTGAATCACTCAAAATTCTGCTCACATGCCCATCTCTAGTATGAATACCAATTTTTGTGTCTATAATGTTTAGACATAATGTGTCTATATATTTTAATTTTACACACTTTTAGTATTTTTAGGGTTTAAAAGGTAGGCATTCAGTTATCTACCATAATGGTAGTAAATTTAAATAAATATTTATTAAGCCTGGATCAGCCAGACGTAAACGTATCTCTGCATAGCTGAATTAATAAGTTAAATAAGAACAGAAGATGTGTTGTGTTTTTTGTTTCATTCTTACGCATTCAATATAGATCAAACGTAAATACAGAACAAAAATCTATTCACAACAGATTTTCAATGTGTATTTACGTTTGCTCTATATTGAATGCATAAGAATGAAACAAAAAACACAGCACATCTTCTGTTCTTATTTAACTTATTAATTTAGCTATGCAGAGATACGTTTACGTTTACGTCTGGCTGATCCAGGCTTTAGAGTGTGAACAAAATGGTATGAACATATTTTGAAAAATGCTTCTTTCAAGACGTGTTATGTGTAGTTTTTCTTAAAAACCAATCACCGCTCTGTAACAGAGATAAAAACCGGATTTCTTTTAATGCAGTATTTTAATAAATGAGATCGTGAATCATTAAGGCATATGATGTCAATAAAATATCTTAAAAGGATAATATAAATCAGTTTTTTCGCTCTCATGAAAACTTGTTAAAAAACACATAGCACTACTTGCAGGCAAGCCGACGATATTAAAACCATAGTCGGGAAGTATTCTGTACCTCAGTACTTAAGTACTAGTTATTTATTTATTTATTTAATAACTAAATAATAATAAAATTATTACAGAGTTATTTTTTTCCGAGCACTAGCGACTGAGGCCATCAGCTCATATTTTTTTTTATATATATTTAGTTTAAATCTATGTATGAATATTTATGTTTAAAGATTATTTTATGTACATACTATATAACAGTTTAAGATACAAATTCAATGTGAACTTAAATTTTATTAAATATATTTAATTCTCTTAAGAGTTTAATAAGGTTGTTAATGTTATCTTTTGAAATATCTGAGATTATATTATGTAGATTGTAATTATTTTTAATACATATTGTTTTAATATAAATACTAGGGTTTGGGGTTCAGGAATTCCAGGGAAATCCCGGGAAAAGTTTTAAACGGGAAATTTTAAAAATAATAAATTTTTTAAATTGTTTTTGTTTCGAATAGGATTTTTTAATTTTAGTCATAAAAAACATTTTAAATACCAAAACAAAAATGTCATTGTTAAAATCTTTTAAAAGGGAATACATTTATTTGACACACAAATAAAATCTTTGCCAAGTAATTAGGAGCATTTCAACTAATAAAGATTTTTCGCATAACTTATTCAAAATTTAAATAGTAAAACCTAAAAACTTGGTAAAATGTTTAAAAGAAATATGAAAAAAAAGCTTTGTTTCTTACAAATAATCGCCATTACTATCTAAATTTTTCAAATGTATAATTTAGGTAAAGTCGACTTTAGTTAAAATATTGGGTGGCAGTATACCTTGACTTGGTTTATTTTTGGAGCATTCCGATTGGTTAATTTATTTTCAAACAATCAAAATATTTGAAAATATAAATATTTTTGTAAGGTTTTCATACACAAAATGAACAAAACCGTTTGATTAAAAATAAAGTCGACTTTAAATTTAAAATACTCCTTTATATTAAGGGTCAATAATTTTTTAATTAATAAATGTGAAAAGAAAAGACTAATGGTTAACGGTGGTATCTAAATTTGGTTATCCGACATCTAAATTTGGTTCACAAAAAAAAACAATTGATGGTCATGCAACTTCTCTTGAAGAAAACAACAACAAGAATAACGTTTCAGCTAAAATTAGCAAAGTACCCGATGAAAAAAGTGTAAGCTGAATAGGTATTAAAGGTTTTATGGTAGGGCAAACATTTCCTGAAATGGTATCCAAATTAGCTGCAGTCAATCCGCACCATAACTAGATCTTCGTTTATTCGAGAAAGTTTTTATAATAAAAACCTGGCATAGCAAAAAAAATGAAACCGATGTAAAGAACATTATATTAAATTACTACAATAATGTAAAAGATATCAGATAAAAGAAATATCGAGCAATATTTCTAACAATAGGAGATTTACTATAATCTTAGATGAATGGACAAGAATATCACAAAAGAGATATTTGAACATATGTATGTATAAACGGAAATAATTCATTTTATAACCTGGGGTTGGTTTATATATCAGGAAGATGTAATGCTGATGGAATAAGAAGAATTGTAGAAATAAGACTAGAAGGGTTTTATTTGTCTTTGAAAAATAACATTGTGGCCACCATATCTAATGGGCCAAGTGTGATGAAACGGTTTGTTTCCGACAGTCCAGTAGTAGGTGCTTTCTGCTGGAATCATGCAATTTATTTGGCAGTGCTGCCAGTAATTTTTGTGAAATCAAATGTTCAACATTCTGATATTTTTTACTTTGAATTCTCACTACACAGACTGCATTTGTACTGAAATAGTGTTTTTTTTAACAAAAATTACTTATATAGGTGGTTTTCATTAACAATTTTGTTCAAAAATATTTTTTCATTCCCGTTTCCCGGGAAATAAAAAAGTCCGGGAAATCCCAAACCCTAATAAATACATTCATTGATAATATGGTTCATTGAAATAGTTGACGATCTACAGAAGATGCATTGAGGAGCAGATTTATTTTCCATGAGGTGTTGGTGTGTTAGCTGACAGTGGCCTAGTCTTATTCTAAGATACTTTTGGAGATGTGTCCTTGAAATGTCAGGTGGAAAAATAGAAGGGATTCCGTCTGGATTGAATTGTTTGTATATATGTGAATAGCTGTTCCATTCGTTTTTTTTTTTTTGTTTATTAATAAAGAATTTATCGATTGCAGAGTATATTGAGCTCTTGTTTTGAGTTTTATCCATAATAAGTGGTAATTTTAATGCTTGTTTTGCTATTTTGTCTGCTGTTTCATTTCCTTTTATATTTGCATGCCCAGGTATCCACATAATTTTTAATTTGTTTAGAATTAGATTATCCCTGATTTCGCAGAATTAGAAATATTTTGTATTGCTGTTATACAGGATTTGGAATCTATACAAATGTAGTAATATTTTTTATTACCTACTGTTTTACTTTAACGAATAAAACGAGTTTCTTTTTAATGAAAGAATTATTAATATTATTGTTTATTAAATTAATAGATTGTTAAATAAATGAATGGCTTATTACTAAAATTCACAAAGTTCTTTTTGGTTTTCTTTTTATATTATATTATTATTTCACAACTTTAATTATTTGCTTCACAAACATCTATCCGCTGATCGACCGTTCTTCTTTACGTCCACACAACAACTCAACGTCTGTCTGTAAATGTCTTCTTACTTAGCAACCACAATGTCCATCTGCAAAATATCGCTCTCCCTATTAATTCGTATTAACCCTAGTTCGTGCGCAAAGGTCAATAATTGTCCATTCCCACACAAATAACGAATTTAAAGCGTTGCTTTTTTACCCATTGTATTGCTTTTACTATTGCTTCTGCGTAGAATATTGGATTATTATGATTAAGTATCCCGAAGCTAATGGTATTAAAATTATAATCTACTAGCGCGTAGGATACCCCGCTAATAGATTTGGATCCATCAGTATAGCAAAATAGCCAGTTTTTAGAAGTGTATTAATTTTTTATCTGACTGAACAGTGATAAATAAACATCTTGCATGGTTGAATGTTTTTGGTAGGACATTAAGTAAAAAAGCACCAAACTAATATTTAAAAATTTTGAAGTTTAAATATAACGAAGTTGCTATTTAAAATTGTACTACAAACATTGTGAAAAAATGTAGTTTTTGTATAGTTTGTATTATTTTTTCAATTTTGACAGAAAATTCAAGAAAAATTTAAAAAAACGAGAACAAATACCAAAAATATAAACTGTACAAAAAGCACTAAAAGCACTGCCAGAAATCTGAAAAGTACTGTAAATACCCGCTTTTTTAAAACGGGTATTTGTAAAAAATCACCGTCTACGGGAAGAAGAAAAGCACCAAAAAATACCCGAAAAGCACTGAAATGGCAACACTGGTTTCTATGCTTTCACTCAAAAGTAGCCAGGGTGGTCGTAGGCAGTTAAATTTGTTTTTTGGTGTTTGATGTATGACTATTAGTCGTATATATTCTGTGATACGTTGTACAGCTGATTTTAGTTTTTTGTTGCTTGATGCGTTTTGATTATAATTTAGTATTTGCTTTTCTGATGGAATTAGTAGTTTTGTAGCCAATTTTGCTGTATTTATTTGAATAAGATTGTCCAGTGTGGGAAGTCCTGCTTCTGTTAAAATATTTCTTACTGGAGTAGATCTAAATGCTCCGATTGCAAATCTTGCAGCTGCATGGTACACTGATTGGATTTTTTTCAATTCTGCTTTTGCAGAATGCCCATATAATGCTAGACCGTATTCTATTTTTGATACTAATATTGATTTTAATATGTTTATAGCTGTTTTTGGATGAGTATTGGAATTCAGGTTAGAAATACATTTAATTAAATTTAGTCTTTTCTCCAAAGCTTTTTTTTAGATATTTAATATGTTCGCTCCATCTATACTTTTGGTCGAATATCAGACCTAAAATTTTTATTTTATCTACCGAGTTAATAATGTTTGTTTGTATTAGGGATACCGATCCCGAAATCCCGAACATCCCGAAATCCCGGGATTGGTCTTGAAAAAATCCCGGGATTTCCGATTTCATTATTTGCCATATTTTATCTCTTTTTGTATTTTTTTTTATTGTTATATTCGACCTAAATCACATAAATGTAATATCTTATTAAATGTTATTAAAGAACTAATTTTTCGCATTCATAAATGAATGCTTCACTTGCCAAATCGATGAACTCCATTTTCTGAACTTTATAAAATTTTAATTTCAAACCCCTTTATTGACTAACTGTGAAATATTCAAAACAAATTTCTCTGTTAAGAAATATTAATACTACTAAATTACAAAATCTATAATTTAAAGGGAATTTTAAAAATCAGTATATAATATTTTTTTCATTTTTCTCACTAATACTCATTTATTTTTCTATATGGAGTTAATCGATTTGGCAATTGAATCATTCAAATAATAGATTACGGATTAAATAAATCTGAATAAAAACATTAATAATTTAAAAACTTTTATTCAGCTGTGAAACTTTTGAAAATCATAAGTCAGGTTTATTTAATCTCTTAAAGGACATGTTTTTATTAATTTTATTCATGATTTGCTAAAATCATAACTTCATGCAAAATAATTTTGCCGACTAAAAACAGCAAATTCTTGTTAAATTAGAAAAATCTAACAATCTGACTTTCTGAAATCAGCAGAGGTATGTGCTTAATATTTTATGTTAGTTGATTTAAAAAAACTAATAGTCACTAAATATTTCTGATGATTTCAGCATAGTAGTATGTATTTGCATTCAATTAATTTTAGCCAAATATAACTAAAAATTTGCAGTGTTTTAGTAAAAACTTTCTTCAGAGGTAAACTGTGATTTGCAATTTGCTTAAATTTAACTCATAAGTATAGTTTTAATCGCGGACCTTTTTTGCTTATTTTTAGTGGCTTTTTCTGCTATTTTTACATACTTATTTCTATGAGTGTAGTTTCTGTTTAAAGCCAGATTCACAATGCTGTAGTACTCCACTCTGAGTGGATTTTGTTCCTTTCTTTTTTGCACTTACATAGTTTTTATCTCTATTTTACACACTGCACTCTGCAGCGTTGAGTACTCCAGCATTGTGAATGCGGCTTAATTTGTTTATTTCTTCATGCTGCAAGAAATAATAAGTACATTTTAAATGAATTATTTTAATTTGTAGGGTTTATTTCAGCTATTTATTTTTAAAATTAAAAATATGATGAAACAAAAAGATTTTTTCATAAGAGATTTTTGCACCATATTCATCATACCAGTCGTTTAGTTCAGAAAATAGATTATCAATTTTTACTTGATCTAAATTTATGTTATGTTTGATTATAATACATAGATCGTCAGCATACATGCAATGATTAAATGTTGGGTGTTTGACTAAAATTGAATTTATTTTTTCATAAGCAATGTGGAAGAGAACGACAGATATGGGTGACCCCTGAGGTATACCATTTTCAAGTGGAAATATTGTTGAGAAGGTGTTATTTAATTTTATTCTAAATTTTCTGTTAGTTAGAAAGTTAAAAATAAAACGAAGCATTTTGAAACCATTTCGCCAATTTTTTAGCTGAGATATAATAGCGTGTACCCCTATTCTATCGAAGGCTTTTTCAAAGTCCATTGATAGAAGTGTTAAATGGTTGCTTGTAGAAAGGGATTTTGTGATTTGTTGGTCTAGAAAGAGTAAGGCGTCACTGGTACCTTTATTTGGTTTAAATGCTACTTGTTTTGGGTGTATAATAGGGCGGGTCGATTTAATAATCGCCCATGGCTCAGTGAAAATCGTATTCTAGGGATCAAAATAAGAAACCCCCCAACTGTTGACTTTTGTCCCGTAGGGTCAAGTTTTGAAAAATCCCACTTTGACCCATTTAGAGTGCCCCAATCGAGTCCAAATGTATGACCGACCCCCACTAACTTTGGAGGGCCGATCCACCCATGCCAGTGGCACACCCCCTGGAACTCCCCTGGGGGGTTCCCCATACAAACATTTTAAAAAATCACCATTTTTGGCACTTTATTTTATTATTTTTTATTTATTTTATTTATTTTTTCTCTTTAGTAATTTATTTAGTCAGAACGTATGTAAATGAAAAAATTAATTTAACTTAGTAATAGAAAAGAAAATAAAAAAAATTACTGTTTGAAGTCTTTTTTGCTTTCAAGTCTGGGCAATTTCGCACGGCTCTCTAATGTCGTCACCATAACAGCCTCTACATTTTCCGGTATAACTCGTTTGGAAACGCTAGCTAGCAATTGAACGTGTCGTTCTGTTGCAGGTCGTAAAATAGGTTGTGTGGGTTTTTTAAGCCACCACAAGACACAGCTGCATGTCGTAAACTTACTTAAGCTAAATCGGTTACAGGTAGAATTGAGCATAAAATTATCATAAAGGATTTTCCAGAAGTAATAAAAGGCGCACTTGCTTAACAGAATTTGTGGTCAGATTAACGTTTAATTTACATGTAAGTACTTTATGGGCAGTTTTGACAACAAAATCGGTTACAGGTAGAATTGAGCATAAAATTATCATAAAGGATTTTCCAGAAGTAATAAAAGGCGCACTTGCTTAACAGAATTTGTAGTCAGATTAACGTTTAATTTACATGTAAGTACTTTATGGGCAGTTTTGACAACAAAATCGGTTACAGGTAGAATTGAAATTACCATTTCATTCTTATTACCTCGTCTCCTAGACCATATATAACGCAACAGTTTTTGTGAATGCATTAAGTCGTTGTGAAGAACTCGAAGTGTGAAGTGCTAATTTGAGATAAAAAAATATTTAAAAAAAAATCATTCCAAATCAAGAAGTTTACAATGAATCCACCATCCTCTACACCGCAAGATGAAGCAATAACAACATCAACAACTATCGAAAACCCAATGAGTCATATACCCAGGCATGATGTTACTGTTTTTGGTGTGTCTACTGATTTGACTGATCTTAATTTACCAACCCATCTGGATATCTTGAGATATTATTTTTACTTGAGCGAACAAAAAAAGTTGTCCTATAAAGTATTCACTATTCAAGTACAAGATAAGTTGATTGGAATTTGGGAAAAACTTGGTATGGAAATAATGCTGAAAAAAAGTGTATGTAATAAATTGAATAGATTGCTTGACAAATATCAAGAGCAAATCAAGAGAAGAAACAAACCCCAACAATTTACAGAGTATGTAAAATCTCTGGAAACAATTTTTTTCATTGGAACATGTAAATGCGATTTGAAGGCAGCTCCATGTGCATGCGGTTTGGTTCCCGAACGCCTCAAAGAGTTTATGCACGATCAACATAATCAGAGAAGTCTAACAATGGATGGATTTGCGATGGAAATTGAAGAGCAAGGAGCAACGTCTATGTCATCAATGCCAACATACCAAGATCCCGATGATTCAACATACACACCGCCACCGGTTCAAGAAGATTTAGATATAAGAACAAGTTCACAATACACACAGAGATACGATTGTTTTAACTTTGCCTTGGTATGTGACAGATTTGGCGTGCCTGATAGAGTAGCATCAGCAATGGGAACAGCTCTTTTCCAAGATTTTAAAATGAAAGATATCCATGGCAAACCTCTCATCATGGATAAATCGAAAGTTCGCCGAGAAAAAGAGAAATGCAGACAAGAAGTGCTTCGCAAACGGTTAGATGATACCAATTTGTTAGCATTTTCATTCGATGGCAGAAAAGATGATACTTTAACGAGAGATACAATTGATGAGAAGTATCATACTAGAATGGTAAAAGAACCTCATCTTGTTATTTTGAGAGAACCGAATTCTGAATTGATTGGTTACGTAATACTGGAACATGAAACCGCTGAATACAAAACAACCAAATTAAATGATTTTTTCAACGATAAAAATATATCACTGGATGCATTAATTGGCATATGCACTGACGGTGAGCCAACAAACACTGGCCCAAACGGTGGAATTATACGACGATTCGAATTGCTGTTAAAAAGACCATTGCATTGGTTCGTTTGCCTTCTACACTTCAACGAACTTCCGTTTCGGCATTTGTTTGAAGCTTTGGATAAATCAACCAGCACTGGACCAAGATCGGCAACCGGAAAATTGAGCCGTCAAATCGAAACTTGTGAAACTCTTCCGGTAAGTTATTGCTATCACTCATTTATTATAATTGTCAACCGTTTTTAATTGTTTTATTTTTATATATTTTCAGGTGGTGGACGGCTTTCAGAAAATTGAGTTGAAAAATATGCCTCCTGCTCCAGAAAAAATTGAATTTTCCACCGATTCCAAGTACTTATACGACATGGCCCATGCAATTTCTAGCGGCGTGGTTTCAGTGGATCTGGCAAACATCAAACCAGGGAAAATTGTACATTCTCGGTGGCTCACCAAGGCCGCTAGACTATTACGATTATATGTGACAACGGAAAATCCAGATGCAAATTTAAGAATACTGGTTGAATTTATAATTACATGTTATGTGCCAATGTACTTCAATATCAAGTATTACAGCTCTGTCGTGTACGGTAGTAGATTATTTTTCAAATTCATTAGTTGGTCAAGATTTCTAGAACCTCGTTTACGCAAAATTGTCAATAAAGTAATTACAGATAATTCATATTATGCGCATTCGGAAAATATCTTGTTATCAATGTTGTTTGATGATAGCAAAGAAAAGCGCGACTGTGCTATCAAGATAATTCTACGCTATCGAACCGATGTTGACGACCCAACGGGACTTAGAGCTTATAAAAACCCAGATATAAACTTTTATTGCACAAGTTACACGGAAATGATCAATATGAATGACATAAATGACGTATTTGAACCACCATTCACGCGAAGCATTCCATACGATACTTTGAAAGAATATTTAAATCAAGATGATCCACCGTTTAATGATCCAAAAATTCCATCACACATACAAGAAACAGAACGACACGTTCAATTGCTAGCTAGCGTTTCCAAACGAGTTATACCGGAAAATGTAGAGGCTGTTATGGCGACGACATTAGAGAGCCATGCGAAATTGCTCAGACTTGAAAGCAAAAAAGACTTCTTTTCTATTACTAAGTTAAATTAATTTTTTCATTTACATATGTTCTGACTAAATAAATTTCTAAGGAGAAAAAATAAATAAAATAAATAAAAAATAATAAAATAAAGTGCCAAAAATGGTGATTTTTTAAAATGTTTGTATGGGGAACCCCCCAGGGGAGTTCCAGGGTGTGTGCCACTGGCATGGGTGGATCGGCCCTCCAAAGTTAGTGGGGGTCGGTCATACATTTGGACTCGATTGGGGCACTCTAAATGGGTCAAAGTGGGATTTTTCAAAACTTGATCCTACGGGACAAAAGTCAACAGTTGGGGGGTAGTAGAATTCGTTTTAGAGGTATGGTTTCTTCGGCAAAGTTTCTTATTTTGATCCCTAGAATACGATTTTCCCTGAGCCATGGGCGATTTTTTTTGCCTCCCCACAAATCACAAATCATTATTTTAGTAGGTAACTAAAATTTGAACCATTTTATGTATTATAAATAAATAAAAGCTATATTGACGTATTAAATTAGGGGATTATAAGTTAATAATAGTTTTATTTATGTAAACTATTCATTATTTTAGTAGGTAACTAAAATTTGAACCATTTTATGTATTATAAATAAATAAAAGCTATATTGACGTATTAAATTAGGGGATTATAAGTTAATAATAGTTTTATTTATGTAAACTATTCATTATTTTAGTAGGTAACTAAAATTTGAACCATTTTTATGTATTATAAATAAATAAAAGCTATATTGACGTATTAAATTAGGGGATTATAAGTTAATAATAGTTTTATTATGTAAACTATTCATTATTTTAGTAGGTAACTAAAATTTGAACCATTTTATGTATTATAAATAAATAAAAGCTATATTGACGTATTAAATTAGGGGATTATAAGTTAATAATAGTTTTATTTATGTAAACTATTCATTATTTTAGTAGGTAACTAAAATTTGAACCATTTTTATGTATTATAAATAAATAAAAGCTATATTGACGTATTAAATTAGGGGATTATAAGTTAATAATAGTTTTATTTATGTAAACTATTCATTATTTTAGTAGGTAACTAAAATTTGAACCATTTTATGTATTATAAATAAATAAAAGCTATATTGACGTATTAAATTAGGGGATTATAAGTTAATAATAGTTTTATTTATGTAAACTATTCATTATTTTAGTAGGTAACTAAAATTTGAACCATTTTTATGTATTATAAATAAATAAAAGCTATATTGACGTATTAAATTAGGGGATTATAAGTTAATAATAGTTTTATTTATGTAAACTATTCATTATTTTAGTAGGTAACTAAAATTTGAACCATTTTTATGTATTATAAATAAATAAAAGCTATATTGACGTATTAAATTAGGGGATTATAAGTTAATAATTGAACTATGCCTTTAAGCATAAGACAATGTATGCCCATGCATGATCATATACAAGTCAATGTATGACTTGTACCCACATTTCGACCCGGCCTAATGGTCATACATTGAACTATGCATTTAAGCATATGACAATGTATGCCCATGCATGATCATATACAAGTCAATGTATGATCATGTGTGTTCATTAGACCGGGTCGATTTGTGGGGAGGCAAATAAAATCGCCCATGGCTCAGGGAAAATCGTATTCTAGGGATTAAAATAAGAAACTTTGCCGAAGGAACCATACCTCCAAAACGAATTCTACTACCCCCTAACTGTTGACTTTTGTCCCGTAGGATCAAGTTTTGAAAAATCCCACTTTGACCCATTTAGAGTGCCCCAATCGAGTCCAAATGTATGACCGACCCCCACTAACTTTGGAGGGCCGATCCAGCCATGCCAGTGGCACACCCCCTGGAACTCCCCTGGGGGGTTCCCCCATACAAACATTTTAAAAAATCACCATTTTTTGGCACTTTATTTTATTATTTTTTATTTATTTTATTTATTTTTTTCTCCTTAGAAATTTATTTAGTCAGAACATATGTAAATGAAAAAATTAATTTAACTTAGTAATAGAAAAGAAAAAATAAAAAATTACTGTTTGAAGTCTTTTTTGCTTTCAAGTCTGGGCAATTTCGCACGGCTCTCTAATGCCGTCGCCATAACAGCCTCTACATTTTCCGGTATAAACTCGTTTGGAAACGCTAGCTAGCAATTGAACGTGTCGTTCTGTTTCTTGTATGTGTGATGGAATTTTTGGATCATTAAACGGTGGATCATCTTGATTTAAATATTCTTTCAAAGTATCGTATGGAATGCTTCGCGTGAATGGTGGTTCAAATACGTCATTTATGTCATTCATATTGATCATTTCCGTGTAACTTGTGCAATAAAAGTTTATATCTGGTTTTTTATAAGCTCTAAGTCCCGTTGGGTCGTCAACATCGGTTCGATAGCGCTAGAATTATCTTGATAGCACAGTCGCGCTTTTCTTTGCTATCATCAAACAACATTGATAACAAGATATTTTCCGAATGCGCATAATATGAATTATCTGTAATTACTTTATTGACAATTTTGCGTAAACGAGGTTCTAGAAATCTTGACCAACTAATGAATTTGAAAAATAATCTACTACCGTACACGACAGAGCTGTAATACTTGATATTGAAGTACATTGGCACATAACATGTAATTATAAATTCAACCAGTATTCTTAAATTTGCATCTGGATTTTCCGTTGTCACATATAATCGTAATAGTCTAGCGGCCTTGGTGAGCCACCGAGAATGTACAATTTTCCCTGGTTTGATGTTTGCCAGATCCACTGAAACCACGCCGCTAGAAATTGCATGGGCCATGTCGTATAAGTACTTGGAATCGGTGGAAAATTCAATTTTTTCTGTAGCAGGAGGCATATTTTTCAACTCAATTTTCTGAAAGCCGTCCACCACCTGAAAATATATAAAAATAAAACAATTAAAAACGGTTGACAATTATAATAAATGAGTGATAGCAATAACTTACCGGAAGAGTTTCACAAGTTTCGATTTGACGGCTCAATTTTCCGGTTGCCGATCTTGGTCCAGTGCTGGTTGATTTATCCAAAGCTTCAAACAAATGCCGAAACGGAAGTTCGTTGAAGTGTAGAAGGCAAACGAACCAATGCAATGGTCTTTTTAACAGCAATTCGAATCGTCGTATAATTCCACCGTTTGGGCCAGTGTTTGTTGGCTCACCGTCAGTGCATATGCCAATTAATGCATCCAGTGATATATTTTTATCGTTGAAAAAATCATTTAATTTGGTTGTTTTGTATTCAGCGGTTTCATGTTCCAGTATTACGTAACCAATCAATTCAGAATTCGGTTCTCTCAAAATAACAAGATGAGGTTCTTTTACCATTCTAGTATGATACTTCTCATCAATTGTATCTCTCGTTAAAGTATCATCTTTTCTGCCATCGAATGAAAATGCTAACAAATTGGTATCATCTAACCGTTTGCGAAGCACTTCTTGTCTGCATTTCTCTTTTTCTCGGCGAACTTTCGATTTATCCATGATGAGAGGTTTGCCATGGATATCTTTCATTTTAAAATCTTGGAAAAGAGCTGTTCCCATTGCTGATGCTACTCTATCAGGCACGCCAAATCTGTCACATACCAAGGCAAAGTTAAAACAATCGTATCTCTGTGTGTATTGTGAACTTGTTCTTATATCTAAATCTTCTTGAACCGGTGGCGGTGCGTATGTTGAATCATCGGGATCTTGGTATGTTGGCATTGATGACATAGACGTTGCTCCTTGCTCTTCAATTTCCATCGCAAATCCATCCATTGTTAGACTTCTCTGATTATGTTGATCGTGCATAAACTCTTTGAGGCGTTCGGGAACCAAACCGCATGCACATGGAGCTGCCTTCAAATCGCATTTACATGTTCCAATGAAAAAAATTGTTTCCAGAGATTTTACATACTCTGTAAATTGTTGGGGTTTGTTTCTTCTCTTGATTTGCTCTTGATATTTGTCAAGCAATCTATTCAATTTATTACATACACTTTTTTTCAGCATTATTTCCATACCAAGTTTTTCCCAAATTCCAATCAACTTATCTTGTACTTGAATAGTGAATACTTTATAGGACAACTTTTTTTGTTCGCTCAAGTAAAAATAATATCTCAAGATATCCAGATGGGTTGGTAAATTAAGATCAGTCAAATCAGTAGACACACCAAAAACAGTAACATCATGCCTGGGTATATGACTCATTGGGTTTTCGATAGTTGTTGATGTTGTTATTGCTTCATCTTGCGGTGTAGAGGATGGTGGATTCATTGTAAACTTCTTGATTTGGAATGATTTTTTTTTAAATATTTTTTTATCTCAAATTAGCACTTCACACTTCGAGTTCTTCACAACGACTTAATGCATTCACAAAAACTGTTGCGTTATATATGGTCTAGGAGACGAGGTAATAAGAATGAAATGGTAATTTCAATTCTACCTGTAACCGATTTTGTTGTCAAAACTGCCCATAAAGTACTTACATGTAAATTAAACGTTAATCTGACTACAAATTCTGTTAAGCAAGTGCGCCTTTTATTACTTCTGGAAAATCCTTTATGATAATTTTATGCTCAATTCTACCTGTAACCGATTTTGTTGTCAAAACTGCCCATAAAGTACTTACATGTAAATTAAACGTTAATCTGACCACAAATTCTGTTAAGCAAGTGCGCCTTTTATTACTTCTGGAAAATCCTTTATGATAATTTTATGCTCAATTCTACCTGTAACCGATTTAGCTTAAGTAAGTTTACGACATGCAGCTGTGTCTTGTGGTGGCTTAAAAAACCCACACAACCTATTTTACGACCTGCAACAGAACGACACGTTCAATTGCTAGCTAGCGTTTCCAAACGAGTTATACCGGGAAAATGTAGAGGCTGTTATGGTGACGACATTAGAGAGCCGTGCGAAATTGCCCAGACTTGAAAGAAAAAAGACTTCAAACAGTAATTTTTTTTATTTTCTTTTCTATTACTAAGTTAAATTAATTTTTTCATTTACATATGTTCTGACTAAATAAATTTCTAAAGAGAAAAAATAAATAAAATAATAAAAATAAATAAAATAAATAAAAAATAATAAAATAAAGTGCCAAAAATGGTGATTTTTTAAAATGTTTGTATGGGGAACCCCCCAGGGGAGTTCCAGGGGGTGTGCAACTGGCATGGGTGGATCGGCCCTCCAAAGTTAGTGGGGGTCGGTCATACATTTGGACTCGATTGGGGCACTCTAAATGGGTCAAAGTGGGATTTTTCAAAACTTGACCCTACGGGACAAAAGTCAACAGTTGGGGGAATTCGTAGAATTCGTTTTAGAGGTATGGTTCCTTCGGCAAAGTTTCTTATTTTGATCCCTAGAATACGATTTTCACTGAGCCATGGGCGATTATTAGATCGACCCGCCCTAATGACCATACATGATCTCATATATTTCCATATACCATTGGATCCGAAATTTGAGGGTATATGGAGGTATATGGCCATATATGATCATATATGAGCATACATGAATCATATGTGAGCATATATGGTCATATCTGAACATGTACGGTCATATACCCTCAAATTTCGGATCCAAAGATATATGGAAATATATGAGATCATGTATGGTCATACATTGAACTATGCATGTACGTATATGACAATGTATGCCCATGCATGATCATATACAAGTCAATGTATGATCATGTGTGTTCATATATATTTCGATTTTCACATGGGTAGGTAGATATTTTTATTGTGAGTTCAAAAATATAAATATTTTTTGTGGGAAACGCCAACTTTCGAGTGGGCCGGGCTTTAAAATTGAAATTGGAATAAGTCTGAAGATACTCATTCAATCACGACAAAACGCACACAACATAAGCCAATGTTAATAGTTTGCCGCGCAAACATAGCTAATATCCCAGCAAAAATATGTGTAAGTCATTCAAAACAAACAACTTTTAAATTGGTTACAATGGAGCGATAAGTCCTCTTTTTCTGCTTCGAATGTATGTGCTTTAAAACAACTTTCAAAAATGTATATATAATGTTGTTTTATTTCTTTGTAAATGCATTTGTTTGTAAATTACGAATTTGTTAGAGATTCCATTTTTTATCTCTAAAAAAATAAAATTGTTAATTTTATTAACGTACTTTATTAATTTACGATTATTTACATATTTTTTAATTATTCGTACATATTTTAAAAAATACTTCAATTACAGTTCCCATTGAAAAAGGGAAGGAAATAAAGAATTGGATCCCATTGAACCTCCTGGACTATGACCCAAATATGAATTCTTCTTTTCACTAAATGCAAATATATAAAAGTTAACAATTAAAATGTATTGTTAAGGCTCTATGAAGTCGCTCGCGTGCTTTTGCACCGTGCACCAAAGAAATATGTTAATAAAATTTGTTGCAATGTTAACATATTTTATCGTTCAAAACATACCAATCAAGAAGTTCGTTAACAGAGGTTGTTCCATTACCTTTGCTTATACATTAAAAGTTCTATAAATGTCACCTGCTTTAAATGTCGATATGCTTTAATTGCTATTACACCTTAAAAGTCGTAAAATCAAGCTAAATAAATAATTCTATAGTGACAAAAAATATATTATTTCTTCAACTTAAAAATAGATTAAAAAAAATAATTGCCGTCAAATTGAAAATGTACATTAAAGTTCCAAATTTTAATTAAAGTTAAAATTTTGCTAAATGAAATTCTTCAACATAAGAATTTAACTAATCACGATTGCAAATTATAGCATTGGAACTTAATGAAAAAGTTGATTTTAAGCTAACGATGGTTGACTTGCAAAATTCAAATGACGACATTGTATCCGCCTTCGAAATATGTCTGGGGAAAATCTGTCCTCCAACTGGTCTCGCATTCTTTAATGAATTTAAAGCTAAAATTTCAATCATAGATATGCTGATTCAGCAAATTTATAATGATGGCCTTATTACTGTAGAGTTGTAAAATGAAAAAATAGTTTCCTAGTGCTCTTTAATATTCTGAAAATTCCTTGAGTAATGTTTAAAAAAAAAATAATCAATCAGAGGGTTACATATTAGTTTTAGGCCCAGCTTTTAGGATGTAGATTATCTTTAAACTTAGTTTAACGCAGTTTATAACTGGAATACTGCTTCTAAAATCTATTTTATTTTTCGTTTTCGGTTTAAATAAACCAAGTTTAACTGACATCCCAAAAACTCGGTCTTAATGTATTAATCTTATTTAATTCAATATCGTAGTTTTTTCGAATTTAACGACTGAAGTAACCTGTTACAAACTTATTTAAAAAACTGTTGAACAAAAATTAAAAAAAAAATTGGTTTTGTCTGATTTTGATTCAGATGTAAAAGAAGTGTTTCCTTAATATTGCCCTAAAAATAATAATAAATTGAAGCTTTTGTTACACAATATGTTCAGAAATGGGCTCTGTAAAGGCTAAACATTAAAATTGCCTCTAAAATATGCTATTTCAGACATTATAAAAAGCACATTTAAATCACTTTGAAAAATGTATTATATTATATATTATAAAGAGTACTTCTAAATCACTCTAAAAATGCAAAAAAATGTACTCGTATTGATGTGATGAAAATGTGTATCTAAAAGCCATACTTTTATTAACATCATGTAACCACTTTTAAATTACTAACAAAATGCTTAAATTGAACTACTGACAACATGGGACATCACGTGTAAAATAAATCAGTGTTAAAGCTAAATTGTAACTACTTCACAATCAGTTAATGCTATTCGGAGTGCTTTTAAAATAACTTTTTTGTAATGGATTTTTTTGCTGGGATATTAATAAGGATGGGTGCGAACTGGCTAAATAAAATCTAAATTCAGATTACAAAATTTCTATAAAATTTTAAAAAAATTTAAAAAAAAATTTTTAAAGAAATTTTAAACCCTTTTGTCAAATTGTATTTAGTTTAGAATTTATTTAACGATCTCGCACAGAGCCTAATTACAAATTATATTTTTGAATACACAATCCTCTGAAATAAAACCTTTTTTTCTAAAAAAAACTTCTAACTTAAATTGAGCGTTAATGGGTTAATTAACACAAAAATCGCGCAGTTATAAGCAAGTCCAACTTCAAACTTTGAACCGAAATAACTCCCGAGATAGGCCCAACCGACAAAAAAAGAAAGTTGTTTTGCAAGCTCAATTAAAATTTTGACCCGATTGGACCAATTTTTTTTTGTTTATTTATTTTTTGAGATTTTGGAGAACACAAAAACTGGGTAGAATTTATATGGCAGCACATATTTCTGCACATCAAACCAATTTCTGTACTTTCAAACCAAATATCTACAATTTCATACCAAAAATTCCCCTAAATAAGGGAATATTTACTCTTTGGTTGTAAATCGAGTTGGGGACAGCTTGTGAACAAAAAAAAAAAGAGTACCAGTTGAGTACGTAAGAGTAGCATGGAATGAGTATGTTTTTGTCTACATAAATTTGTATAGGCTTTTATTAATATCAAATCATAATTATCTTTTACTTTATTAATATCTTTCTCGTTATATATTGTAATATAAAACATAAATAATTTAGTATAACACCATCTAGCGCCCAATAGTACACATTTTAATTAGGTACTACTAAACAGGGATGGGAAATAAGTTTTTATGTCGGTATCAAAAAATCTGTTTGAAGAGTACTTTTTCGACCCCAAGAGTACTAAAAAAATATTTTTAGCTCTTTTTAATTGCTAAGAAAAAATACATTAACTTACGATTTACGCTTGTTAGCGCAATTTCGATATAACTCACATAAATATCACCAGGGCAGCAATTTTCATGCAAATGTACGTTTGTATTTAGCAAATTTGTATATTTTGCTTTAAAGTGCATATTTAATGACTTTTATTACT
The DNA here is from genome assembly GCA_949987735.1 of Leucophora obtusa. Classification (NCBI taxonomy): domain Eukaryota; kingdom Metazoa; phylum Arthropoda; class Insecta; order Diptera; family Anthomyiidae; genus Leucophora; species Leucophora obtusa. Next base: position 171,674,760 of record OX465295.1, on the reverse strand, counting down.
TTTTTAAATCATGCTTTAAGCACCGTAAGTTGTTTTTCTCGTAAAAAAATTTCACTTAAACTTAAAAGGCCTCAAAAGTTAATTTAAATTCTGAAAATGAAAATTTTTTTCATTTTATTTGAAGATACAATCGCAATAAACACAAATTGTCACCTTTTCATAGGAAAAATAAGTAAAGTATATTAAATTTGTGTGAAAACAAAGTCTACACAATTTTCACGTGAAACTCGTTGTCGTGAAAAGCACATAAAAAAATAAGAAGCATGCTGTGGCAACAACTTTATATTGGATTTTAGTTTTCCGTTAATAAATATGATTTTTTTAAATCGATAAATTTTTTGTTGTTAGTGCATATTCACTTTTCTGAGCATATTTTTAGTGCACATTTTTATATTTTTTATGCATGAAAGTCGCTGCCCTGTTTATTTCTATTTCATTTTCGAATCACGCGTCATAAATTCCGGACTATTTTACAATAAACCTATATTTGTTCACTCCCATCAAATTGCATAAATAAAAAAATGAGTAGGTACATACATCACGCGTCATAAATTCCGGACTATTTTACAATAAACCTATATTTGTTCACTCCCATCAAATTGCATAAATAAAAAAATTTTTACAATTTTTTAGGGGCAAACTAAATTTAATGGGTTTACTTAGAGGGTTTTTTACACAGTTGTGTACAAAAATTAATTAAAATAGCAAACTTATTACATTCTTGAGTTTTTTTTATGAAAATTAGAGCCAGTTGGTTTTTTAAAAAACTAATATTATTTTATCACGCTAAATACATTTAAAAATAGCTAGATTTGATGAGAAAGCAGAGAAATTGACAATAGAGGAAAAAAGTAAATGCGGATTGTATTCGCGGTCGTGATTTGCACATGATAAAAAAAAGCTGAGACTTATTTGCATTTTCTTACCCTTGAGTAGTTATGACGACGCAAGAGTATCAAATGTGACCCGGGAGTACTACTGTACTTTTTTGAATCAAATAGTGTCAAAAAAAGTACGATCGTATCAACTTTCCCATCCCTGCTACTAAACAATACCACACTATATTTCATATTAGTTACTAAATGTTACCACCGTGTAATCGTTACAACCATGCCATATATGCAAGTTAACACTGAACAGCTAGACACTAGTTGTCGAACAGTATAACATAAAAATATCCGGAGATATTCGATGTTGAACGGTGTAAGTGGTTGAAGTGTCGTATTTCGCCAAATCAACGTCTGGGTTGGTGGCATGATTTTTTAGTTAATGTAAACGTAAGCAGTTTGTTTAAAATTGTAATGCTAAATATTTTTTAAATAAAATAAAGAAATCAGTTCAAATTAACTCACCAATAAAACCACAAGTTTTATTAATTTCCATGTTAGTGTGTCTGTGAGTTATCGATCAACAGTACAAAAGGCAGTCTGGTGGTTGAATTGAAGGCAGTTAGCCAGTGGACGGCCACAAGGTAAGACCTTATTTAATTGATAGAAAGTTTATTTCTTCAATTAAATATGTCTCCTCAGTGGAAACGAAAGTTGTAGTTAGAAAGTTTATTTCTGCTCCGACTTTTATACCCCTCCCCCGAATTACGCTCCCGAGTTAGAAAGTTTATTTCTGCTCCGACTTTATACCACTACCCGCTTCCCCGAATTACACTCTCGAGTTAGAAAGTTTATTTCTGCACCGACTTTTATACCGTTTCCCCGAATTACGATCTCGTGTTAGAAAGTTTATTTCTACTCTGACCCTCATACCGCCCCTCGACTTAACATTACGCTCCCGAGTTGGAAAGTTTATTTCTGCTCTGACTTTCATACCGCCCCTTGACTTAACATTAGGCTCCCGAGTTAGAAAGTTTATTTCTGCTCTGATAACTTTTCATTTGATACAGTAGACGCTCGCAAATTAGAACCGCTTTGTTTTTGAGGCAATTCTAATTTCTGAATTATTCTAATTTCTATACGTTTTGAGTAAATTTACTTCCAAAAACTTAAATAAAACTCTTTTTAATATTTTTTAATTCAATTTTATTTGATAAAAACAAGAAAACAAAACACAACAATTCAGTCCAATACATCAAATGTATTTTTTTAAATTAAAAATATGAATATAAAAAAAAAACGAATGGCAACAAAACATAGCAATGCAATTACATCACATGAATTTTTTTTAATTAAAAACTAAAAAACTGTATTTAAAAAAAATTAAACAATTAAAATTAAACAATGGCCAAGTTAACAACTAATCTTTGTTTGACATATAATCAGTTATATTTGTTTGTTTTTTTGGTTTCTTTAAATCCGAAATATCATTACGGAGAGCAAAAAGATTACTTATGTGCTTAGTTGAAAACAATTCACTGTTATTGCACCATTTTATTAAATTATTTACGCTTTCAATGGCTGTAGTATTAGAGACAACTGATGATACTGCAACAACGTCGTCTTCGCTGCTATCTGAAGACTCACCATCGCTACTGAGAACATAAACAGATCCGTCATCAAACATATCTTCATTCCATCTGTCGATGTCTTCTATACCGATGCAATCGTTGGGAGCTATTTCTTTTAAAAGAGCTTGAGTTATCTGAATAACTTCGTTGCAGTCCTGATCTATTTGCAACAATTGTGCTATTGGCACGTCATCGTCGCTGTCGTATTGATTAGAGTCCCAATTGGACAACTTTAACCAAGATTTCTTCATAACACTGTGGTACCGCATCCCAAGCTTGTTTCAGTAATAATATAGCATTGCGGATCGAATGGGATTTCAAATGATTCTTCAGTTCACCACCTTCAGCAATTAACTGAGAAAGAAACATACTTCTGTAATTGAGCTTTGTTAACTTAATAGGGTTTTGATCCATTGGTTGTAAAGCTGCTGTCACATTTGGTGGAAAGAATAATGCAACTATGTTTCCATCGTCACTTTTAAGTTTCTCAATGGGTATATGAGCGGAGCAATTATCTATAAGCAAAATGGCTTTCGGAGGCAAATTATTTTCCTGAAAAAGCGGATCACCTGTGAATGGAAAAAAATTTTAAAATTATGTACTGAACCTGAAATCAATATTTTTGTTTACCTCTTTAATAAATATTCCGTGAAACCATTCGTGAAAAATCCGAGAAGTCATCCAAGCATTTTTTGAAAAGTTGTAATGAAGAGGATTATTGAAATTTTTAAAACACCTGGGTTTTTTTGCTTTTCCAATTACCAATGGAACTAATTTGTGTGATCCATCAGAGTTTGCACCAAGTAGGACTGAAATTCTGTCTTTTTGAATTTTATGTCCAGGGGCGTTTTTTTCAAAAGCAGAGACATAGGTTCTGTCTGGTAGGCAACGAAAAAATAATCCGATTTCGTCGACATTATATATTTGTGACTCCATTAAACCCATCTCAGCGATCTTTGCACGATATCAATGAATAAAAGGAGTGACTGAAGCAACATCACTGGAAAGAATCTCGCCACAAATTTAAAAAAAAACGGATACCGTGTCGCTTCTTAAATTTGGTAAACCATCCATCACTTGCCCGGAATGCATTTTCATCTTTATCGGGATATTCCTCTCTAAATATTTGTTTAGCTTTCTCTTTTAATATTGGCCCAGTCAATGTACACTTTTTTTCTCGTTGATTTAAAAACCACTTATACAGACGACTTTCCATTTTTGGATATTCAGCGCTGTGCAAAGATTTATTGTTTGCCTCCTGATATGTGTTTGAAACAGCATTTAATATTGCTGTTCTATGTGATTTGATGTAGCTGATTGAAGATGTTGTCACATTAAAATCTAGGGCTAACCAGTTCCCTTGAACGCCTTTGTCAAGCTTTTCTAATATTTTGACTTTAGTTTCCAATGATAAAGTGTTTTTTTTTACGTTTATTTAACATTTTAAATGATACAATTTCACTATTTAATAGAGACTGCCAAATAATATGTACACGCGTATCAAATTTCACAAATAAACTAGCCAAAAATGTACATAAATGCGACAAAAAAAAAACAAATAGGGAAAAACATATATAATTTGGTGATTCCCCTTTTTAGTTTTACTTTATTCAAACAGAATAAAAATAAATTGGGGATTTCCTGTGTATTCAAATAACCAAAAAAAAAAAAAAAAAAACGCTCAGAAATTAGAATTTTAAATTCGAATTTCAGAGCGTTTAATGTATTGCAAACATTGATTCTAATTTCTGGACGTTCGAATTACTGAAAGCTCTAATTTGCGAGCGTCTACTGTACACTGAAAAGTCTTATTAACAGACATTGAAAGTTGTAATTTTTCCTCACTGGAATTATCGTGAGTAAGGTAATCCAAGGGAAATTCTCTTTTAGAACTTGGAGAGCCCAAACCCAGTTAGCTTTCCTTTACCTGCTAAACCAAGCCCGAAGTTAAGTACTCATCCTTCGTGATTGGACCAAGGACCGTTTTTCCTCCTCTGGCTAAAGTTGTGTTTCGTGTAATATATCGTATGTGTCGTGTTGTGAATTAAGAAATAAATAAAGTTTATAACGTTAACCAAAAAATTAAAATGTTTCATCTCTCTTCGTCAAATATAAATGGTTTGTAACGAACCCTGGGCACGCTGAGTTTTGCCCCAGCATAGAGCGGAAAACGTGTCGTTACAGGCCATCTGATGATAGCGCTTGGTAGTAGTATATCCCACTGTCTTTTGCTTCAATATCAATCGTTTCTCTTTCCACTCCATTTCTTAGCTCTTGCTCCGTTCCATTCCGTTTTTTAACATTAGTTTTTAAATTCCTCTCATTCTTCATTCCATATCATTTCACTCCTCATTTCATTCCACTTCCTTTAGCATTCAATTCCAATACGTTCACCATTTAATTTCCATTGTCTAGTTTGTCAATTCCACTCGATCCCAGTTCAATTCTATTTCGTTGTTCTTGTGTAGTGTTTCAATTCCACTCGTTTCCCGTTCACTTTCGTTTCTCAATTTTAGTGTTCCAAATACATAGGTTCTTTAAATTTCAGGTTTCTCGCCAAAGAAGTTTGGGCAGGCGTTAAGTTAGCCCGTACTCGGTAAGTTAGGCCGTACTCCAAAGAACACATATTATTAATTTTGGGCTTCTAGCCAAAGCGGTTCGGGTACGCTATCACAAGGGAGATTTTTTCCTGCTTTTGGCCCTCCCTGTGGAATTTTATGAAAATCCCGCCCTAGCGGACGTCCAAGTCGGAGGAGGAACTTATATACCGAATTTCAGCTTCCTAGTTGCAGCAGTTTGAACCGCCCGTAAAGGGGCAAATGTTTCCCAACATTACTTTTGTTCGCGATGTCCAAAAATTCATGGGTGTTCATTACCCTCTCGCTTACAAAAAAAAGTGCGAATAACGAGTTACCCATAGTGAAAGAATAAGAAGCTACTCACAAAGATAGTAAAATAGTTGGTCATATTGGCAAAAAAAACTTTTTACATTGGAAAATTTCCTATTTAGTTAAAAACAAATTTATAAATAAAATATTAATATGAAAAAGAATTAATCAGTACTTATTTAAACAATTACCAGTAAGAGATTACTTTGCACGAATATATAAGTAATTATATAACTTATTATCGGTAAGTCATTATTTTGTATTTTAAAGTAATGCAAAAGGTAATGACCTACCATTACTTGGTAATCCGTATGGTAATGACCTGTCATTACCATGTTTTTGCTGGGTTCTTTTATATATAGAGATAGCAAAAATTTGTAACAGCGATATGGTATCAGCAAATTAAGTTCGTTACTAAAACTCAAAATATTTATGATATACATACGTCACCTTAGAAATAAACGGTTCATATTTATATTGAAATAAAAGAAAGTTGTTAAACAAGGTCAGATTTCTAATTTTAAAATTTATTTACATTTTTATACATACATTTACAAGTCATCTTTATAGCTTGGATTTTCAATGAATGAATGAAATGTATAGTATATGCTAATGATTTGTATTTAAGGTTTTGTTAAAAGAAATTTTAAATTCCTTTTGACAGCAAAATCAGAATCAGCCCATAAGTAAAGTAGTACATGAATTTTAAATGAAAACAGGTGGCATAAAGTCTCTTATTTTTTTTTGAGCTATTTTTCTAGATTCTTTTTTTTTTTTGTATAACAAAATTTTGAAAGAGGGTGAATATTTTGTTTCTTTTGTTAGTTTTTTTCTTTTTGTAATATTTCATTGTTAAGTTGGGCGTATTTTTATATAGTTGAAACATTCTGCTGATGATTTCCTTAAAAATGCTGTACCAAAAATAATTTGCATAAATTCAAAAAATTTTTTATACGTGATATTTACATTCGTTTGCAGTTGATAAAAAAACCAACGTATAATAAAGATATTTTGTTTAAGACTTATAATCTACGGCTTAATTTAAATAAATTATGGTGGTAGTGAACAAAAATGAACAATAATAGAAACGAAAGTAAAAAAAATTATAGACTCAAAGCAAAAGATGGGTAAAAAAACAAGCCATAAAGTTTTGTTATGAATTAAATATGACCTAGAAAATATAGAAGTACACTGTGGATGGTGTATTTCTATACAAAGTAGCATCACTTTCTTTAAGCGGGGTAAATACTGTAACAACAGCATTTTAAAGGGCATATTTGAACGGTTGTCAAAAATTCAATTGACAATATTATATTTATAAAGTGTTGTTTTGTTTCGGCTCGAGGTCAGTTTAAATTATAATAAAACAATAAAAATCGAAAATTTTTCAGTTTTACTATTTATTTACCCATCAATTCATAAATGCTTTTTGAAGGTTTACAAAACGTCATTTTCATACAAAATTTATTCAATAAACCTCCTATAATTTTACAAAGCGTTTATGAATTTAGGGGATAATTTTTAAAAACCAATATTTCGACTAATATCATTAGTCATTTTCAAGGAATCTAAAAAATATTAAAAGAATAAATATTTTCTTAAATAAACATTAATTATAAAATATTCAAGAAAAAAAACTAATTGTAATAATTACTTTATATTAAATAAATAAACCGTGCTTTTGTCCTTTACTGTTTGAGCTTTGTTCTATGTTTTGCTATTGTGTGTCGATAGATTTGTGCACAAGTCTCTGTGTCTCTTTTATAATTTAGAGATTAATCAGAACTGGGTCGACAACGAAAGTTGCATTTTCATATATTTTGTATGCGAAGCAAAATGTCGCCATGTCGTCCGGCAATTTGTCGTCGGAATAGAATCTATTCTATTTTCGTGACGACACACTAATACACACTTAAAATATTTGTCAAATTGTTGCCATATTTTTAACTAATTAAAGATTACCATTAGAACAGAGTTGTTAGAAATTCGTATTAGAGTTGCAAAAATTCGTACTTTGTTTACAAAAAATTTATTTTTTTGACAGAAGAAATATAATTGAAATTTAAAATACATTATTTACCCCAAAAACACTAAATTAAATACAATAAAATATAAAATAACAAGAATTAGTGAAAGACCAATTGAATTGGTGAAGAATTGTGGTGAAACATATACAACCATATTCTTGTTTTGCTTTCCTTTTTTGCTAAACGTCAACAAATGTCGATGGTCGATTGTCGCTGAATTTAAATTAATCGTGACGAGTTTTGCTGTCGTCGGTCGACAATCGACCCAGTTGTGATTAACCTCTTAATTGTTTCTCTAAAGCAGAGGTCGGCAACGCCTATGCTCATGGGCGCTCTCTCACACCTACATAAGCTCACACATAGAAAAAAAAAAATAATCAGTCGCATACAAGATTTCAATGAAGTAAGTTGTCACATCGCTTGTTTGCCAGATTTTTTACACTCTGCAAATGTTTATTGATACATTTTTTTGTTAATTTATTTTTAAGTTGTGTTGTGTTGTTGTTTTTTGATATTTGTTTTCGTAGTTGTTGTTTGCTTTTAAATTTTTACCCCTAAATTCATAAATGCTTTGTGAAGTTATAGCAGGTTTACAAAACGCCATTTTCATACAAAATTTGTTCAATAAACCTCCTATAATTTTACAAAGCGGTTATGAATTTAGGGGTTATTTTATATTCCCATTATAAATATTTAAAATTTTTGAATTATTATACAAACGTTCTTTGTCAGTGCATTGAGAGTGAGAGGCTGCAACTCACTCATACAAGCACAAAATAAGGTTGTATATGTTTGCCAATCCCTGCTCTAAAGGAACATCTAGAACAGTGATGCGCAAAATTGATTTGCAATTGTATTAGTGAGCAAGAGAGAGAACTGCACTGGGAAAAACATTTTGCGAATTAAAAAATATGTCTTTTTACATATTTATCAATCTCCATATTGTTTATACAATCTTAATGAAATCTTCTGCAACATATTTTTATAGATTTTAAACAAAATGTTCTATATTGTTCTATATTGTGGGCGCTGTGGTGTAATGGTTAGCGCGTTGGACTGTTACACGTGAGGTTGCGGGTTCGAGCCCCAACCAAGGCAACATCAATTTATGAAAAATAGTAATATGTATGAGTTTTTTCTATCCCTCATACATATGGCAGCGTCCTCCTTCGGTGTTCCCATAGCACTTAACCCCACCGAAGTAAAATAATATAACAGGGCTATGAACTAAAAAGCTTCAACAAAGTTCGTCAACTCACCATCAGATGGCGCGCAACAACTGTTCTAAAAAATTCAACATCTCGCGCAATTACAGTGTTGCCATATTTGAAGCCCTTCATCTTTTACCACCTTTCACTTCTTCTCTATCCCCTTTCCAAAGGAAGCAACACGTTAATTAATAGGAAGAATTTCCTGAGTGTTGCTTCTCTTTAAAAAAAAAAAAAAAAAATTAATATTAATACTTTTATGGCAATTTTTTTATATTTTGGTTTTTTTTATTTCTATTAAAGATATACTATGAAAGATATTACTATGAAAATAGCACAGCTAAGCATGTGCACTCGTCGCTGTCTCAATGACGACTAAATTAAAGAGCATAAGAATATGTGTGAGTAAGTAAATTCACAATTGTGCTATGAAATGCGCACCAATGATCTAGAATATGAAGCATCCAGTGTTGCCATTTCAGCATATTTTCTGCTAGATTTAGCAGATTGAGTTGGGCAATTGCATATTTATACCCTACACCACTATGTGGTCAGGGATTTATAAGCTTGTGCTGATGTTTTTAACACCAAAAAATATTGGTCGTAGACCCACCTTATAGTATACCGATCGACTCAGAATTTTTTTTTATTTCGATTTAACGATGTCCGTCTGTCCGTCCGTCCGTCCGTCTGTCTGTCCATGCAATCTTGTGGGCACTCTACAGGTCGCAAATATTAAGATATTTTGATGAAATTTGGTACGCATACCTATGTTGGCCCAAGGACGAACAAGTTTGATTTTGGTGAACATCGGTCCATGTTTAGACCTAGTGCCCATATAAGGGTCCTACCAAAATTATATTGTTTATACGCTGCAGGTCGTAAATATTAAGATATTTAGACGAAATTTGGTACACAGACCTATGTTAGCAATAACGTAGCCTATTGATTTTGGTGAATATCGGTCCATGTTTAGACCTAGTGCCCATATAAGGGTCCTACCAAAATTATACTGTTTATACGCTGCAGGTCGTAAATATTAAGATATTTAGACGAAATTTGGTACAGAGACCTATGTTAGCCCAATAACGTAGCCTATTGATTTTGGTGAATATCGGTCAATGTTTAGACCTAGTGCCCATATAAGGGTCCTACCAAAATTATACTGTTTATACGCTGCAGGTCGTAAATATTAAGATATTTTGATGAAATTTGGTACACAGACCTATATTGGCCCAATAACGCAGCCTATTGATTTTGGTGAACATCGGTCCATGTTTAGACTTAGTGCCCATATAAGGGTCCTACCAAAATTATACTGTTTATACGCTGCAGGTCGCAAATATTAAGATATTTTGATGAAATTTGGTACACAGACCTATATTGGCCCAATAACGCAGCCTATTGATTTTGGTGAACATCGGTCCATGTTTAGACCTAGTGCCCATATAAGGGTCCTACCAAAATTATACTGTTTATACGCTGCAGGTCGCAAATATTAAGATATTTTGATGAAATTTGGTACACAGACCTATGTTGGCCCAATAAAGTAGCCTATTGATTTGAAATTTGGTACATAGACCTACATATGTTGGCCCGAGGTCGAAGCCTATTGATTTTGGTGAACATCGGTCCATGTTTAGAACTAGTGCCCATTTAAGGGTCCCCCAAAATTGGCTTGGTTACAAACCGCAGGTCGCAAATATTAAGATATTTTAATGCAATTTGGTGCGCTGACTCACATTATAGAAAATTTTGACACAAGCCCCATTTTAACCCATTCGAATTTCGGATCCAAACAATACACCAGAGTATTGTATAGTCGGCATGCCCGACTTTAACCTTTTACTCGTTTTTTTGTAAAAATATGCTAACTGCTTTTTAGCATATTCTGTTGGATATAAGCTGATTTTTAGCATATTTTGTTTTATTTAATAAAAGCATATTTTTTAACAAAAGAACAATATTTTGCGAACCATTGTCTGCGCACCATGGTATAAAAGAAATGCGAACATACACTCGGATTTGCATGTTCCTACCGTTAATGACGAAATCGCGAGATACACCCAAAACTACTTAAAGAGGCTGCACCTGCACCCAAATTCATTGGCTCGTAAACTGCTTGAGGATCAAGGACACCGACGCCTCCTAAGAAGGACCACCGCTGATTTGGCTCTATAGAATAAATGTATATCCTTTATAACAAAATGTTAGTTATACCCTACATCACTATGTGGTCAGGGTATTATAAGTTTGTGCTGATGTTTGCAACACCAAAAAATATTGGTCGTAGACCCGCCTTATAGTATACCGATCGGCTCAGAATTTTTTTTATTTCGATTTAACGATGTCCGTTTGTCTGTCCATGCAATTCTGTGCGCACTCTACAGGTCGCAAATATTAAGATATTTTGATGAAATTTGGTACGCAGACCTATGTTGGCCCAAGGACGAACAAGTTTGATTTTGGTGAACATCGGTCCATGTTTAGACCTAGTGCCCATATAAGGGTCCTACCAAAATTATATTGTTTATACGCTGCATGTCGTAAATATTAAGATATTTAGACGAAATTTGGTACACAGACCTATGTTAGCCCAATAAAGCAGCCTATTGATTTTGGTGAACATCGGTCCATGTTCAGACCTAGTGCCCATATAAGGGTCCTACCGAAATTATACTCTTTATACGCTGCAGGTCGTAAATATTAAGATATTTTGATGAAATGTGGTACACAGACCTATATTGGCCCAATAACGCAGCCTATTGATTTTGGTGAACATCGGTCCATGTTTAGACCTAGTGCCCATATAAGGGTCCTACCGAAATTATACTGTTTATACGCTGCAGGTCGTAAATATTAAGATATTTTGATGAAATTTGGTACACAGACCTATATTGGCCCAATAACGCAGCCTATTGATTTTGGTGAACATCGGTCCATGTTTAAGCCTGGATCAGCCAGACGTAAACGTAAACGTATCTCTGCATAGCTGAACTAATAAGTTAAATAAGAACAGGAGATGTGTTGTGTTTTTTGTTTCATTCTTATGCATGCAATATAGAGCAAACGTAAATATACAACGAAAATCTATTCACAACAGAATTTTGTTGTGTATTTACGTCTGCTCTATATTGAATGCATAAGAATGAAACAAAAACACAGCACATCTTCTGTTCTTATTTAACTTATTAATTCAGCTATGCAGAGATACGTTTACGTCTGGCTGATACAGGCTTTAGACCTAGTTCCCATATAAGAGTCCTACCAAAATTATACTGTTTATACGCTGCAGGTCGCAAATATTAAGATATTTTGATGAAATTTGGTACATAGACCTACATATGTTGGCCCAAGGATGAAGCCTATTGATTTTTGTGAACATCGGTCCATGTTTAGAACTAGTGCCCATTTAAGGGTCCCCCAAAATTGGCTTGGTTACAAACTGCAGGTCGCAAATATTAAGATATTTTAATGAAATTTGGTGCGCTGACTCACATTATAGAAAATTTTGACACAAGCCCCATTTTAACCCATTCGAATTTCGGATCCAAACAATACACCAGAGTATTGTATAGTCGGCATGCCCGACTTTAACATTTTTACTCGTTTTTTTGTAAAAATATGCTAACTGCTTTTTAGCATATTCTGCTGGACAAAAGCAGATTTTTAGCATATTTTGTTTTATTTAATAAAAGCATATTTTTTAACAAAGAACAATATTTTGCGAACCATTGTCTGCGCACCATGGTATAAAAGAAATGCGAACATACACTCGGATTTGCATGTTCCTACCGTTAATGACGAAATCGCGAGATACACCCAAAACTACTTAAAGAGGCTTCAACTGCACCCAAATTCATTGGCTCGTAAACTGCTTGAGGATCAAGGACACCGACGCCTCCTAAGAAGGACCACCGCTGATTTGGCTCTATAGAATAAATGTATATCCTTTATAACAAAATGTTAGTTATACCCTACATCACTATGTGGTCAGGGTATTATAAGTTTGTGCTGATGTTTGCAACACCAAAAAATATTGGTCGTAGACCCGCCTTATAGTATACCGATCGGCTCAGAATTTTTTTTATTTCGATTTAACGATGTCCGTCTGTCTGTCCGTCCGTCCGTCTGTCTGTCTGTCCATGCAATCTTGTGCGCACTCTACAGGTCGCAAATATCAAGATATTTTGATGAAATTTGGTACGGAGACCTATGTTGGCCCAAGGACGAACAAGTTTGATTTTGGTGAACATCGGTCCATGTTTAGATCTAGTGCCCATATAAGGGTCCTACCAAAATTATATTGTTTATACGCTGCAGGTCGTAAATATTAAGATATTTAGACGAAATTTGGTACACAGACCTATGTTAGCCCAATAACGTAGCCTATTGATTTTGGTGTTTAGACCTAGTGCCAATATAAGGGTCCTACCAAAATTATACTGTTTATACGCTGCAGGTCGCAAATATTAAGATATTTTGATGAAATTTGGTACACAGACCTACGTTGGCCCAATAACGCAGCCTATTGATCTTGGTGAACATCGGTCCATGTTTAGACCTAGTGCCCATATAAGGGTCCCACCAAAATTATATTGTTTATACGCTGCAGGTCGCAAATATTAAGATATTTTGATGAAATTTGGTACATAGACCTATGTTGGCCCAAGGACGAAGCCTATTGATTTTGGTGAACATCGGTCCATGTTTAGAACTAGTGCCCATATAAGGGTCCCCCCAAAATTGGCTTGGTTACAAACTGCAGGTCGCAAATATTAAGATATTTTAATGAAATTTGGTGCGCTGACTCACATTATAGAAAATTTTGACACAAGCCCCATTTTAACCCATTCGAATTTCGGATCCAAACAATACACCAGAGTGGTGTAGGGTATTGTATAGTCGGCATGCCCGACTTTAACCTTTTTACTCGTTTTTAATTTCTATTTAAAAAAAAAAATATTTTTTTCGACCTTTTTAAAATTAAACTTCTAATTTATCGTTTTTAGCTTTTTATATACATTTACTTTACATAAAATTAAAAAAATGTTTAATGTTTGAAATTAAAATTTTGTCTGGCACTGGCTGGGCTTAATATTTTAGTTTTAGTCCATAAGATTTGATAAACTTATTGTTAGTTCACTATTGTGAAGATTCAATAAATAAAATTATGAAAAAAAAAAATTATTTTTCTGTAACAATATTTATAACAATAACAATAGCCATTTTTTCTAATCACTTGGATTTAATAAATCCAAAAAGTATTTCTAAAAGTGCTCAACAGATGGCGTTAGATTCTCCCTATTTTAAAAAGAATTTTCTGTCCGACACTTCTTTCACCCTAATTTTTAATACCGAATTCGATGATGAAGGATTTTACCTTAACTTTTAATTATATTTTATATAAAACAGCGATAAACAGTCTGCCTTTTCAGTTTTATCACTTCAATTTATATTTTTACACAATTGAAAAATTCCATTGCAATATTTAATATTCACTAATTGGATTTAATTAAATTACTTACTGTAGAGTGAAAAATTGCAATTCCTATTTCAGCTATTTCTCCATATCCAAGATTAAAAATACCCTACGGGGAAGGGACCGGTCCCAGGATGACACGCAGGATAGGTCCCAAGGGGGCGGAGACCGCTCGTTGATCGGTCTTTTTGTTTGAAAGAGACATATCACTTTAACATGGCGTTGTCATTGGAAATGACCAATTGCCACAGTTTAAACACCTTGTGACATTAAGGTGGTGTGTCTAAAAATAGCTTTTCAAATAAACTAATAAAAAATTAAGAATTAAAAATAATCTACTTGGCGTCCAAGTAGGGCTCGATAACACAACCTCCTGCTTGCAAGGCAAACGCTCTACCGTCTGAGCTAATGTTGCTTATGCGTGATGGCTGGCTGATGGTAAAGTTATATATTTTTCGTTTCTGGTCAAATAAAAAAGGAAAAGAAAAAACAAACACTACAAGCAAATAAAAAAAATGGAAAAGAAAAAAATAGAAAAGAAAACAACACTAACACATACACAAATGTAGTGGAAGTGCCTTCAGTATGCCCCCGATTGACCAGTCACGGGATAGGTCCTTTAATGGCAGTTGACTCGTTTTTTGCGTTGACCATAATTAAATTAAAAAATCAATTAAAAATTAGAAAATTACCTCAAAAACTCTGATAATATAAATAAAAATTTTTAAAATTGCCCTTAAGTTACAGTGAGGTTACATGATCAAGATTTTGCTTTCAGGTTGATAACACATACTGCTTGTCAAATTCAGTTGAACTTGAAGCTGTGACGTAGGCTGCATGCAACTTGATAGTCAATTTTGCTTTCAAGATGCCGTCGTCAAGGAAAGAACTAAAAATGCTCGCCTCTGTGGGCTGTTTCCGCACTGTAGGCTGTTCGAAAGGACTTTATTTTTTTCTTCACATATTCCACAGACATTTTCATGTCAGCAGAAATTGATTTTTTATTTATTTTTATTTTTAAATCATTTCGTCGATATACCAAAATATTCACATTCCGTATTTTATCAATCGTGTTTTATTGCGGCACAATATTTGTAAAAAGAAAAACAAATTTACAAGAAATTGATCAGCTGTTTAAAAACTTGACCGTCAAGTTTTCTCAAAACTTGAAAGCAAAAATTGATATCAAGTTGCTGTTCAATTTTTAACATGTGAGTGTGTTAGTAAAAAAATGTGAGTGTATTGAAACTTGAAAGGCAAAAATTGATCGTGTAACCCCTATGTTAAAAAGAAAATTAAATGAAATACCAATTGTTAAAACTAAAATAGCTTTAACATTAAAAAACGTGAAAAATAAGCAAATCGTAAAGGAATAAAGTTCAAAATAAATAAAAGAGTAAAATAAATAAAAAAATATTTTAAAAAATATGCCGCGAATTTTATTTTTTAGTTCGGTATTGGTTAAGTTTTTTAAAAGCAACAGTCAAAGTAATGAATCAGAAAATACTTAGAAAATTAATTCATTCTCTTTGGTTCATATTTGTACTAATATGCCCTCGGTTGACCGGTCACGGGATAGGTCCTTGGAGGGCAATTGACCCCACATTCCCCGCAGGGTATGTATTTGGTGAGGTGTAGTTTTTTTTCTAAACATATTTCATAAAAAAAATTTAATAAAAACCTTTTATTTGTTAGTTTTTAAATTTTTTTGTTTCTCTTTTAATTTTTATTCATATTTTTTTCTGACATTAAATTAATAGGCTGTTTCATATATTTGTGCTTTTATTATGGATTTATTAAATCCAGCTTTTTTTTGGATTTAATAAATCCACTTTTTGTATGAAAAATTCTGTGATTAAAAAACACGCTAAATGTTTTCATAACTATTTATTTCATGCGTAATTATTCAATTCTTTTTTCAGTGTAAACCTTTTTAATAGTAGGTTTGTTTTTTTTCGAATTTTATACCTACAGATGGGCATCGATAATCCGTGATTCAATTAACCGGGAACATCAATTATCCACGATCTATAAGGAAAGGAAGATTTTTTTATTTCAATCGATTAACCGTGATTACATCAATTATTCAATTAGTCATTAATTGGTGATTTCATTAACATTGCATTGATATCAATTGTAATGAAATTATTTTCATTACCATTTTTTTAATTAATGGTAATGATTCTAAAATTTAATTTCATTGATTAATGACAATGATTTTAAATTTCATTACCATTGATAATGAATAAATTAAAAAAAATAATTGCCATTGACAGAAAAACGTAAAAATTAAGTAAAACTCGCTGAAATCGAAGATGGAATATGCTCATTCAGGCTATGATCATTTGAAATTAAATACTACTTTCCATTCCATTGTTATCTGTATCCAGGTAAAGTTTAACGGAATGGAATGGATCCTCCATAAAAAATTATGTTTTACAACTTCCCCGGCCAAACCCGTTGTTCGTTTTCATTTGCCTGAATTTTTTTGTAAACAAATGGTTTTTAATCAATTGTAATTAGTTTTTTTATACATTAGTGTAAATTCAATACCATTAGTAATGATTTTTCTAATGAAAAATATTTCATTACCATTAAATGGTAATGAAATTTTTTTCATTGTCATTAGTATGAATTATGGTAATGAAATTTCAATGGTAATGAAAAATTCCCATGTATAAGTTACTCGCTTCCAAAATCGAAAAACTTTAAAAAGTACACTAGAGCGAAATACGAATGGTTCCGACAAAAACGTTTTGAAGGGAACCCAATTTCCAGTTTAATGATAATGGAAAAGGCTAAGTTCTTCCATTAAAAATTAAATATAAGCTTAGCATGTGAATATTCTCGAGGCTAGTTACAGAACTTTAAAAAACAACATGGAATACACAAAGCATCTGCCGACTATGTGAAGGGTTCTTCAATAAGAGCGCTACAAAAGTTTTTTTTAAATAAAACAAAACCGGTTTTGGATATCAATGAAATTCTTTATTCCTGTGAAAGTACACACAGAAAACAGTCTCAGTTGTGGCCACCGAATTTGTTGCTAATCGAATTCATGCGGTTACGACAACTATCTTTATATTAAATTATATTTTTCGTGGTGAAAGCCAATATTCGGTTGTCTAATTCAATATTATGTTCCACATAAATATTATTATGTTCTACAAAATTTTATTGAAATTAAAAAACTGTTTTTGAATTTTCTGGTATTGAACCCGGCCCTTCAGGTTAATAGTTCACACTTTTACCCACTGCACCACAACTACTTTTAAATTTCTTAGCCATATTTACTGTTTATACATATGAATATTTTATTTTAATTAAAAAAAAAATTAAATTTTTGTCTTTTCCGGGATTCGAACCCGGAAATCCGACGTGCTAGGCCAACTCCTCACCCACTACAACACAAACACTTAATAATTTTAATGACTAATTTTGAATTTATGTGTTTTATTAATACAGTATAAAATTCGTTTATCAATACCAATTAATAGTTGTGTGTGTTATCAATACAATCCACAATTTGGTTGGTTCTACAGAAACTTGAATTTGAGGTCATATTTGATTAGGATACCCGTATTTGTAGTAACCGCTTTCGAATATTGAAATTTTTTTTAAAAAAGGTTATAGATAACACCAATTTTCTTGTATATTCACTAAATAAATGGCTGCTTCTACTGCTTAGAATTACTAAACTGATACTAATTTTAAAATTGATTGGAGATACCAATAATTTGTTAAAAGGATTGTTTTTTAGTTCATTTTCCCTATTTTTAATACCTAGTAAAATATTTTTGATGTAGTATTCAATTATAGGTAATTCCAAATAAAATAAAGTCCTGGCAAATTCATTTTAATGGTTTTGATCGAAAGCCAACCAATCTTTTTCCTGGGTGTACGTTCGATGCCATTATGTATGGAAATCGATCTCTTTTGCATGGCCACCACGGGCACGCTTGCAGAAGTCCAGACGCTGAACCCAATTTTCGACGGTTTTCAAGCATAAATCGGCCGATATGCGTACGAAGTTCATCAATCGTCGCTGGCTTGTTGGCATAGACCATAGATTTGACGTAGCCCCACAGGAAATAGTCCAACTTGGTTTGCAATAAATTGATTGTGACATTCGCTGTGTGGCTTGTGGCGCCGTCCTGTTGGAACCACATGTCCTCCAAGTCCATAGCATCCAATTGGGGCCAAAAATATTCGGTTATAATTGAACGGTAGCGATTCCCATTCACAGTAACGTGCCGGTCTTGATCATCGCGGAAGAAGTACGGCCCAATGACGCCGCCGGCCCAAACCGTAATTTTTTCGGGATGCAATAATGACTCATGGATTACGTGTGGATTGCTGTCTGACCAATAATGCATATTTTGTTTATTGACGAAGCCATTCATTATGACGACCATAAATTGGACGTAGCGCTCTTAACGTTGAGGCCACTGACTCCGAATTTCGGTAGTAAATTTTAATAATTTCGACTCGTTGTTGGCTCGTATATCTTTCCATTATGAAATGGCAAACCTTACTGAAGAGAAATGTCAAAAGAGCGGCAAGAAATATGGCGTCGTTTGCTGTCCCTGTCTTTCTACTTTTGTAGCGTCCCTGTTGAAGACCCCTTTATCTGGCACAGGAAAAATCTAATAAATAAGAAAATCTACAATGGAGAGTAAACAAGCCTTTTTTGGAAGTCTTTCCCTGAAAGCAGTTTTAGTTGCCATTATGAACATTTCTTAGATGGCCATAAAATTTCAAAGGACATATTATACAAAGATTAATATTATAGAACATTAGAGAACAAGATAAAATACAAGTCCACCGTATCTAAGAGAAGCTCTTAGCGGAAAATATGAAAGTTAAGGAAAAGAAACAAACCACAATAAATAAATGAATTTTTTAAGTAGTTACATATGTAGCAATTAAAAACTTATTAACATTATAATTTGTAAGTGTGTATATTGATTAAATAAAACAAACATTTATATTGAAAAGCGTTAAAAATTTTGCCTCAGTTAACCGGAAAAATCGATTATCCAGAATGCTTCCGGTCCCGACCATCCCGGATAATCGATGCCCAACTGTATATCTATAACGACTTGTAAAAAAACGACTATCCGTACTTACCTGATTTTCTTTTATTTTTTGAGAACAAACAAAATTTAAACATTTGGGGTCGCCTTTGTACAAAAGCTGTTTTCGTACAAAGACTTCGCCGGAACTCGAAATGGAGCAATAATCTTGTGTGCCCTGCTGTACCTTTACCAACAAACGCATAATTCATTTGTTAGCTTTTATTGTTTTAGATATTTTATGAAATACAAAATTATAAAATTTAAAATATTTTTATGACAAATATTTTTGTTTACATTTGAAAGAGAAAAGCCAAGAATTTTTAAGACTTGGTAGCATTTTTATAACTACTTAATTTTTAACGGTGGGTCTCATACTGTAGGTTTAACTTTAACTTAACTAAAAACAAAATAAAATGTCAAAAAAATATACACAAACAACAACAAATTTTTGGGTTAACTATTAACCTAAGTTTAAACCTGCAGTATGAGACCCACCGTAAGAAGCTAAATTTATACACCCAGGAAAAAGATTGATTGGAATTCGATCAAAACCATTAAAATGAATTTGCCAGGACGTTATTTTATTTGCAGTTGCCTATAATTGAATACTACACCAAAAATATTTTGCTATGTATTAAAAATAGGGAAAATGAACTAAAAGACAATCCTTTTAACAAATTATTGGTATCTCCAATCAATTTTAAAATTAGTATCAGTTTAGTAATTCTATGTAGTAGAAGCAGCCATTTATTTAGTGTATATACAAGAAAATTGGTGTTACTTATAACCTTTATTAAAAAAATTTTAATATTCGAAAGTGGTAACTACAAATACGGGTATCCTAATCAAATATAACCTTAAAGTCGAGTTTCTGTAGAACCAACCGAATTGTGGATTTTATTGATAACACACACAACTATTGATTGGTATTGGTAAACGAATTTTTTACTATATTTGTTTTCCAAGCAAAACATATAAATTTAGAATTAGACTTCAAAATTAATAAGTGTTTGTGGTCTAGTCGGTAGAGAGTTGGCCTAGTACGCCGGATTTCCGAGTTCAAATCCCGGAAAAGACAAAAATGTATATGTTTTTTTTAAATTAAAATAAAATATTCATACACTCACAATATTTTATCCTTAAAAACAACATAAAATACATATTAAATTAATTGAAAACACTATTAAAAAAAGGACTACTGATTTTTCATTATATTCAAACCATTTTGCCATTTATTTTCAAACATTGTTTAAACAATCCAGAAAAGAAATAAAAATAATTAAAAAGTCTATTAAAACAATCATCAATTTTTTAACTGACAAAACGTAAAAAACAACGATTTTGTGTTTTGTTTTTTCATATTTGAAAGTTTTTTTTTTGTTTCGATTTTCAAAACACTACACCATATACAACAGACACGTTCATATTTTTATTGGCTATGTTTGTGTGTATGAGTAAAGAATTTCTTGTAATTTGAATTGAAATAATTTTGTATATAAACAAACTATTTTAACAAAAAGAAAACCGAAAATATTTGAATTTTTTGTTTTAAAACAGAAAACAACGAAATTATTTAAATAATTTTTTATAAAAATAGAAATCTAAAAATAGATTATTTGACTGAAAATAACAACTCCTACAGACGATACATATTTTTTTTCTGGTTTGTTTTTTATTGGTTGACAAAAAAAGTTAAACAATATGTTTCAATGTATTTTAATTGATTCTTCAATTGAAAACAAACTTTACCTATTACTTTTTAAATAAACCTCAATCGGTTATGGAAAATATATTGTGAGTGTATGTATAAACAGTAAATATGGCAAAGAAAATTAAAATTAGTTGTGGTGCAGTGGGTAAGAGTGTTAACTATTAAACCGAATGGCCGGGTTCAATACCAGAAAATTCAAAAAAAGTTTTTTAATTTCAATAAAATATTGTGGAACATAATAATATTTATGTGGAACATAATATTTAATTGGACAACCGAATATTGGCTTTCATGACGAAAAATATAATTTAATATAAACATAGTTGTCGTAACCGCACGAATTCGATTGGCAACAAATTCGGTGGCCACAACTGAGACTGTTTTCTGGGTGTACCTACTTAAAAATTTTATAAATGCTTAATTTTGTATGGAATATTTATATAAAATTCGAAAAAAACAAACCTAGTATTGATATACTACTATAATTTGAAAATGCTACAAAAACCATAAAAAAAATCTTGCAAAAATTTAAAATCAGTTACATTTATCGTGAAAAAATTAAATGATTTTTTTTTAGTCTCAAAGTAAGATTAAACAGTATTTACGAAAAATATCTTAAAGTGTCTCAGAATAAATGTAAAAGTTTGCCTCTCAATTCATAATAAAATTTTATATTTGTTATAAGATAGTTTGAAAAAGTATGAAAATATAATTTTTTATAAGCATTGCTTAAAAAAAGTATACTAATACTAAAAAAATGATTTAGCAGATTTTCAGCATATTTTTTATACTAAATTGAGCAGTTCTTTAGCATAATGAATGTGATAAAAAAAAATTGAGGATTTAGCAGATTTTAGCAGAAATTTTTTAGGAATTTAGCATATTTCCTTCTAAGAGTTCTGGCAACACTAGAAGCATCTCAAGTGTTTATCTCTTTCTATAGTTAATCTCTCCCACCAGTGTTGCCATATAGCCAGTTTTAACTGTTTTTTTTACAGTTTTTTGGGATGGCTAACAGTGTTCCAGTTTTCTCATGTAAAAAACAGATTTTTTTTAAATTCATGGATTTTTTTTACAGTTTTTTCATATTAAATCGGCACATTTGTTTTATTTACATTTTTTTTATTTTTTTAACTAAAATTTAAGAAGTAAAATATAAAAGTGCTTATGCATAATAATTTGAAAATCTTATTATAAAATGAATTTTGTATAAGACATTTATAAACTTAGAAAGTAATTATGCATATGATCCAAAAATTACAATAAAACTTTCATATTGTAAAAAATTAGGTACAAATCGGAACACAAATAAACTTAAAAATGCCAATATAATACTACAAATATGCTTACTGGAAAAGCGATACATTTTTATAACAAATTTCATCAAAAATTAGCACGGAATAAAATTGGCTAAACCATATCTGACATGGCATAGATATGACTGAGATTTTTTAGCCGAACTTTTCAGATCATTTCTAAATGAAGGATAATTTATAAATTTATATTTTTTTGAAAAAATTTTTAAAACAATGTCTCATCAAAAAAGTCCGAAATTGATTTTTTATTTTTTTAATAAATATTTGCCAATTCTGGATAACAATTTACTACTATTTTTCAAGGTTGGTTACCGAAACTAATAACGGTAAGGGTAACGGTATCAGATTTCGTTTGTTTAGGTAACGGTAAAGGTAACGGTATTTAAGACTGTTTCGGTAACGGTATACCGTTATCGAAACTGCAATACCGTTACGTACCGGTATTAAAAATTATGTTAAAAACATATAAAAACAAGTAAAAACATGGCATATTTTTAAGTATTGAAAATACAGATTTTAAGCTATAAATTTAATACTGGTAGTTTTAATAAGTAAAATTATTATCTATAAATTTTTTGTAAAAAAAAACACTCAAGGTTATAAAATAAAAAATAAAAAAATTGTAATTTTTATATAAAATAATAAATACCGGTAAAATACCGGTAACTACCCATAAAAATAACGGTATCGGTAACGATAACTGTACACTCACAATATATTTTCCATAACCGATTGAGGTTTATTTAAAAAGTAATAGGTAAAGTTTGTTTTCAATTGAAGAATAAATTAAAATACATTGAAACATATTGTTTAACATTTTTTGTCAGCCAATAAAAAACAAACCAGATAAAAATATGTATCGTCTGTAGGAGTTGTTATTTTCAGTCAAATATTCTATTTTTAGATTTCTATTTTTATAAAAAATTATTTAAATAATTTCGTTGTTTTCTGTTTTAAAACAAAAAATTCAAATATTTTCGGTTTTCTTTTTTGTTAAAATAGTTTGTTTATATACAAAATTATTTCAATTCAAATTACAAGAAATTCTTTACTCATACACACAAACATAGCCAATAAAAATATGAACGTGTCTGTTGTATATGGTGTAGTGTTTTGAAAATCGAAACAAAAAAAAAACTTTCAAATATGAAAAAACAAAACACAAAATCGTTTTTTTTTACGTTTTGTCAGTTAAAAAATTGATGATTGCTTTAATAGAATTTTCAATTATTTTTATTTCTTTTCTGGATTGTTTAAACAATGTTTGAAAATAAATAGCAAAATGGTTGGAATATAATGAAAAATCAGTAGTCCTTTTTTTAATAGTGTTTTCATTTTCAATTAATTTAATATGTATTTTAGGTTGTTTTTAAGGATAAAATATTGTGAGTGTATTTATAAATTTTTTTAGAGGTATCGATAACGGTATTCAATTTAAAACGGTATTTTAGCGATAACGGTGTTATAACGATAACGGTAACCAACCTTGCTATTTTTGCAATTATGATCAAGGACAATTCCAAAAAACGTATTTTTTTAAGGGGTTTTACACACCGTCAAATAAATAAAGGTTCACATCTCGGAGGATGATTCGATGAACTTTTTTAACTTCAGATTCGGGCCTAGGAGACCAAAATTCTAAAAAAAAAGTTTTATGGGAAGGCTGTTAAATTCCAAAGGCAATTAAATTATTCAAATCTCGATATTTTGAAAATTGAGACCCTGGGATAATATTTTAGTCCCAGGATACTTCAGGATCCCAGATTTTCTTATGATTTTTAAAATTTTTTCGAAAAATAGTTTTTCTATAAGGAAACAGTTTTTTTTACAGTTTTTCTAAAAAAAATATATGGTAACACTGTCTCCCACTAATATTTTTACATTATTGAAGTTTGGTTTATGGCCAGTCAAAGTACAGTGGGCGGCGAGTGCTGTTTTTTGTGTAATTGGTTTGTCATGTGCGTTTTGGTCTGACTTTTGAGATGTTAGTCGAGTTTTAAGTTTATTTTTGGTTGTGCCAACTCATTGCAACTAATCTTGTATACTAAATTAGATTTTTCTTCATTATCCAGCTTCGACTTCGTCTTGCTAAATAGCTTATTGATTGTATTGTCCGTCCTGAGTGCAAGTTCAAACTTTTCTTTGTTTAAATATCAGCGTTTTTTAGTCTATCTGATAATCCAGGTATATATGTAATGGATTTATACATTTTTGGTGTCTTTTCTTCACATACACTGTTGTTCTTTTTATGCACGTGTTTAATTAAATCATTAATTGTTTTTTTTGGGAAAATCGTTCATCGCTAAAATCTGTATAATTTTGTCTAGATTTTGGTTGCGAAAATCAGTATCACTTACATCAAGCACTCTACTGATAAAATTTGTAGCTGTATTTATAATTATTTTTCTCGGATATTTGGAATAAAAGTTTATTAACCTTCCCGAAGCCATTGGTTTTTGATACCAGTTTAATTTCAAAATATTTTCTTTCCTGATTATAATGGAGTCTAAATACGGTAGTTTATTATCCTCTTCAATTTCCATAGTGAATTGGATTTGTCTGTTGAATTTATTTAATGTTTTAAGCGTTTCTTTAATTTGATCTTTACGTGCAATGGCAAACAAATCATCAACATATTTCGTTATTATTCTGGGTTTCGTTTCCATATTTTCAATAGATACGTCTAGCAATTCTTCTATAAAATTATCCGCAATTACGGGGGAGGCTGGAGATCCCATTGGCATTCCTGTTTTCTGCTCATATATTTTGTTTCCATATTTAAAATTTATTGTATCCTTAATGCAGAATTTAAGAAGATATAAGAATAACTCTTTCGACATTCTGGTAAATTCTTCCAACTTACTCAATTTGCTTTCAATATTTTTAAGTGCCAAATTAACTGGGATGCTTGGAAAAAGTGAGACGACGTCGAACGATATTAAAGTCTCACCGTTTTCAATACGTTCGTTGTTTATTTTGTTTTTACACACAGAAAATAAATTGGTTGGAATTATATCGGAACCAACGAAATTTTTTCATTATTCAATAATTTTAATTGCAGTTATTTAAAATTCATCATCAGGAAAGTTATATTTATTTGTGAACAGAAAATATATATGATAAACCAAAAAACACTGACACATTAAGTGTGTTTGCGTACCCGATAATTTGTACAAATTCGTATAAGTTTTTACTGGAAGGTGTTTGTTTACACAATTACTCAGTAAGGAGAGAGGAAAAATAGAGGGTAAAGTGACAGTTCAATACCAGAGAACTTACAAGTTTTTACTGGATGAATTTTTGCTAGTAAGAATTTGTAAGAAAAAAAACATATGATTTAAAATATATGATTGAAGAAACAAAACATTTGTCTAAATAATTTTGAAATAATTTTTTGTAAAAATAAAAAATATTTAAATTTAAGCTTATTTACGATGGAATGAGTAAGTAAGTGATCATTTTATTAGTTTTTATCAGAGATGGGCTAAATCATTACCATTGCATTTTCATTACCATTACTTGATGTAATGGTAATGGAGCTTTTTTTATCATTACAATTTTTTGAAGAAATGGTATTTTTTTTTTCATTACCATTGCGTTAAAAAATGGTAATGAATATTTTTTTTAATTTTCATTTGTTTTGAAAATAAAAATGAACCTTTTTTTAATTTTCATTACTTTTACCTAATGTTTAGATCCCAGCAAAACCTTCTATTACCAGGTAAAGGGAAATGTAATAAGAAACCAAAAATTGTAACTACTTACACTTTGGTCGCATAACACATTATTTTAACATGGGGGTGTCATTGGGGGTAAATGGTTGCCTAAGTCGTACCGGTATAGGATAAAATAAGTGATTACGAAGGAAGTACTGAAATAAGTTATTACTTGTAATATTAAATTGACTAGTTAGCTAAAATAAGTTCATACTTTTATAGAGTGAAGTAAGTCATTACACATTAGTATGTATATATTTCATTGGTTACATATAGGGAATAAAATAAGACATTACCAGTAATGAATTTGTTTAAAAGTACACCGATCCGAGCAATGTAGTTAGATTCAAAATTTTTATTAAATCGTACTTTCGCATAATAAGTAGTTATATTATGCAATACCAATAACTTATTATTTTTACCCTTATTAATAAGTTGTTATAAAACACAATATAAAGCCTCCAAATAAGTAGTGATATATCTCCATATCGGTAACTCATTATTTCATACCTCCCACATAAGTATTGATATATCACAATATTAGTAACGTATTACTTTAGGTTTCTAAGTAAAACCAAGGGTAAAGGGGTACCCATTGCCAGGCAATGCGTGAAAAAGGTCAAACCCATTACCAAGGTTTTGCTGGGATAGTAATGAAACACACATTTGTTTTTCATTACATGCCGTTTTTGTCGAAGTTTTTTATTTTAAAAATATTAGGTTTACAAATTACTAAAAGCATTTTTTAGTTCATAATCCGAGGCCTATGGTATGCATATTTGATACCAAGTTTTGGTGGCTAGTTGCAAAAAAAAAAAATCGCAAAAAAAATCGCGAAAAAAAAAATTACAAAAAGGAAAATTCTTACATCAATAGATTTGTTTGCAGAATGTAAGTCGCTGATTAAGTGTTTTAATTAAATTTTTTTAACATAAAGTCTTTTTTCGCATCCCGCCATTTTTTTAGAGTTTTTTAAGTGCGGTTTCTTAAAATTTATATTCTAGTGACTATAATACCCGTTTCATACAAGAAAGTTTGGGAGCTAGTTAAAAAAAAACCGCGAAAAAAATCGCGAAAAAAAAATTTACAAAAAGGAAAATTCTTACATCAATAGATTTATTTGCAGAATGTAAGTCGCTGATTAAGTGTTTTAATTAAATTTTTTTACCATAAAGTCTTTTTTCGCGTCCCGCCATTATTTTGGAGTTTTTTAAGTGCGGTTTATTAAAATTTGTAATCTAGGGACTATAATGCCCGTTTCATACAACAAAGTTTGGGAGCTAGTTAAAAAAACCGCGAAAAAAAAATTTACAAAAAGGAAAATTCTTACATCAATAGATTTGTTTGCAGAATGTAAGTCGCTGATTAAGCGTTTTAATTAAATTTTTTTTACCATAAAGTCTTTCTTCGCGTCCCGCCGTTATTTTGGAGTTTTTTAAGTGCGGTTTCTTAAAGTTTATATTCTAGTGACTATAATACCCGTTTCATACAAGAAAGTTTGGGAGCTAGTTAAATAAAAACCGCGAAAAAAATCGCGAAAAAAAAATTTACAAAAAAGAAAATTCTTACATCAATAGATTTGTTTGCAGAATGTAAGTCGCTGATTAAGTGTTTTAATTAAATTTTTTGCCATAAAGTCTTTTTTCGCGTCCCGACGTTATTTTGGAGTTTTTTAAATGCGGTTTATTAAAATTTGTTATCTAGGGACTATAATGCCCGTTTCATACAACAAAGTTTGGGAGCTAGTTAAAAATAAACCGCGAAAAAAATCTCGAAAAAAAAATTTACAAAAAGGAAAATTCTTACATCAATAGATTTGTTTGCAGAATGTAAGTCGCTGATTAAGTGTTTTAATTAAATTTTTTGCCATAGTCTTTTTTTCGCGTGCCGACGTTATTTTGGAGTTTTTTAAGTGCGGCTTTTTAAAATTTATATTCTAGTGACTTTAATACCCGTTTCATACAAAAAAGTTTGGTAGCTAGTTAAAAACAAAACCGTGAAAAAATTGCGAAAAAAAATTTTCAAAGCGGAAAATTCTTACATCAATAGATTTGTTTGCAGAATGTAAATCGCTGAATAAGTGTTTTAATTAAATTTTTTTACCATAAAGTCTTTTTTCGCGTCCCACCATTATTTTTGAATTTTTTAAGTGCGGTTTCTTAAAATTTGTAATCTAGGGACTATAATGCCCATTTCATACAAGAAAGTTTGGGAGCTAGTTAAAAAAAACCGCGAAAAAAATTGCGAAAAAAAATTTTCAAAAAGGAAAATTATAACATCAATAGATTTGTTTGCAGAATGTAAATCGCTGAATAAGTGTTTTGATTGAATTTTTTAAGTGCGGTTTCTTAAAATTTGTAATCTAGGGACTATAATGCCTATTTCATATAACAAATTTTAGTGGTTAGTTGCAAAAAAAAAAAAAAAAAATCGCGAAAAAAATTTGCCAAAACGAAACTTTTTGCATCAGTATATTTGTTTGAAGAATGTTAATCGCTGATTAAGTTTTTTAATTGAATTTTTTTGCCATAAAGTCTTTTTTCGCGTTCCGCCATAATTTTGCTATTTTTTAAGTGCGGTTTTTTTAAATTTATAATCTAGAGACATACATCAAAGTTTGGTGGCTAGCTGCCAAAAAAAAATTGCGAAAAAAAATTTTCATAAAGAAAAATTTTTTACATTTATTTCATAAAGGAATATTTTTTTAGTGTAGAACAAAGAACAAAACGTTCTTTACATCATTATGTTAAGTAATGGTAATGAAGTTTCATTTGTCTACCTAGTGTAGAAAAAATTAAAATGATTTTTTGTTTTTACTACCATTGCGTATTGTAATGAAAATTATAAAAACGTTTCATTACATGTAAAGAAAACAAATGAAATTAACATTTTTTTCATTGCAATTACATTTTGTAATGGTAATGAATTTTTTTTTAATTTTCATTTTATTGATTTAATGGAAATGAAAACCCGCAATGGTCATTACAAAGTAATTAATTACTCCCATCTCTGGTTTTTATTTATTAATCCAATAATTTGAATAGGTTTATTTCGCAAGCAGCTATTTTAATAACTGTTGCCAATTTATCTATTTTCTCGGTAAATCTAGCGATACTTCAACTCGTTTAGCGGGATAAAATATAATTTAGCATTAGCGGGAAAACTAGCGATTTTTCTTTTTAAGACAGTCTTCACATTTTCTTAGCAATTTTTTACATTTATTTCCTTGACAGAATTTTTGAATCATTACACTATGCGACAGTCAAAATCGGGATGGGATGAAACCAACGGGAAATGTTATATCGGTCAAAAACAAGTTATACGTGTCCCGGCGTTTCGCTGGGTCACCTCTAGGAACCGAGATATATCTTTTTTTGACATAACTCGAGAACCACTAGTCCGATTTTGCTCAAACAATTTTAAAAAAATTAAAAATTACAATTCCTTTAATCTGTTCATATAACGTTTTTCTATATACTCAACAGTTTTGCCGGTAAAAATAAATGTTTGTCACCGCTACCATAAAAATCAATAACCTTTTGTTTATTACTTTTTTAATATTTTAGGCAAAAAATATTTTTTTCTTCATACATTTATTTTTACCGGCAAAACTGTTGAGTATATAGAAAAACGTTATATGAACAGATTAAAGGAATTATAATTTTTAATTTTTTTAAAATTGTTTGAGCAAAATCGGACTGGTGGTTCTCGAGTAAAATAAAAAAAAAGACCACCAAAGGGCAAATCGATATATCTCGATTCCTAGGGTTGACCCAGCGAAACGCCGGGACACGTATAACTTCTTTTTTATCGATATAACTTTCCCCGGTAGTTTGAACCCTTCCCGATCACTGACTCCTACCATTTGTCTCACAGTGTTATTATTCAGTGATTTATCGGTAAATTTTTATGGAAAACAAAAGAGTTCGAAAACTTTGGCGATGTATCAATAATTTTTTAAGAAAGTTTTAAGAAGTTTGAAAAATATAGCTATTTTTGTGAAATTTTTCAACAGAACCTAAAAAGTTCGTGCAATTTAGGGATTTAACGCTATTTAATTTTTTTTATAATTTAGATATTTTCTAGTGATTTTTAAGTTTGATTTAGCGATATTTTTAGGGAAAAAGTTGGCAGCAGTATTTTACTAATTCTTACAATTTTTCTGTTTGCGTACATTTTTAGATATTTTTCTTTTTGAGAGTAAATTTTGCTTTACTCTCTGTAAATTTGTTACTAAGTAATTTTTACTGGACTTTACTGGAAAAGTACCCAAAGACACCTATTATCCAAAATATTGTTTTTTTTTATATTCACACAGGAAAAAGATTGGTTGGGTTTCGATTAAAATCATTAAAATTACTTTGCCAGGACGTTATTTTATTTAGAGTGACCTATAATTGAATACTACACCAAAAATATTTTACTAGGTATTAAAAATAGGGAAAACTAACTAAAAAACAATCCTTTTAACAAATTATTGGTATCTACAATCAATTTTAAAATTAGTATCAGTTTAATAATTCTATGCAGTAGAAGCAGCCATTTATTTAGTGAATATACAAGAAAATTGGTGTTATCTATAACTCTTATTAAAAAAATTTCAATATTCGAAATTGGTAACTACAAATACGGGTATCCTAATCAAATATGACTTCAAAATCAAGTTTCTGTAGAACCAACCGAATTGTGGATTGTATTGATAACACACACAACTATTAATTGGTATTGTTAAATGAATTTTATTACGTATTTGTTTTCCAAATAAAACACATAAAATCAAAATTAGTCATTAAAATTAATAAGTGTTTGTGGCATAGTAGGTAGGAGTTGGCCTTGTACGCCGGATTTCCGGGTTCGAATCCCGGAGAAGCGAAAAATTTAGATGTTTTTTTTTAATTAAAATAAAATATTCATATGTATAAACAGTAAATAGCGTTAAGAAAATTAAAAGTAGTTGTGGTGCAGTGGGTAAGAGTGTGAACTATTAATCTGAATGGCCGGGTTCAATACCAGAAAATTCAAAAATAGTTTTTTAATTTCAATAAAATTTTGTGGAACATAATAATATTTATGTGGAACATAATATTGAATTAGACAACCGAATATTGGCTTTCACGACGAAAAATATAATTTAATATAATGATAGTTGTCGTAACCGCACGAATTCGATTGGCAACAAATTCGGTGGCTACAACTGAGACTGTTTTCTGGGTGTTTGAACCACGGCTTCTTCCGCCTACCCATTAAAACATTAGGTCAGGTTTTGGCATAAATTCGGCATGAGTGCACCTCGGCTTTTTTTATTTTCGTTATTTGAAATATATATCACTAGAAAGCTGTTTCAAGAATCTGTAAGTTTGCATCTAAAAATATTTTATTTTATTAACCCATTAGGGGCCAGTACTAAAAAAAACTATTTCTTAACTTCACTTTTTGGAAAAACCACTTAAGTTTAATGTGTTTATTTTTTTGGTAGACTCAGATGATAGACAAGGCTTCAGCCTTTTTGTTAAGGTATAAAACTGCTCATTAACCCTTCAAAGACCGGAGATATTTAAATTAGGCTTACATTTTATTTTCCAGAAACTTTGTTAAAGCTTAAATTATTGAATAAGATAGTTGAATAAAGGCAAGTTGAATTAAAGTAAGGCTGGCTCAACCGGATCCCTGAAAAAAAAATCATATGAGACAAATTCTAATATGCCTTTGTCATTTTACAATCCATATATGAATATAGATTTTCTAACTTAATCGTCTTCATTTTCTTCTTCCAACTCAATATTCTCCAGTTCAAAACTGTCAATTTCGTCGGCCTCATCGTCTTCTGCTTCATTTTCATCACCTTCTAATGTGTCTGAAAAGTCAATACCAGGTGTTTCAAAAAGGGCAATGACTTCTCTGGGCAGGCTCTTCTTTTTGTTGGTATTTTTTCGTTTTGTTAAATTTAGGGTGGACATTAATAGGTCTGAAGAATCCAATGCTCCACCCAGGAAAAAGATTGGTTGGCTTTCGATCAAAACCATTAAAATGAATTTGCCAGGACTTTATTTTATTTGGAATTACCTATAATTGAATACTACATCAAAAATATTTTACTAGGTATTAAAAATAGGGAAAATGAACTAAAAAACAATCCTTTTAACAAATTATTGGTATCTCCAATCAATTTTAAAATTAGTATCAGTTTAGTAATTCTATGCAGTAGAAGCAGCCATTTCTTTAGTGAATATACAAGAAAATTGGTATTATCTATAACCATTTTTAAAAAAATTTCAATATTCGAAAGTGGTAACTACAAATACGGGTATCCTAATCAAATATGACCTTAAATTCAAGTTTCTGTAGAACCAACCGAATTGTGGATTGTATTGATAACACACACAACTATTAATTGGTGTTGATAAACGAATTTTATACTGTATTAATAAAACACATAAATTAAAAATTAGTCATTAAAATTATTAAGTGTTTGTGGTGTAGTGGGTGAGGAGTTAGCCTAGTACGCCGGATTTCCGGGTTCGAATCCCGGAAAAGACAAAAATTTAGATATTTTTTTTTTAATTAAAATAAAATATTCATATGTATTAACAGTAAATATGGCTAAGAAATTTAAAAGTAGTTGCGGTGCAGTGGGTAAAAGTGAGAACTATTAACCTAAAGGGCCGGGTTCAATACCAGAAAATTCAAAAAAAGTTTTTTAATTTCAATAAAATTTTGTAGAACATAATAATATTTATGTGGAACATAATGTTGAATTAGACAACCGAATATTGGCTTTCACGACGAAAAATATAATTTAATATAAAGATAGTTGTCGTAACCGCACGAATTCGATTGGCAACAAATTCGGTGGCCACAACTGAGACTGTTTTCTGTGTGTCTATTAAAAACGTCTGTCATGTTATCCAATCGGCTACATTTCCTTGCATGCGATCTCCTGTTGCTTTTATACAGCTTGTTTCTCGCTTCTGATGCATTTTCTCCTAGAACTCCAACAGGAAGTATGCAAGTATCCATTATTTGGTGCCCATGTACCAAAATTTTGTGCATAGTTGGAGACATTGCACACAGAAAATAAATTGGTTGGAATTCTATCGGAACCAACGAAATATTTTCATCATTCAATAATTTTAATTGCAGTTATTTAAAATTCATCATCAGGAAAGTTATATTTATTTGTGAACAAAAAATATATATGATGAACCAAAACACTGTCACATTATCCAAAATATTGGCTTTTCCAACCAATATTGAAATATTACTAACTTCCACATTACCTTCAATACCAACATCCAACAAATTATCAAAGATTTAGTCATTTGAATAAAATATCGGCAGCAACAATTTAGTATCAGTTGTGTTTCAATAAAATCGATCACTCTATCCAAAGTATTAGTTTTTCCAATCAATTTAAAAGTTTTTTTTTAACGTTAGTAGCTTTAATCAATAATTTTCATTATTTTGGTAATTGTAATAATATATTGAGACAAGGAACAGAAATTTTGTTTATCATAATAAAATATTGGAATCTATCATATTTTTTCGTTTAATACATATGCGTGTTTAAATTCTAAGTTAGACAACAACTAAACGTAAGTATCTGTGGCGCAGGAGGTTAAGACACAGCCTTGTAGCCTTAGAGATTTGAGTTCAAACCTCAACCAAGTCATTACTTTTTTTTTAAATAAATTTTTTATTGATTCAAATTAAAAGACACAATTGATTTTCTGTTGTGAATATAATTTTATTCAAAAACAAAATATTCAAATTTTAAACCTGAAGAAATTCAAATTTGAAATTTAACAGAAAAAATTTATGTCGAGTTTAGCCTAGAGGAAAAGCAATGGGCTGACCAACGGAAGGTCACCGGTTCAATCCTGGTTCGCGATATAAATTTTTTTTTTAGTTTGTTTTTTATTCAAATTAAAAGACACAACTGATTTTCTGTTGCTGATATAATTTTATTTATAGACAAAATATTCAAACCTGAAGAAATTCAAATTTGAAATTTGACTAAAAAAACTTAAATAGAGCTTAGTTTGCTTAGGGAAAGCAATGGGTTGACAAGCGGAGGGTCTGCGGTTCGATCCCAGTTAGCGACAAAAAAATTTTAATTTTTAAATAAATTTTGTGGAACGTGTTTTTCTATTTATAGAATTTATAATCCACAAACATTAAAGTAGTCTATTAACACAACAAAAATTCAAAAATTGTAAATAAATTTCGGTAGTTACAATGGTATTAAAAATAAATAAAAGTGATTGTACCTGGAACTACAAAAATTTGGTTGGCGAAAAATTCGGTTGGAACTACGAATCTGTTTTCTGTGTGTGGATACCAAGAATACTTTTCAAAATACATATTGCATGTTTGGCCACAAAAGTTTTTGAATTTGTCTATATCAATCTTATATTCACAAGAGATGGCAATCAATATAATGTAAAAGTGTTTGAGAATATTTAAATCGAAATTTAAAATGGAAGATAAAAGCTCAACATTGCTAAATGCTCTTCTTGCAGTATTTCCATCGCTGCTATTTCCACTGCCATTTTGTTTGGGTTTGTCTACATTATGACCCATTTCCGTCCACAACCTTTCTTGAAGGTACTGTTTTCGTAAAGAGACTTTGACTTTGTCATCATTTTTAACACGCCATATCTTTAATTCCATTCTATACGAGATTTTTAATACAAATTCAAAAAATCTTATCCATGCATGTAAAGGGCTTACGCCATATTTAAGATTATTTTGTTTAACGCCAAAGATTTTCGAGTTGAAGTCATGGGTTTTTAACAGTTGATTTGGCTTAGCACCACATAGTGGGCAGGATTGACATGAGTTGGTACCAGTTAAAATATTCAGAACTTTACCATCTGTAAGAGTCATATGTGCTTCATATTTAACAGGAATGTTTTTGCCCTTGTGGACATAGATATGTTCTTGGATGATTTTAATTTGAATATCTAACTTACTATTTTCACTTAAAATAAGTTCAGTAGTTTCTTTTATAAATTCCATTTTTAGAGGCCGACAGAATCTGACAGACTGTGGAGAGTTATTTAGCCAAATAACTCTATTTAGCTCATCTATTAATTTCAATGGAATTAGGGTTGTCACAAAGAGTGCATGGTCTAGTCCAATATGTTCATCCAATTCAAAACGTTGTTTATATGAACTATGTCCTGTCGAACCATCGAACCCATAACTTACAATTAATTTGCAATGTGTTGGTGCAGCAACGTCAAGGACGTCCTTCTGCATTTCAAGTATGCGATGTTTTTTGTTGACTTAGAGCCTAACCAAAACAATAAGAAAATTTATGAAGTTAGACATTTACTAAACGCTATCATTAAAATTGAACCCCCAATAAAAAGAAATGATATCATACAATGCTACAGATGCCAGCAATTTGGTCACTCTAAAGCATATTGCAGAAAAATGTATAATTGTGTAAAGTGTGGATTAAATCATCCTACCGATAATTGTCCAAAACCGGAAAATACATCACCACAGTGTGTCAATTGCTTGCAACATCGTACTGCAAATTATAAGGGCTGTAGAATTTATAGAGAACTTTTAAAGAAAAAGTATATGCATCGCAGACATAATATGAATTTAACTGAAACAAGCAACCCGTTTAATTCAAATAGCTTCCCAAAATTCAATAGTAATAATGCAACCAACAATTCCTTTGACGGAAATCAATTCTCTTATTCCCAAATTGCTAGAAACAGCAACGGTAATAATAACACTGTGAGACCAATGGTAGGGGTCAAACTACCGGGGAAAGTTATATCGGTAAAAA
Organism: Leucophora obtusa; assembly: GCA_949987735.1. NCBI lineage: Eukaryota > Metazoa > Arthropoda > Insecta > Diptera > Anthomyiidae > Leucophora > Leucophora obtusa. The sequence goes on along the minus strand of OX465295.1, from coordinate 171,639,071 downwards.
AGAAGTTATACGTGTCCCGGCGTTTCGCTGGGTCACGTCTAGGAATCGAGATATATCGATTTGAAGTAAGTAACTATCATATAGGGGAAATTGTCACCTTTGGTGGTCTTTTTTTGACATAACTCGAGAACCACTAATCCGATTTTGCTCAAACAATTTTAAAAAAATTAAAAATTACAATTCCTTTAATCTGTAACGTTTTTCTATATACTCAACAGTTTTGCCGGTAAAAATAAATGTATGAAGAAAAAAATATTTTTTGTCTAAAATATTAAAAAAAAGTAATAAACAAAAGGTTATTTGATTTTTACGGTAGCGGTAACAAACTAAAAAACGGTCATATATGTGCGTGGACAATTAAAAGGAAAAAAGGAAAGTGCACTTTTTTAATTATTTGGTTTTTTCCGTTGGCTACCTGCATGATTTTGTTACACAAATTGCACCCACAATTTGATTTTTATGGTAGCGGTAAAAAACTAAAAAGCGTTCATAAATGTGCGTGGACAATTAAAAGGAAAAAAGGAAAGTGCACTTTTTTAATTATTTGGGTTTTTTCCGTTGGCTACCTGCATGATTTTGTTACACAAATTGCACCCACATTTATGAGTTGTCATGTTTTAGAACGTTTCGAAAAATTTAAAACGCACACGAATCAGGTACATAGCCACCCTTAAAAGATGCGCCAATTCATAAGTAACTCTCAGTAAAATATTGAAACTTATGTAGTTTTTATAGGTGTTCATTGATCGATTTTTGTCATTCAACAAGTGTCTCCGAACGCGTAAAGTACGATTTTTTTAAAGTGACGAAAAAGTAATAAAAGTATAAAACCGAAATGAGTGCAAATTGTTCAGAAAATATCAATTTATTTTGTTACGTTTGTGGCAAAAGAGCTTTTTCAACAAATACTGCATTACTCACTGAGCAAGTGGAGCGTGCTTTTAAACTTTATTTTGATTCCGAAATAATTCGCGGCGTTTCGTGGGCCCCAGACAAAATTTGTAAAACGTGCTACAATGCTCTTAACATGTGGATCCAAGGGAAACGCAGTTCACTTTCTTTTGGTGTACCAATGATTTGGACTGATCCAGTAGAGCACAATTCCGATAACTGTTACGCTTGCGCAAACAAAATATGTGGAGTAAATCGTAAAGGCCTTAAACGAAGAGTTTACATATCTGTTAGAAGTGCACAAATACCTCTACCGCATTCGGATGAAATACCAATTCCACCGCTTCCAAGTCCTGACAGAGAAACTTCTTTTTCTATTGAAACAATGGATCAATCGGATTTCACCTATAAACCAACACCAGAAGCCGGCCCATCGAACAAAATAATTCCAATATCACAAGCAAGAATGGACAAGATTGTTGCAGAATTAAACCTTTCTCAACGTGAAGCAGAAAAACTTGCCCAGCTTTTGAAAGAAGGCAACAATTTGGAGCCTAATGTCAAAGTCACCGGATATCGAAGACGACAATTGCTATTCAACACTCAACGAAGGGAACACATTTGTTTACTGCCACGATATAAAGGGACTGATGGAGGCGATGGCCATTAATTATGTCGCAGCTGATTGGTGAATGTTCATCGATTCTTCGAAATCAAGCCTGAAAGTCGTTTTGCTACATAAATATAATAAAAAACCAAGCATTCCCATTGGCTACAGCCCAGACATGATCCGCTACACTGATCACATGTGGCGGATCAGTTGTGATCTGAAAGTCGTGGCGATGCTAAGAGGTCTCCAAGGAGGCTATACGAAAAACATGTGTTTCTTGTGTCTTTGGGATACCCGATTTAAAGGAAACCAATACGAAACGCATGACTGGCTTCCTCGAGATCCAACGGAGAAAGAACACAACTGCGTAAATGATCCACTGGTGCCAATGGAGAACGTCCTCATGCCCCCTCTCCATATCAAACTAGGAATCGTAAAAAATTTCATCAAGGCCATTGTGAAGCAACCGAAAATTCTTGATTGTTTGAATAATATTTTCCCACGAATCAGCGAAGCAAAATTGAAGGAAGGTGTTCTGAATGGGCCGGATATACGAAAGCTCATGAAATCAAAGGAATTTAAAGGTGCTTTAAACGGTAATGATTACTTTGTGTGGAGGGCAGTGAAGAAAGTCATACGATATTTTTTGGGAAGTACGTGAGCACACAATTACCCCGCTCTTGTGATCAAGATGTTGCACTACTTCCAGAAAATTGGAGTGAATATGTCCCTCAAAATTCACTTCTTGCATCATCATCTCGAATACTTCAGCAAGCAGCTAGCCTCAGAGTCGGATGAACATGGCGAGCGCTTCCATCAAGTGGCAATGCCAATGGAAATGCGATATAAAGGCAAAAGGCTCGATTCGCTGCTGGCTGAAATTTGTTGGTGGTCGCAAAAGACGTACGATCCCGACAATGAAAATGAAGAAGAAGAATATACAATGGGAGTTTCCTCCGAGGGTAAGTCACAAAAATGAAGTTAACTGACTGATTAAAAACAATTGAATTTTTCCAGATGAAAACAGATCCTCATCCGATACAGACTCTGAACAAGTGGGCGAACCACCACGCAAGAAAGTAAAGGGCGCAAACAAACGAAAATAACTTTTGCGTTCATCGATTTTTATAGCCTATGTATCTATGTAATAACCTAATAATTACCTGTAATAATTTTTAATTTTACGTGTTAATAATAAATAATATATAATAAATATTATCCAAACTCATTGAAACATAAAATCAATATTCTTGTCAAAATGAGATACCTTCACTTAATTGTGAATAAAAGCGAAACGCGTCCATCGATTTTCATGATCTATGTCTCATTTTGTTTAAAGGTTATGTGACTTTGCGTGAAAGTAATACGACTTGCCTTTTTTTCCGTTTTGGATTTTTTATGAATTTAAAAAATAAAAAAATTTAATATTTTAGGCAAAAAATATTTTTTTTTCTTCATACATTTATTTTAACCGGCAAAACTGTTGAGTATATACAAAATCGTTATATGAACAGATTAAAGGAATTGTAATTTTTAATTTTTTTAAAATTGTTTTTTTGACATAACTAGTGGTTCTCGAGTTATGTCAAAAAAAAGACCACCAAAGGTGACAATTTCCCCTACATGATAGTTACTAACTTCAAATCGATATATCTCGATTCCTAGACTTGACCCAGCGAATCGCCGGGACACGTATAACTTGTTTTTGACCGATATAACATTTCCCGTTGGTTTCATCCCATCCCGATTTTGACTGTCGCATAGTGTAATCAGGAACTAAATATATTAAAAAGTTTTGAAATATTTATGGAAAAGCAAAACGAATTAACAAACAAACAAACTGTTAAGTATGATGCAACTCATTATAACAAAATTATGCGTTTAAACTTACGTTTAGCATTATGGAACGCTAATGGCATTTCCAATCATTTAAACGAAACGGAAATTTTTCTTAAAACAAATTTTATAGATATTCTTTTAATTTCTGAGACACATTTTACTAACAAAAGTTTTTTTAAAATCAACGGTTATGATCTAATACATACAAACCATCCTGACAACAAGGCTCATGCAGGCTCTGGTATATTGATTAAATCCACAGTAAACTATGAGATCATAAATGGAGTTCAAGAACCATATCTCCAGGCTACATGTATTAAACTCAAATGTGCTGATGGTGATTTAGTGATATCGTCAATATATTTTCCACCACGGCATAATGCTAAATGTCATCAATATGAAGAATTTTTGAACACTCTAGGCAGGCGATTTCTTGTTGGAGGTGACTACAACGCTAAGCACCCTTGGTGGGGCTCTAGAGTTTCGAATCCTAAAGGAACAGAACTCCTAAAATGTCTAACAAATAAAAACTATTCAAGCTTATCTACCGGAACACCAACATACTGGCCAAGTGACCCACGAAAAATTCCTGATCTATTAGATTTTGTTGTCTACTTTGGTATACCTGTTCATTACTTAGAAATAAAAGATTGTACTGAATTAAGTTCAGATCACTCTCCCGTTTTAGTAAATTTGAACATCTCAGTTACCTCGAAAAATCATCAGTATAATATTTTATCACCAAGCACAAATATCTCTCTGTTTCAACAATACCTCGATAATAAAGTTAGACTTAATATCAGTTTAAAAAGAGAAATCGAGCTTGATGAGGCAGTTGAACATTTTACAAATGAAATACATAAAGCCGTAAGTATTTCAACACCAGTACTTGAAGAAATACATCAGCAACATTACCCCAACTTTAACATTTCTCTTGAAACTCGACAACTCCTTAGAGAAAAAAGAAGATTACGCAAAAGATGGCAAATAAGTAGAAGCTCATCTGACAAACGTTTATTTAATAAAGCTTGTAAAGAACTTAAATCGTTATTATACGAACAAAAAATAAAAAAACCTCTGAATTTCTTGAGGAAATAAACAACTCAAAATATGACGAGCACCTTTTGTGGAAAGCTACAAAATTCTTGAAAAGACCAACAAAAAGAAATTTTTTATTAAAAAAATCTGATGGGTCATGGTGTAGGACTGATAAAGACACCGCAGAGACATTTGCTCTTCATTTAAAAAATACGTTCACATCATTCTCTTTCAATACAGAAGCACAACAAGAAAAACTGTTTACACCAAATGAAGTTAAAAATGAAATCAAGATGTTAAATAAGAAGAAATGCCCTGGATACGACCTAATAAATGCGGATGTTGTCAGGAAACTACCTCAAAAATGTGTCGTATTTTTAACTCTAGTTTACAATTCAATTATAAGACTTAACCACTTTCCATCTCAGTGGAAATGTGCGGAAATAATAATGATTCAGAAACCAAATAAACCACAACATTTGGTAACTTCATTCAGGCCAATAGGTCTCCACGTAATTTTTTCGAAAATATTTGAAAAAATATTTCTGCGAAGGCTATTACCAATTTTAGAAAATAAAAATGTCGTCCCAGAGCACCAATTTGGATTTATACATAAGCATCGAATTGTCAATGTCATAACCGAGGCTCTAGAGGAGAAAAAATATTGTTCTACTGCTTTTCTCGATATTCAGCAAGCTTTTGATAGAGTTTGGCACTTGGGTCTATTTTATAAGATGAAAAAGCTTTTGCCCGCACAGCCTTATAGCCTTAGAGATTTGAGTTCATACCTCAACCAAGGCATTACTTTTTATACCCTACACCACTATGTGGTCAGGGTATTATAAGTTTGTGCTAATGTTTGTAACACCAAAAAATATTGGTCCTAGACCCACCTTATAGTATACCGATCGGCTCAGAATTTTTTTTATTTCGATTTAACGATGTCCGTCTGTCCGTCCGTCCATCCGTCTGTCTGTCAATGCATTTTGTGCGCACTCTACAGGTCGCAAATATTAAGATATTTTGATGAAACTGGGTACACCAACTTACGTCGGCCCAAGGACGAAGCCTATTGATTTTGGTGAACATCGGTCCATGGTTAGACCTAGTGCCCATATAAGGGTCCTACCAAAATTATATTGTTTATACGCATCAGGTCGCAAATTTTAAGATATTTTGATGAAAATTGGTACACCGAGCTATGTTGTCCCAAAGACGAAGCCTATTGATTTTGTTGAATATAGGTCCATGTTTAGACCTAGTGCCCATATAAGGGTCCTACCAAAATTATATTGTTTATACACTGCAGGTCGCAAATATTAAGATATTTTGATGAAATTTGGTACACAGACCTATGTTGGTCCAAGGACGAAGCCTATTGATTTTGGTGAACATCGGTCCATGTTTAGACCTAGTGCCCATATAAGGGTCCCCTCAAAATTATATTGTTTATACGCTGCAGGTCGCAAATATTAAGATATTTTGATGAAATTTGGTATACCGACCTATATCAGCCCAACGACGAAGTCTATTGATTTTGGTTAACACCGGTCCATGTTTAGACCTAGTGCCCATATAAGGGTCCCCCCAAAATTGGCTTGGTTACAAGCTGCAGGTCGCAAATATTAAGATATTTTGATGAAATTTGGTACACCGACCTATATCAGCCCAAGGACGAAGCCTATTGATTTTAGTTAACAGCGGTCCATGTTTAGACCTAGTGCCCATATAAGGGTCCCCCCAAAATTATATTGTTTATACGCAGCAGGTCGCAAATATTAAGATATTTTGATGAAATTTGGTATACCGACCTATATCAGCCCAAAGACGAAGCCTATTGATTTTGGTTAACACCGGTCCATGTTTAGACCTAGTGCCCATATAAGGGTCCCCCCAAAATTGGTTTGGTTACAAACTGCAGGTCGCAAATATTAAGATATTTTAATGAAATTTGGTTCGCTGACTCACATTATAGAAAATTTTGACACAAGTCCCATTTTAACCCATTCGAATTTCGGATCCAAACATTAGTTGGCTTTTAACCAGACTGGTGTAGGGTATTGTATAGTCGGCATGCCCGACTTTAACCTTTTTACTCGTTTTTTAATAATTTCTTTTTATTGATTCAAATTAAAAGACACAACTGATTTTGTGTTGTGAATATAATTTTATTCAAAAACAAAATATTCAAATTCTCAACCTCAAGAAATTCAAATTTGAAATTTGACAAAAAAAACATTTATATCGAGTTTGGCCTAGAGGAAAAGCAATGGGCTGACAAACGGAAGGTCGCCGGTTCTATCCCGGTTCGCGATATAAACTTTTTTTTTAATTTTTTTTTATTCAAGTTAAAAGACACAACTGATTTTCTGTTTTTAATAAAATTTTATTTATAGACAAAATATTCAAACCAGGGGTATGGCATCACCAAAAACAAAAGTTATAACGACATCGTTATCACTAGATGGCACTTTATTCACAAAATTGACAATTTTCTTTTTTTATTTAAATTGAAATAATAACAAACAAAAAAGAAAAACAAAAAAAGGAATTCTCAAATTTAATTATTTGAACATATTTTGTGCTTGATTTTTTCTTATTTTGCGCAGTTTTCAGCAATATTTGAGTTTTTAAATATAGGCTCAGCGGATACTAAAGTGATACTAAATAGTTGCTCAGGTTATACTAAATATCAGCGCCCCCTACCGGTTAGTAGTGTAAGTTTTGATTTCCTATCTCTATAATTAATAGTCTCTGATTCAAACCCGAAGAAATTCAAATTTGAAATTTGACTAAAAAAAATTAAATAGAGCTTAGTTAGGGACATAAAAAAAATTTTAATTTTTAAATAAATTTTATGGATCGTGTTTTTCTATTTATAGAATTTATAATCCACAAACATTAAAGTAATCTATTAACACAACAAAAATTCAAACATTGTAAATAAATTTCGGTAATTACAACGGTATTAAAAATAAATAAAAGTGATTGTACCTGGAACTACAAAAATTCGGTTGGCGAAAAATTCGGTTGGAACTACGAATCTGTTTTCTGTGTATAAAATCCCTAGCATTTTTAACATTATAACAATTTTTAACAATGACTAATGATATTAGTCGAAATATTGGTTTTTAAAAATTAAATAAATAGTAAAACTAAAAAATTTTCTATTTTTATTGTTTTATTATAATTTAAACTGACCTCGAGCCGAAACAAAACAGAACTCAATTAACAATATTTTTAATATTTTATTTTTTGATTTAAAAATCATGTTATTGTAGTATTTTCAAAAAATATCAGTTTTATATTTTCCCAGCCAAAATCGGCAGAGTTACCACTTCATAGCTGGCCTTTTTTAAAAATGGCGAAATCTGCTGCCACTTTGCAGCCTTCATTAATTATCGGAAAATAAAAATGTAAAGTGATTCTTAATCCCAGATAAATTCTCTAGTCCTTATCGTGGCCCGATTTTTATTTAAAATTTTGTTTTTTTAACAAAGTTGCAACACAAACTTAAAAATTTCAAAAAAGGCAAGAAAAACACATTTGCTCGGGGATATAAAATTTATTTTACCAAAATCCAAAAAAGGGACACGATAAGACTAGAGTTTCTGTTGCCTACGAAAGAAAAAAACCCAGATCGAAATCGGTAACCCGTCTTGGCTGTACAGTGGCAGCCGATTTTGAACTCAGGGTTGTGGGAAAACACGTTTAAGTAAATTTTAAAATTAATTTTACGCTAAGAAAACAGCAAAATTAAAAAAAAAACCTTATATGAACAAAGTTTATATCTCGCAGTTTCCAACATGTGCAGCAAATTTGGGAAGAATCGGATAAGGAGTATTTTATATATTAACCCAAATATTCTTAAAAACGATGGTAGAGAATTTATGAGACATTTTATTTCATACATTTTTTAATTTGTTTTTTATTTTTTATATACCTTGATTACTTTTATGGCTTATAAAAAGCCATCAGTACCTGCCTCATATAACGTGCCTTCGCCCACCATCGAGGAATCGTCATTGGCTTTTCTTTAAAGACTGCGTGCAATTCTTGCATCTTTGGATGTAGTTTTTTCTTTTTGTTCTGCTGTATTATGCGAAATAAGATTTATAATAAAGACAATGATAAAAAACGCTCCCAAAAAATTTTGTGTACAAATTTGATGCATAGAATATTACTTTGTGACTAAAATATACTTTGCAAAAAAAGTGGAAATTTTATTTCTTCGAAGTTTGTATTGAATCATTCCAAAGGGAACCGGTACAGTCATCGGAAGAAGGTCTTTGGATTTGGACCAAATTTGGTTTGTAGATTCTCATAACTATCACGAAATTTACTGCTTTTAAATTCGTCTCATTTCGCTTTTTTTCGCTGTTTTTATTTGATTTTTTTCAGTAAATTTGTGAAAAATACATGTTCAAATGCTAACAACTTTGGAACGCCTTATCCGATTGTTATAAAATTTTTTACCTAAAAAATGAGGCATTCCACACCAACTAAAAATTGCACATTTAATAGAAACGCTACCAAATGTACCGTACACAGAGGGAATTTTTCTGGACGAGTTTTAATGAAAATTTTTTTTTTTGCTAAATTGGCTGAAAAAGCTTCATATATTTTATGAACCTAGTTTTAATGAAAATTTTCCGTTGAGTGTATGAAAATTTTAATAAATAAAATGAAAATTTTAACAACAATTAATGAAAAATTACATTAATCCAATGAAAAGTTTCAATGAAAGAGTTCCAGTGAAACTTCATTGGTTTTATGCAAAAGTTAATTAATATCATGCAGATAATTCTCTCAGTGTAGCAACTAGCACAAAATGTGTTAGCCGCCTGCATTAGAAAATTAAACTTCCCTACTGTAACGAAAATCGTATCTGACCCGTAGAAATGCTCGACCGTGCTCAGGGCAAAATGGGGGGGGGATCTTGGTCAGGTCGTTACACATTTTAAAAGAGAGATAGAATAGGAAGAATATATAGATATATTTTGTCGAAGTGTAGTTGTCCCGTTTGTGTCATTATCTGCAACCTAAGTTTCGTCAACCAAAGAAAAATATTTAGAAAATCATTTTTTAAGGATTCATGTTTTATTGAAGAATATAATTAAGAATAACTTTATTCAATATAAAACCAGGTCGAATTAAGAATAAAATAAAATTAAGATAATAGATTTATATATCTAACTGGAAATTCCAATTATTTTTAACATAAAAGTAAATTAAGGGTTTCAAATTAACTTACTCAAATTGTTCCATGGCCGTGATCACTGCGATGAAGTTTATCTGGTGCTTTTTGATTTTGTTTTTACAAATTGTAACGACACGTTTTTTCGCAGTATGCTGGGGCAGAACTCAGCGATATCCAGGGTTCGTTACAATTATTTATTTAAAAAAAACAAAGAGAGAGAACACGGTTTGTATTGCTTTAAAAAAAATATATATTTTTTTTATTGATATCTTTATTTTCTAATACTTATTACTATCACACAATTAATTTTTCACCGACAGATTCACACACGACGATTTTCCACTGTAGCCTGTAGTCAAATATGGGTTTATCCTGGCCGCTCTACGTTTAAACCCACGTCAGTAGTTTAATACACCACAAGGTAAAATATCAGTTTGCGAGGACTATATCGAGAGAGAGAGAAAATCTAAGGGCTAACCTCAGTTTTCTCTAGCAACTAAACGCGATATTTCGTACCGGATAACCAAAAATAAATAAATAGAGAAAGATCTAAGGGCTAACCTCAGTTTTCTCTAGCAACTAAACGCGGAGAGAGAGCAAGTTTCGCACCGAAAAACGAAAAAAAAAATAGAGAAAGATCTAAGGGCTAACCTCAGTTTTCTTTAGCTACTAAACGCGGAGAGAGAGCAAGTTTCGCACCGAATACGAAAAAAAAATAGAGAAAGATCTAAGGGCTAACCTCAGTTTTCTCTAGCTACTAAACGCGGAGAGAGAGCAAGTTTCGCACCGAATACAAAAAAAATAGAGAAAGATCTAACGGCTAACCTCAGTTTTCTCTATCAACTAAACGCGGAAAGAGAGAGCAAGTTTCGCACCGAATACAATAAAAATAAAGAAAAAATCTAAGGGCTAACCTCAGTTTTCTCTAGCAACTAAACGCGGAGAGAGAGAGCAAGTTTCGCACCGAATACAAAAAAAAAATAGAGAAAAATCTAAGGGTTAACCTCAGTTTTCTCTAGCAACTAAACACGGAAAAAGAGCAAGTTTCGCACCGAATAACGAAAAAAATAGAGAAAGATCTAAGGGCTGACCTCAGTTTTCTCTAACACGAAACGCGAGAGTTTCCTTTAACCACAAAACTAGATTTTATTATTTAGGGAATTGGCAAACTCCTCACTAAATAGTAGATCTTACCTTGTGGTCGTCTACTGACTAACTGCCTCAAATTGATCAACAGCACTGCCTTTTATACTTGCTGATCAAACACACACAAACATTTTAATACAACTTATAATACAGTAGTACCAATTACACATCAGTGATGGTATTTCAGAATTTTCGTTTAGTGCCTAAATGATGCCAAAAAAGTGCCAAAAAAGCTTTAAAAGTGCCAAAAAAAAAAAAAATTAAGCAACATGCAAATGTTTCAAAAAATATGTTCAGCTTTTATTTCAAATATTTATACATTTACACCCTTATTATAAACTTTATAACAATAACAAAATTGTCACAAAACTGGTGTGAATGGAAATTATTATAATTTTGGTATTCTAAGAAAAATTGTCACAGCAAAACCTTGACAAAATTGTCATGTAATAAAAAGCACATATATTTTTATTCGTCAACAATTTAAAATATAAGTTTTATTTTCTTTTGAAGAATTTTAGAATTTTTCTTCACAGAAATATAATACGAAATACCTCATTCATATTTTGAGATATTATTTTAAGATGCATCGAACCTTTAACCGATTTTAAAATTCCTGCAAATTCCTCCAAAAGATTACGTAGTAACATGGGATTTTTGGGGCTAAAGTTGTTAGGAATAAACTCAAAATACTTGATGCTAAAATTTAAAGGAAACTCCAAGTGCTTAGAATTAGTTCTGTCGTGTTCTGCGGTTCCTGGACATTTTTTTAAGTTTTCATTTTATTTAAGATTTCATAAAATTATCGAAAAAATCGTAATATTTCACAAATTACAATTTTTTGATCATTTTATATTATTTTTGGCAGATAAATCTTTCACCATTGTATGGTGAAATTTTTAAAAATTTTGCTTGTCATAAAAAAACCAGAATACCATAACAAATTTTTGAAGAATTCCAGTGACGGACAATACAATAGAATCAAAGTTTTTATAATTTTATCCCCATTGCTTTTATTTTTAAAGATCAAAATAATGATTAAATTGTCCCCAAAGAAGTGGAAGGTGGTCCAGAAAATTGTAGAAATTTTGATTGTGGAGTTTGTTTTTTAATTTTGCTACCTGTTCTAAGTAGACGTGGCTTTTAATGAAAAACCAGCGATATCGACCTTTTATCAAATTATATAGAAATTTTCTTAAAAAGTGCCAAAATTCTATGAAGAGTGCCAAAGTGCCATTGAACATTCAATAGTGCCACAAATGGCACTTTTGTGCCACTTTTACCAACAGTGTTACACATTAGTAACATTTAGTACAAAACATATGTGACAGTGTTGTACCATCTAGTAGTATATGATTAGTGATGCAAGTATCAACAAATAGATGGCGTTATTAATAATTCCGTTAAATTCAAACAATGATAATATAATATTACTAAAAATGTTAATAATTTATGTAGACAAAAACGAGAACCGACTTTTGTCGTTACAAAATAAATGAATTCAAGTGACAGGTGTAGATATATAAAGGAATTTTACATGGACAATAAAATAAGTGGATAATGCATACTAATAACTAAGAGATATTTGAAATCAACGCGAATGAATAGAATTAAATAATCACATTAAGTTAACAATTTAGTAATATCGAAGTAAAGGAATGTATAATAAAAAAAAAATTAAAAAAATATGAACGAATTTCTGTTATTTATGGGACCACACACAGAAAACAGATTTGTAGTTCCAACCGAATTTTTCGCCAACCGAATTTTTGTAGTTCCAGGTACAATCACTTTTATTTATTTTTAATACCATTGTAACTACCAAAATTTATTTACAATTTTTGTTGTGTTAATAAATTACTTTAATGTTTGTGGATTATAAATTCTATAAGTAGAAAAACACGTTCCACAAAATTTTTTTTTAAATTAAAATTTTTTTATGTCGCTAACTGGGATCGAACCGGCGACCCTCCGCTTGTCAGCCCATTGCTTTTCCTCTAAGCTAAGCTCTATTTAAATTTTTTTAGTCGAATTTCAAATTTGAATTTCTTCAAGTTTGAATATTTTGTCTATAAATAAAATTATATCAACAACAGAAAATCAGTTGTGGGTTTTAATTTGAATAAAAAAAAATTTCAAAAAAAATTATTATCAAATCAAAGAAAGATGATAAAATTTTTACAAGTAAATTACAAAGAATAATAATATTTGAAAGGATTCGATAAGACCAGCAATACAGAATATATTTAAAAAAAAGAACATTCATTTACTTAAAAATAAGAGATCAACTAAAATATTCCCCCAAAAAAAATTTATATCGCGAACCGGGATAGAACCGGCGACCTTCCGTTTGTCAGCCCATTGCTTTTTCCCTAGGCTAAACTCGACAAAAAATTTTTTTGTCAAATTTAAATTTCTTCAGGTTGAGAATTTGAATATTTTGTTTTTTAAATATAATTATATTCACAACAGAAAATCAATTGTTTCTTTTAATTTGAATCAATAAAAAAATTATTTAAAAAAAAAGTAATGCCTTGGTTCAGGTTCGAACTCAAATCTCTAAGGCTATAAGGCTGTGTCTCTATCTCCTGCGCCACAGATACTTACATTTAGATATTGTCTTACTTAGAATTTAAACATGCTTATGTATGAAACGAAAAAATATGATAGATTCCAAAATTTTATTATGATAAATAAAATTTCTGTTCCTTGTCTCAATATATTATTACAATTACCAAAATAATGGAAATTAATGGTTAAAGCTACTAAAGTTGAAAAAAAATTTTTAAATTGATTGGAAAAACTAATACTTTGGATAGAGTTATCGATTTTATTGAAACACAACTGATACTAGATTTTTGCTGCCGATATTTTATTCAATGACTAAATCTTCGATAAATTGGTGGTTGTTAGTATTGAAGGTAATTGAAGGAAGTAAGTATTTTTTCAATATTGGTTAGAAAAGCCAATATTTTCGATAATGTGACAGTGTTTTGGTTCATTATATATATTTTCTGTTCACAAATAAATATAACTTTCTTGATGATGAATTTTAAATAACTGCAATTAAAATGATTGAATAATGAAAAAATTTTGTTGGTTCCGATAGAATTCCAACCAATTTATTTCCTGTGTGCATGTTTAAAATCTCCAATTAGATTCTAGACGAGATCAATATTGCAATTAACCGATTAAAATTTATTATTCAATATTAAAAATTATTTAACCGTTAATTTAATTAGTATATTACGTAATTCCGGGATAAATTGTTATATTTTATATAATACCGAGAGCAAAACGATATACTATCACTTTTTATATGAAAATTATAGTCGAATACATCGTTAGTAAAATTCGGGTTTGTATACCAACGGCGTCAAAGATCAGAGTGGTAATATATTATAAGTTAAAGAACTATGTTACTGATTAATGTAATTAATTTATGATGGTGCAACGGATCAAATTAATTTAACTTAATCCTGTTGATAACGATAAAATTTCCGTAACATTGAGATGATAATAATATGTTGAAATGATTAAATTATAGTTGGATTCAAATGATGAGGTAGCGCTTATATTATTCAGATTAGATTAAGCGGAGCAAAGGATTAAGGTGATATTATACAAACGTATGATGATTTCCCAATTAACAATACGATCTGATAATTTAAAACTAGTAGATGTGGTATAACAATCAGCTGAATGTGAATATCCCCTCATAGGGGACTGAAAGCGACTCTTATATATAGCTACAGTTTATAATTTTGATATTAAGAGTATGGGCGTCCAAATGGTAATGTACAATCTTTTCTCACGTTTAATCAAAAAATTATAAATTTCCACTAATAGAATCTGGAGCTCAGAAGTTGTACCAGCAGATTACTATAATTAATAAATTCATAAATATTGTCCGACTTGTACAAAAATGAAATTTGGAATTGAAAATTTTTGAAAACTTCTACATGAGTTTTAAATAAAATTTATATAACCAGAATAATTTCAAGGTGTTTTGAATATAAAATTAACCCTTTAAGATCCTACAATTTCCAAATAAGGAACCTATTTTTTCACACTACGGGGAAAGGGACTGGTCCAAAGTGACACGCAGGATATATCCCAAGGGGGCAGGGACAGTTCCTTGATCGGCCTTTTTGTTTGAAAGAGACACGTCACTTTAACATGGCCCTACGGGAATGAGGAGTCAATTGCCCTCCAAGGACTTATCCCGTGACCGGTCAACCGAAGGCATATTACTAAATTAGTACAAATATGAACCAAAGAGAATGAATTAATTTTCTAAATATTTTCTGATTCGTTACTTTCACTCTTATTTTTAAAAAACTTGACCAATACCGAAATAAAAATAAAATTCGCGGCATATTTTTTAAAATATTTTTTTATTTATTTTACTTTTTTATTTATTTTGAACTTGATTTTTTTACGATTTGCTTATTTTAGATCTTATTTTAAATTTTTATAATTTTTTTCTAAAAAAATATTAAATATTGTATTTTCAACGTTTTTTAATGTTAAAGCTGTTTTAGTTTTGACAATTGGTATTTCATTTAATTTCCTTTTTAACTTAAAGGCAATTTTTTAAATTTTTATTTATATTATCAGAGTTTTTAAGGTAATTTTCTAGTTTTTAATTGACTTTTTAATTAAATTATGGCCAACGCAAAAAACGAGTCAACTGCCATTAAAGGACCTATCTCGTGACTGGTCAATCGGGGGCATACTGAAGGCATTTCTACTATATTTGTGTGTGTGTTAGTGTTGTTTTCTTTTCTATTTTTTTCTTTTCCATTTTTTTTATTTGCTTGTAGTGTTTGTTTTTTCTTTTTTATTTGAACAGAAACGAAAAATATATAACTTTACCATCATCCAGCCATCACGCATAAGCAACATTAGCTTAGACGGTAGAGCGTTTGCCTTACAAGTAGGAGGTTGTGTTATCGAGCCCTACTTCGACGCCAAGTGGATTATTTTTAATTCTTAATTTTTTATTAGTTTATTTGTAAAGCTATTTTTAGACACACCACCTTACTGTCACAAGGTGTCTAAACTGTGGCAATTGGTCATTTCCAATGACAACGCCATGTTAAAGTGATATGTCTCTTTTAAACAAAAAGACCGATCAACGACCGGTCTCCGCCCCATTTGGAACCTATCCTGCGTGTCATCTGGGACCGGTCCCTTTCCCCGTAGGGTATATTCAGAACTTCAGATATTTATGTAGTATGATGAAAGGAGTCAAATAATTTGTATACGTACATTGCTGGCAAACACTAACCGCAAAATACCAATAACTATTTAAAACCCTTTCAAATGATTACCGTTAACCTTAAATACCACTAACAAAATAATGTTAAATGCCATTAACCTAAACACACCCTAACGAAGTAATCCAAAATATCTTAATATTTACGACTTGCAGCGTATAAACACTATAATTTTGGTAGGACCCTTATATGGGCACTAGGTCTAAACATGGACCGATATTCACTAAAATCAATAGGCTACGTTATTGGGCTAACGTAGGTCTGTGTACCAAATTTCGTCAAAATATCTTAATATTTACGACCTGCAGCGTATAAACAATATAATTTTGGTAGGACCCTTATATGGGCACTAGGTCTAAACATGGACCGATGTTCACCAAAATCAAACTTGTTCGTCCTTGGGCCAACATAGGTCTGCGTACCAAATTTCATCAAAATATCTTAATATTTGCGACCTGTAGAGTGCGCACAAGATTGCATGGACAGACAGACAGACGGACGGACGGACGGACAGACGGACATCGTTAAATCGAAATAAAAAAAAATTATGAGCCGATCGGTATACTATAAGGTGGGTCTACGACCAATATTTTTTGGTGTTACAAACATCAGCACAAACTTATAATACCCTGACCACATAGTGGTGTAGGGTATAAAAACATGGAAAGAAAAAAAATAGAAAAGCAAACAACATTAACACACACACAAATATGGTGGAAGTGCCTTGAATATGCCCCCGATTGACCGGTCATGGGATAGGTCCCTTAATGGCAGTTGACTTGTTTTTTGCGTTGGGCATAATTAAATTAAAAAATCAATTAAAAATTAGAAAATTACCTCAAAACCTCTGATAATATAAATAAAAATTTAAAAATTCCCCTTAAGTTAAAAAGAAAAGTTAAATGAAATACCAATTGTTAAAACTAAAACAGCTTTAACATTAAAAAAACGTTGAAAATACAAAACTTAAAATTTCTTAGCAAAACATTATAGAAATTTAAAATAAGAGCTAAAATAAGCAAATCGTGAAAAAATAAAGTTAAAAATAAATAAAAGAGTAAAATAAATAAAAAATATTTTTAAAAATATGCCGCGAATTTTGTTTTTTATTTCGGTATCGGTCAAGTTTTTTTAAAAGCAACAGTGAAAATAACGGATCAGAAAATACTTAGAAAATTAATTTTCTTTTGTTCATATTTGTACACTCACAATATTTTATCCTTAAAAACAATCTAAAATACATATTAAATTAATTGAAAACACTATTAAAAAAAGGACTACTGATTTTTCATTATATTCAAACCATTTTGATATTTGTTTTCAAACATTGTTTAAACAATCCAGAAAAGAAATAAAAATAATTGAAAAGTCTATTAAAACAATCATCAATTTTTTAACTGACAAAACGTAAAAAAAAAACGATTTTGTGGTTTGTTTTTCCATATTTGAAAGTTTTTTTTTTGTTTCGATTTTCAAAACACTACACCATACACAACAGACACGTTCATATTTTTATTGGCTATGTTTGTGTGTATGAGTAAAGAATTTCTTGTAATTTGAATTGAAATAATTTTGTATATAAACAAACTATTTTAACAAAAAAGAAAACCGAAAATATTTGAATTTTTTGTTTTAAAACAGAAAACAACGAAATTATTTAAATAATTTTTTCAAAAAATAGAAATCTAAAAATAGAATTTTTGACTGAAAATAACAACTCCTACAGACGATACATATTTTTTTCTGGTTTGTTTTTTATTAGTTGACAAAAAAAGTTAAACAATATGTTTCAATGTATTTTAATGGATTCTTCAATTGAAAACAAACTTTACCTATTACTTTTTAAATAAACCTCAATCAGTTATGGAAAATATATTGTGAGTATACTAATTTAGTACTATGCCTTCGGTTGACCGGTCACGGGATAGGTCCTTGGAGGGCAATTGACTCCTCATTCACCGTAGGGTATCGTCGGCAAAGGGTTGGCTACATATGACCATCGGCATGATCTTTTATAGTTTTAAAAATTTTTAGCGTGATATTCGGCTTAGTTTTCGAAAGAATTACATTTATTATCGCTAACAATATGCCATATATATATTCCTCATAAGCACACATGCACAAATTTCTCAAAATACGGTACAACCACATTTGTAGCATATTCAATGTAAAACTAAGCCGAACACATCTCCAATTTTTTTCTTACCAATAGAAAATTATTTGGAGATTATTTTTTAAATATTTACAAAATAAAAAAGTAGGGTCTTTTTTGATAAATTGGATTTTTCAGAAAAACACATAAAATCCAAATTCAGAACTTGTTCTGAAAATTTTAAGTTTTTTTTTTCATTCAGAAAATAGCACGTGAAAAACTATAGATTATATCTCATTTTAGGCTCTTGGCGTATTTAAAAAAATGTTAACAAATTGTTAACAAAAAACGCTTTTAAATTTTTTCAACAATTAACCACGCCTACCTAGCCCACTTTGTAAAAAAGTAAAACAACAAGTACGGCTTCGTTTTTCTGCTACACAGGCCTATACATATCGAAAATTTGAATTTGAATCGACATATGTTTTACAAGCTGGACATTTGGTGTGGAATGCCTCATATTTGAATTATATAGTTAATAAAGTTTAAATTAAAATTTTATATTCAAGCTAAATAATAGACATTTAAAAATTTTTCTAAACAACATAATTGATAAAAATTACTTTTTGTAATATTTTCTTTCTAGCGATTGTCGTGTTGTACGCGATCCACAAACTTTAAAATCAAAGGGTTATGGATTTGTATCCTTTGTCAAAAAATCGGTAAGTTAAAAATAATACAATAATTTTTTTTAATATCATTAAAAAGTCCTTTATACATATTTTTTTAATAACATTATATTCCTTTTCAATATCTTTTTCTTTTCTTCTTTGTTTCTGTTATGTAGGAAGCTGAAAGTGCCATAACGGCTATGAATGGCCAATGGCTAGGTTCACGTTCAATTAGAACAAATTGGGCTACCAGAAAACCGCCTGCGAGTAAAGGTAAGCAATTTTATTTCTTAAATAAAACTAAACATCAAAAGAGAAGATAGCATACATACACTAAGAAAAATAAATATTAAAATCAAATAGAAACATACTTAAACTGAATGAAAACACATTCAATTCACAAAAAATTATGATTTTACTTATTTTAATTATTTTTATAATTAATACAAATATACTATAATTTTTAGTTTTTAATTACAAAAATACTTATTTTAAATTGAAAAATAATTAAATTTTGTATTGCAATTTGTGGGTTTCTAGTGTTCCATTCCATTTATTCTTCTTAATTGTTGCAAATAAAACAATTTATTTTATATAAAACTTTTTAATTTATTTGCAATTTAAATGGAGTAAATACACTTACAAATAAGTCACCACTTGCATGAAGTAAAAAACAAAAGATGGCGCTCCAGACTGCTGCAGGTTTCTTGCAGAAATGTGCAAGATCGATGCTGCTATGAAGTTAGTTATTTTTCAGAGATAAAAACCTGAAATTAAAAATATGTACATATGCAGACAACTTATTACATAATAACTTTAACAACGACTTTACTTAAAAATATTGCACAAAGTAGGATATGTCTATTTATGACATTATAGTTATGTACTTACCATTTATTTACAAAAA
This sequence comes from Leucophora obtusa, assembly GCA_949987735.1. NCBI lineage: Eukaryota > Metazoa > Arthropoda > Insecta > Diptera > Anthomyiidae > Leucophora > Leucophora obtusa. The sequence continues at coordinate 171,619,395 of OX465295.1, read as the reverse complement.
AGATTAACATAAGTAGTGAAAATTCACGAACTTTTAATTAAATATGTATTTTTCGATCACAAATTTAATGTTTATTTATTTTTTTAATATATTAATGAATTTAGCTATTTGTTTATTTATTTTTTGTCATTAGTCTGCAAGTACAAATGACATGT